>BPTQ01000004.1:197240914-197329884 GCA_019973895.1 Chrysanthemum seticuspe | reverse complement strand
TATAAGAGACAGGGATTGTACATCGCTGTCATCAACCGAAGCAGAATATGTAGCCATGTCCGCGTGTTGTGCTCAAGTCATTTGGATGAGAACACAACTCAAAGACTATGGTTACATATTTGACAGAATCCCGATGTACTGCGACAATCGGAGTGCCATTGCAATCTCGTGCAACTCAGTTCAGCACTCGAAATCAAAGCACATCGATCTACGCTATCATTTCATCAAGGACCACGTGGAACAGGGTACCATTGAATTATACTTTGTGGGTACTGAATACCAATTGGCAGATCTGCTCACCAAAGCCTTGCCTCCCGCTAGGTTTAATGAGTTGGTCCACCGGATTGGTATGAGGTGTTTGACTCAAGAGGAATTGGATGACCTCTTAAAACAGTCTTAAAAACCTGTCAAACACCAAAACATCTTTTGTAAATAAATTTTTCAAAAACAAAATACAAAAATATAAAATCAGATAAAACAACAAAAATATTCTCCCAATCTACATTTCTTTCAACATGGCAAGTACATTTCTTCCGTCAACACTTTTATCTTTCAAAATTCAGTATTTTTCCGATCAAGTGTTGAGGGGGAGAAAATAATCCATTAACTGCTTCAAAACATCTGTGTACTTGCATGTTATCACATCTCGGTTGATTCTCTTACAAATGGTGGTAAATTTCCTGGTTCATTAACACTCCTCGGACTTTTATTAATAACCTTTCATTATTTTTCTCAAGTCGAGGGGGAGTGTCGTCAAGTTTTCTAAAATCTTCATTTGGTAACCAAAATTGGAAGTTAAAAGGCTTTGGATGAAAATGGAAAAGGTGGAGGGACCAAAACTGTCAAATACTTAAAGTTATTTTAAATAAAACCTCCACCTAACTTAACTCTTCTCATTTATTACTAAAAACCAAACATATCCTACGCATAAGAATCAATCTTCAAATCTGTGTTTTGGATCATCATCTTGTAAGTTGTTTCATAATCTCAACATGTTTTCAAACACTGGTTTTGATTTTTACGTGAATCCAACGGTCAAAAAGATGTATAATCTTGGTTTTGTGTTCTACGCATATGCGTATGAACACATAATCAAGATTGTATGTTTGTGGTTAAAAAGATTGTTTCAAAACGTGTTTTTAGCATCAATGATTATATCTTTATCCTCAAATCTTACCCAGAAACATGAATTGATTGATTTTGAAACTTAGGGTTTATGCGTGGATTTGGGTTCTTCCAAATGTGAAGTGTTTTTGGTCTAAATATTGCTGGGTTATGTTCATATGATGTTGAATTAATCATATCCTTGCTCTATAACTACCCAGAAACACTGATTAATTCAGATTTTGAAATTAGGGTTTAAGGTTCATAAGTTTGGGTATTTTTGATTCACCATGAGTTAGATGTTAATACTTGGTATATAAGATCATACAACTCTCTTGAACTACCAGAATAAGTTTGGTGCAAATCCTATGGTTAGAAAACTTACGCGTAATTCATAACCCTTAGGGTTTTGACTTACGCGTATGACTTTCTACGCTTAACTGCATATGAATGATTCATACCATGTTTTGTTGATAAAATGAATGATATGTGTTTAACTTTGATGATATGATGTTTTATTTCAGGCTTGCTACACGTAACATTCAGAATCAAGGTGGTTATTAATCTACGCATAAAGATCACCTTACGCGTAGCTTGTTATGCGTAAGACTTGTCTTACGCGTAGCTTCTACGCTTAAGGTTCTACAATGGACTACGCGTATCCTGTGAAGGATATGCGTAAACAGTGACCTCTACGCATAAGGTCAAACTCTTACGAGTAGCCTTACGCGTAAGGTAAATATATGCCTACGCATAAGCTCTACGCATAAGGACTCCTTTTCCTACGCGTAACATTTCTTACGCGTAAGATAGGATTCTACGCGTAAGTCTACGCCTAAGCATATATCATACCTGTCTACGCATAACTTTGCCAAAACTACGCTTAACCCTGGATTGTCCTTCATGATGAATTGTTACTTGTACAAACTTGTAGATAAACTAATCATATCATCACGAATCCAAAAATGTCACTAATAAACTTAAATCGTTTGATATGTTGTGAACAATAAGTGATAAAATAAACTTTAAAACTTAAAGTTAACTAACTCAGGAAACATTTCACGATAGCATTGAACTATTGAACATACAAGTGACTTAGGACTCGTAACAATCATTATCACTATACATTCAATAACTAGACAATAAGACCTTCTGTTGACTAACATTATGTCTTTCGATATGTTGGTTCTTTTGGCTAATGTTATTTCAGATCACGACATGGCTGAACAAATGAATGTGGATGCACCTGAAGTTCTCTCCATTGCTGATATCTATCCTCATGGCTATCCAATGAAGATAGGAAAGAATAACCTCCGTGTTGACTTTGACACCCTTACTTGCTCTGAATCTTCATGTCTTATTGCTATCGATATTCTGAGGACTCATCCGTATCAGAACATGCTTACTCACTCTGCAACCATTCCTGAGATCTACATCCAACAGTTCTAGAACACTATGGAACGGGTCAAAGGAAGGACTGCTGTGACGGTGACTCTGAACCACAAACAAGTCACCATTACACCTGCAGACTTAAGGGCTGCTCTCCTTATTCCTGAAGTCAATCCAACCAAACTTTATGCCACACCTGCTGAAGAGTTAACTCTCCAATTCTTAATCAATATCGGTTATGATGAGGCTACAGGAGTAATCACCAAGCACTCTCACGTGGAGCTTAAGAGTATTCCTCAACCATGGAGAACACTCTACATGATCATCACCAAGTCGGTTTCTGGTCGTGATAGCGGCTATGAGCATCCTAAGCTCATAGAACTGCAAATATTTTGGGCATTCGTCAACATGAAACACATCGCTATTGAAGCTCTGATTTGGGATGACATGATGTCATGTCTCAGCAAACTTGGCTCAAAGATTCCCTACATCAGATATACTAAACTGTTGATACAGAGAGCACTTGGACTTCATCCTGATATTCCTAAGAGGCTCAATGACCCCGACAATCACGACATGTTGACGGAACCTATTCTCTCTGTCAGAATCAAGGAAACGTCCACAAAGAAACAAGGTGCTGTGCTGCCAGATTTCCTTCTAACTGAAGATGTCAGAAAGCTCGAAACGTACAAGAGATATCTGGAAGCAGTTAGACAAGGCAAAGTTGGTCATCTTGACGAAAAATCTTCTGGAACACCTGTCAGGAGAACCAGAAGAGGAAGTGCAGGAAGCACAACAAGTTCTGTGAGTCAAAGGAAGGTACCTAAAAGGAAAGTTCCTTCTAAAAGGATTGTTCCCGTAAAGGAAGCCGAACCTATTCCCACACTTGAACCACAAAGACAACTTAGGGATGAGAGCTCTGAAGATACTGAGACAGATGAAGAGGTTCATTTCTCTGCAACTGCCACCGAAACACCTGCCTCAGTGACAAAACCTCCAAGTCCTCCAGCTGTGCAAGAAAAAGGGAAGACTCCAGCTATTGTACCTTATGATGAGAGCTCTGAAGAAGAAGAAGAAGAGCAATTGGACAAATCATACAGGAAAAAGTTTCACAACGTCCGACACATTCAAAAGGCCGCTGAATTTGCTAAAGAACAAATGGGTGGCCCCGGAGGATCAAGTGGTGCTGCCCACTCCTCTCCAGATCCTGATGCGGTTAATCAACCCGATAAGGGATCTGGTGCCACCACTCTTCTGCAACAACAACCGCCTGTTGAAGACACCATTGTGTATGATTTTCAGAAACAGGAAACTGAGAAAGAAAAGTCTAAGGATGACGAGGATGATTATACAAAGTTTCTTCTAGACAGTCCAACTCACTCAAAGGAGAAAACCTCAGAAACTCCTAAGGACATGAAGTCTCCTCATGTCTCCTCATCATCGGACTCTTCATCTCATTCATCACCACCACCATCAACTAAGTCAACCAGATCATCATCCAAATCCGTGAAGAAACCACCAAAGTCTTGGATTTCTCAAACACATGCAAGAATTGTGAAAGCTGTCAAACAAGTTAGAAAGAAGGACATGCTTCAAAGAAAACTTAATTGGTATGCTGAACAAATGCAGTACTTACATGATGAGAATGACGAGATGCGGAAAGATAGGAAAGCTATTCAGGAATTCATGAGAAGTCATCGTCAGGGGGAACTAAATGAAATGATTGAAGGTTACACTCAAAAGTACCTTCAGGATATCGTTCCAAAAGTCCAAAAGGAACTGGAGAAGTCAGCAAGAGAACAAACCCACAAGTTTCTTCTCGACACTGTCCCCAGTGTGACAAAAGAAGTATTTTCCAGACAACTCACCCCTAACATCGTAGCATTGGTCAAACATACAATGGCAAAAGAAGCTGATCTCTCTGAATCTGAGTTAATCGCTAAACTTGTGATGCAAATGTCAAAGAGATCTGGAACGTTTACTTCAGATGAAGCTAAATTTTTCGAAATTCTACTTGACTATCAACTCAGATCATCATGCAAGGAGTCAGCCATTCAATCCAAACGACCAAGAGATGACGATGATAAGGATAAGGACTCTACACCTAAATGTCAGAAGCAGTCTGGTCAATCTACATCTATGCCACCTCCTCCACATCGGACTTCTTCTCAACCTAAGTCTCCATCACCTCAGTCTTCTACTGATAAACCTCGGGACGATTCCGAGTTACCACCCCTGACTCATAAAACAGGTGACTACTTTGAGTTCACGGGTGGTGACGATGAAGAGGTCCTTGAGCCCCGACAACAACCTACCTCACCTAAACAAGTGCAGAAACCACAATCATCATCAAAACCTTCCAAACAGAAGAAGAAAACGACTCTGAATGACGTCGTATCATGGCTTGATGACGATAAAACTGCAGAATTTGATTGGTTTGCTACTCTTATTAACGACACTCCCTACCCTGAAGATGGTCAAGAATTGGTAGACGGTAGTACCTTGGAGCATGCAAAAATCTTGCAAGAAAGATTCCGTGTGAAGAAGATGACGAAATCTGAGTTGAAGCGCATCAAGAATGACGCATTCCTTCTTTTGAAAAACAACTCGGAAAGTGCAATCGAGGTTGAATATCACCTTGAAAACATTGCTCGAGCCATGTCTAACAACATGGATTGGCTCAACCCAGAAGCAAACATCGACTTCACTAAAAGGAACAACCCTCCATATTACACTGACTGGACCAAACCTCTACCAACAATCGGCCAACCAGATGAACCAAGGATTCCCTTCAGATATTTCTTCAACACAGACCTGTATTTTCTTCTCCATGGTGGCGACGGTTCAAGAAAATACGCTACATCATTAACTCTGCCATTCCCAGCGGCTATTTACTCAAACTGCATAGCTATCGAGGAACGTGCAAATCACTTGTTTTCTGACAACGTGCAAGCATACGACCAAGATGCATTGTATGGGATTCATCATTGGCCTGAACGCCGAAGAATCTACTACAGAAGCTGCCTGGTTCAGAAGTCTCAACATGAAGTGTATTGCTCAAAGGACATCGTGGCCATCAAACACATTGATCTCAAGTCTAAGTGGGACTACACATTCTTGAAGAATATCATAGTCAAACGACAAGATGAACAGGACTATGAATTCTCAGAGGCTGACTTTGAGAACTTGTCCCTCAACGACATCGAAGACATGTATCTTGCCAAAGTACAGGGTCGTATAAGACAATTCTCGACTGAAATTCAACGTGAATTCATCAAGTCAGTTCTCATCTTCATTAGACGCATTGTGATCAAAGAACGTGTCGAAGATATCCAGATGGCTGTTGAATCATATCAGAAACGTGTAAACTTCACTCCACCACAGCTTGATCTTCCTGACATCAACCAGCTCAAACAACTTACGCTCATCAGCAAACCTTTCGGCATTGTTTACCGCAGTGAACTTCGCAGAAACTGCTTAATGGCGTGTAGTGAGCTCCACAAATTCGGGGATCATACCTTGAAGATGGTTAGGGATGGATTGGCGTACAGATTGAAGGATATACGCCTGAAGGTTGGGAATCCTAAGCGCTGGAACTCTCAGGATAGGAGGGATGTGAGAAGGATCATCACCATGATTGATGAACGGTTGTTCAGAAGGGATCAGTTCAGACGCTTGGAGAGCTATGTTGGTGGTCGACCCAGGAGAAACATCACCGGCTTTCAACGCCCTGTGCGCACTCCTGGGAACATCACTGCACTTCCTGGTACCCCTTGAATTGTTTCCTTCATATGATTTTGGATGAATGATTATATATGTGAATGGCTTGTGCACACATAACAGTGTACAGCCCGTAATGGTCAAGAAAGGACCCTGTGGTACGCCTCAGTGCCACAATCCTTATAAAAGGAGCAAAAGCTTCTTATTTTTTGAGTAAAACCTATCAAACCTTTCATTTTTCAAGGTTTTGCTCAAAAAGACAAGTACTTCCCCATATTATTTCAAAACCTCAACCATTTATATCACTAGTTGAGGGGGAGTATTTGATGAAAACTTTGTTCACAAATTGTTCACAGTGGTCACTCTTCCCGCAACACTCAAAATGGTCATATTTATTCTCAAAATGTTTCAAAAATAACATCTTATATGCCATTTTTGAGGGGGAGAAAATTATGTGATAAGAAATATGTTGTACAAAATGCAAATGAATCTGTGTACCTCAGACTTAACCTACGAATTGACGGTACTAAACTGTTAGTAACTCGAAAAGACTTGTCCTGGACGGGTAATAATTTCAAGCTAGTTCGCTAGTGATGTAAACGTGTCTCGCAAAGGACTTGTCCAAGTAGAAAGTACCATTCGAGAAACTCTTGATAGACATGAACTCTGACGGGTATGACAACCTTTCGAGGTTTGTCTACACCTTCAAGATAGTTATTAGAGCTAGTTGTCACCTAAAAGCTGACAATGAATCTCTTTAACTATTCAACGTAACCGTGTCTCGCGGGAGATTGTCTATCTTCAGTGAATCAATTCAAAAAGTGCGCGCTCTTTCCTCACTGTGCATTTAACCTTTAAAACTATTAAGCACATGTGGAGGGGGAGTATTTATGCAAAAACTTATCTCTCACTGTGGTTCAAACATGTTTTTCATTTACAAACCCTTTGAGAGATATTTTAACTTACAGTGGTTATAATGGCAAACATAGGATAGTCATGGAGTTATAAGGTGACTAAGGTTAGGAATAACCGTCCTATGATCCGCCAGAGCCGGAGGGATCTACCCAAGGACACTACCATTAGTTAGTGTTAGAAGTCCTTAGGAATGATTATAAAAAAGGAGAAAATGAGAATCGGAGAAAGAAGGAGTTGAAGAATCAAAAAGAAATGTAAAGTAAAGGGTGAAAAGAAATAGCCCTCCAGATTATTCAACTTTGGGCAGACACCGGGTTCAATTCATATGCTACTGGTTGTCACTTAGTGACACTGGTATTGAAGATTAAAAGTCGTCATGGACCCAGTGACGCATGCACTAAACCTTCTTAGCCACTCAAGTTTCTCTCAACAGAAGCTTGTTTCATTCTCACAGGGAACCCTACATAATCTATTGGCTTTCTCTTAGAGATCGCTGGTATTGAAGAAGGAGACCCTCTCCCTAGTCTCCACTCAGGAAAACCAAAACGCACTATTGAGTCTAGAGCCACGAGATTCATCAAAAGATCTCTTAGGAACACTTGACATTTAATCACTTGTTGATCAACAAATAAGATCTTCAGTGATTCAGTGGTTCATATCGAGTCCTTCACAGATCTTAGCAATCTGTCGAGAACATTTATGAGAGGTTCACATCTGTGCTCCTCAGTGATTGAATGGAAACTCCTGCCAGGGTCAACATCAAACAGCCCTGACAGCAGGTCACTTCGGTAACTCCCCGTGGATTACGCGGAGTGTGTCTCAAACGGTCTACAGTCGTGAGGTGATGCTTCGGTGTACCTCAGCGACTCATCTGAACTGTAGATGTATTTCGGTACATTGCGTTATCTCACTTGTGGGACTCCAGTTCAGGAACGGCCTTTGTAAGAATTAGAGTTGTGTTTTCACACTATGCTGTTAACACTCCCGAAGTTCAAACTTGTAAGTGCCGGAAACCGCTTATTACTAACCGTTTGCAATGTTTTCTTCTTATGAAAGCTCCGGAGCAGGATGATCGTGCTGATTCTTCTCATGCTCACGCCAACATCAACACTAATGGAAGTTCTATTCAAAAGCAACACAACCGTCAGAATGATTCTTCGTCAAACCAAAGAATCTACAATGATAAAGATTTAAAGAACTTCATCAGTATTGAATTCCAACGTCATAGAGCGTGTGAGCATGTTGAAGAATGACGAGGAGACACTGGAGCAGCGAAGCAGACCTGAGGCAGACTGATGCAGACAACAACATACTATCACTTTCACCACAAAGAACAATGATCAAAGAACAAAGTTAAAGATGACGTCGAAGCATAACTGCTCAAAGATAACGATCTCTCTACACTAGGGAGATTGTTCGAATCAAGACAATTCCTCTCACAAGAAAGAAGAATGTCAGAAGATGTCACAGCTACTATTACATCAACGCCTTCACCGTTTACATTCATATATACTTGAGGGGGAGATTGTTGGAATCACTCCTAAACAGTATTTCAAGTATTTATATTTCATATGTAATAGGTAGCTTTATTATGGCCTTTATGTTTGTTTAAGGTCCAGCTTATGTAGAAGGCCCATAAGCTGAGGCCCAAGCCCAATAAGGAATAGGGAAGGAGAGGGAGTGTTGCCCTAGCTCCTTGCCTATATAAACTATTGTAAACCCTCATTTGAGGGTTGGTTGTTCAAGTTATTCTTTTCATTCACTCTCACTACGCCTAACCGTGTTACTCATATTGTGTGTTTGTGTTTGATACTTGTTCATCCGCCTTTATCTCTTCTCTTATAAGCTTGTGTTGTAAAACTAGTGACCTAACAGAGTGCTTAGTAACAGTATAAAACACATCTTGAGCAACATAACTCGAAATCAAATTCTCATTTAAGATGTGCAAGTTCTTCCTTTCAACTTCATTATATTTGAGTTCCTGTTCATAATCATTGACTTCAACTATCATTGCATCAAATTCCTATTCCATTTCTTTAATATCTGAATTTATCCCTTTTTGAAGATTCTCAAATTGACCTTTTAATTGTTTAAAGAAAGGCATGACTTCAGTTAAATAACATTCTTTAGTTTGCTCAAAACCCCTTTTCCCCTCAGTTATCCCTGTAGGTGTGATTCTCTTCTTACATGTCTTCTCAAAATCAACGAATAGTTGATAAACAACATACATGCTGATTAAGGTTTTGCTATTAGTGGCAATCGATCTAGGAACTAGATGCATTGGTGTATTTGGAGGATATACAGTAGCTGCAGGCATTTTTCTAATGGTAGTGTTTGTTTCAACAAGTACATTAGCTTTTAGCTTATCCATATCTTTCTTCCAAAAGATCTGTTCTGGGGTTAATTGAGTTTGAGGCTTAAACATGTTCAAGGAGATCCAATTTTCCTTAGTGTAATCGTGGGGTTTGATAGTTATGTTATTCATTTTAAATGCATGATCGTTAAGCTTCTTATCCATTTTCTCCCTAGATGCATCATCTAGTTTTCTATCCTCTTCCTTGCACTCAGCATAGCTAGGTTTCTGCCTAGGCTTAAGGATTTCAATACCATCATAGATCACATTTTGAGCAGCTTTTGCGATCTTACCATACTCAGGATTAGGTTTCTCTATAATGGGAATGCTATGCTTATCGCTGAGAACTTTATGCTTAGTGATCATGTGAGCAGTCTGAAGGGTATTCCCTTGTACGTACAACTTATTTTCAAGCTTGTTTTTCAAAGTTTTAATATTAGAAAAATCATTCAAAAGTTTTGATTCCTTAGCACTGAATTTTTGTTTAAGCACTTTAACATTATCTTGCAGCTCTTGCTTTTGCTTAACAGTTTTAGAAAGCTTTTCTTGTAAGGAGTTTAACTCTTGTTTTAACACTTCTTCTCTAAAATTACTTTTTCTTATAATTGTACGAATTTGGTCATCCATTTCCTGCTCACGGGTAGTTAGCTCAAACTTAGAACGCTGTTCATAAATAGCAACTTGTTCTTTATAGGCATTCAGTTCAGAGATAACAGAATCATCAGGGGCACATGCAGTGCATTCATCAAAAATATAGTCATCATTGACTGCAGAAGATGCATCACTTGGTACAATCTCACTTTCACTTTGTTTCACATATTGATCATATGGGACAACATTGATATTACCCATATTTTCAATATCTGATTCAAAAGTTTCAAGAGATTGTACTTTATTATGCATGTTTTGCTCATCAACATCATCATATAGTTTTAATACCTCTGAAATGATTTTGTCTTTGGATGGACCAGCTTGTTGTGGTGAGGAGACCTTTGGAGAGACCATTGGAGAAATGCTAGCCATGAAAATTGTCTGTGCAGTAGGTTCATCATCGATGTCAGAGTCGTATGCATCACAGTCTGCAACTTGAAAGGCATTCTGATGATTATGACCTATCTTCTGAATTGGCTGCTCATCCACATCCGCATCATATGTCTTGGCATTGCCCTCAGCAAGAAATAACAGCTCCTCTTCATCCAACACAGCTCCATTATCCTGAGCTTGCACAAGAAACATCTTATCTTTGAAGTACTCTGCATTTTGAGGGCGTTTTAGAGAAGTGTAGTTCCTTGCTATGTGTCCATCACCACCACAGTTGTAGCAATTAATTTTCTTTGCTTGTCCTTGATTCGGATTCCTTCCACGATTCTGATTTGCCACATATCCTCTACCAACTCCACCTCTTCCCTGCTCATACTGCCTTTCTTGAACAGGTTACACCATAACCTTCCCATCTCTGACAGTAGCTTGATTGTGTGGATTGGATGCTGTTCTGAGGTTAATGTTGGTGTGTGGTAGAGAGTTCATGTTTTGACTAACCATGAGAGACAGTTGATTGATGAAGTTTTCCATGAATGTGTTTGGGTCAGGAGGCTTATATGCTGGATCAGGGATGAGCTTGTAATTACCATTACCCATGGGTATGACTTGAGAAGCTTTGGTGGTAATTCCAACATTGGTGTAAAAAGCTGTAGAGTCATTTGACGAACTTGTTTCTCCCTGTTTGGTTTTGAACTGTTCAAGAATCCTTTTTTCAAACATAGCATGTCTCTCATTTTGAAGAAGGAATACATAAAGTTGCTCATAGTTGGTGTTCTTCAATCCTTTGGTTAGCTTCACAGAGGTGACAAACTTATGCCATTTTGGATTCATGTTGTTCACAAACTTTGAATGCAGCTGAATATTTGGCATGGTCATTTTGATATTCCTCATATCATTCACAAGCTTGTGGAATTTCACGTAATACTCATAGACACTTTCTTCTGGCTTCATCTTAAAGTGCTCAAATTCATCATACAACTATGATTCTCTGTCTTCCTTAGTCAATTCAGAACCTGAGAGAAGCATCTTGACATTATCCCAAACTGCCTTGGCTTCAGTGTTGTGATTGATAAGCTTGTAGATATCTTTTGGAAGACCCTAAAGTATAATGTTAGAAGCCCTGATGTCAGCATCGAATCACTTTTTCTCCTTATCATTGAGCTCATCATACGTCTTTGGTCTGTCTAATCCATAGATCATTGTTCCATCTGCAGCTATATCAATTAAGTCTCTTGTAGTCTCAATCTGATAAGGTCCTTCATCAATGGATTTGAGAATGTTGACCCCATTTTCCTTTCCAACACAGTACAATCTGATTCGTTGAGCCCAAGAGTCGTAGTCAGTTATGTCAAGCATAGGTGGACGAGTATCTGAACCAGCTGCTTGAACATCCTCAGCAACAGTGGAGATGATTGTAGGTACGTTGGTAGACATGTTAAAAGATTACACGGGATTTTATAACTCTATGATTAAACCGGGAAATAGATTCTTTCACGGGATTTTACTAAATCAAGATAAAACCGTATTACAAACAAAAATCAACCAAGTCGCTAAGAATTCTTGAACCAAATCGCTAAGCACCAAGTCGCTAAGTAGCAACTCGCTAAGATCTCAATTTCTTGTGAACCAAGTCGCTAAGACCAAGTCACTAAGACCCAAGTCGCTAGACACAAGTCGCTAAAGCACCAAGTCGCTACACAGTCAAGTCGCTAAAGAGCAACTCGCTAAGGTCCAAGTCGCTACCACCAATCGCTAAGAATACTAAGTACAAGTCGCTAACAAAATTGAAAGCATGTCGCTAACTTCACCAAGTTGCTAGCCGTAGTGGAGAATCCACTAAGTTGTACTGTTTGTCGGCTTGCCTCAATAGACAACTCGCTAGGACCAAATCGCTAACAATTAACACTACAACTCGCTACCTTTTACTGAAGCAAGTCGCTACGATGAAAAACACTACGAGAACCAAGTCGCTAGCAAGAAAAACTTCAAAAACACACTTTTCAATCCAAAACAAGCTCAACCACAGTGATTCAAGCTTACCAAATCAAAACCCAAGCACTTACAATGATTCTAAAAATAAAAGTACACCCAAAATTCAAACTTTAACACTAGAAATGATCCAAATGATGCAAAAACCACTAAACTTTTTCACACTAAAAAACCATCAAAAACCACTAGAAATCCAAGTATATGTAAGAGAGATGATCAAACCATGGCTCTTGATACCATCTGTAACATATTGGATTTCACAAACACATCATATCATAAACACAAGTAGGCGTACAAGATGAGGTTTTAGAGAGAGAAAGAGTTAGAGTTTTGGGAACTTAGTGAGAGAAAATGAAAGTATTATTATGAACTCCAACTCTCTACCTTGGGAGGTAGAGAGTATTTATAGTCTTACACAAATCGCCACCTACGGGCTGTGGATCAGGCATACAGTGGGTTAAGACCCGTCCGTCCTCCACGGTGTTACTAAACTAAATACTACTAAACATTAACTAATCTAAGACTACGAGCTTTCTAACGATTACATATACTTGAAGTGACCGACTCTTTAATAACTGGATTTACTAAATCCTAACACAATGTTTTTCAAGTTTTGAGAATTTGTTTGAAAGTTCATCAAAAGCCTTTTTATCAACCATATCATTTTTTTTGAAATTATTAGACTTAGCCTCAACCAAGGAACATTTATCAGAATCATGTTCAGCATTAAGATCAGTATGTTTAGGTACATTAGCATATGCATTATGTTGAACAGTTAAGGGTACCTCATCACATGACACCTGTTCATTTATCGGTCTGATATCTGCATCCACATCATGTGTAACAAGAGTCACTGAACTACTGGCTACATCATTCTTTGTTGTTTCTGATATTCTGCATTCATCAACACCCGACCTTTCAACTGATACATTTCCCAACTCATAACACCTTTCTGTCAACTGCACCAGACTCTCATCTATTATTTCATCTTTTTGAGTAACTTCCTCAATATACATCTCCACATTGTCCATGAGATGGATAAGTGTCTCTATGAACATGCGAATTTCCATTCCAGTGTGTCTCTTGAAAGACATTTCAGTCATGTCTTGATCATAATCTGATGTAAATTCCCCACTGATGAATGACTGAAATTGGTTGTGGATCACTTGTAGTGCAGCACTGGAACTATCCTTTTGAACCTTTTCTTTATCAAGTTGTTGTTCCAATTGTTCTAAGTTCAACAGCAAGTTTCTAGTCAGTGTAGGTAAATCCTGACGGAAGATGGCACTACATGTTCGATCCATAATTGTGGACAAAAGTTGTACGAGGTGAGAGTGAAGTAACTGATAAGGTTCAATGTTACTTTCCTATAGCATGGCATTTAGTAGCCAAAACTGGTGCAATTCTCTCTCTTTAGATTCTGAACACGGAGATCTCACATCCTCATTGATTGATTCCATCATCTGTATCCGTTCAGTATAGCTAATATTCTCATGATTGTCAACAGCATCATACAGTTTGAGTACTTCTGAAATTACAGAATCAGGAGTGTAAGACATGATGTAGATGTGTACACGGGATTTTACAAGTCTATGATTTAAACCGAGAAATAGAATCTTTCACAGGATTTTACTAAAATCAAGAAGAAACCGTGATACAATGACCAATAGAACGTGTTAAGATAACTGATGGATCGACACAATGACAGACAATTTTGTGTTAGGTCATATGATTGTTTGTGGGATTAGCAGAGATCTTGTTTGGTTATGATTTGGGTTGGTTGTTGCACGATTTTACGGAGAAATTTAGGCCTAAAAACTTAAAAACCTCAATAACTTCTGTTCGGAGCGGATTTAGGCCTCGAGGTTGACCCAAATGAAATTTAGTTAATCGTCATGCCATTCTCCTCATTATCAGAGTTGTTTTGATGGGTAGAATGCTGAAAACGGAGTTACGGTTCAAAAGTTATAGCCGTTTGAAGTTTTGTCGGGAAAAGTCAACAAAACGCACTGATGAAATGGTCAAACCGCTTCTAACTATGAATACAAGTCGCTTAGCACCAAGTAGCTTTGCCCCAAGTCGCTAGCTATACAAGTCGCTAGGTACTCAAGTCGCTATGAAGACAACTCGCTAGTTACAAGTCGCTAGATACAACTCGCTATGAAGACAAATCGCTAGTTGACAAGTCGCTAGATGCTCAAGTCGCTAGATGCTCAATTCGCTAGAGACAACTCGCTAAATGGGCAAGTCGCTAAGGAACAACTCGCTAAGAGACCAAGTCGCTAAATAGCAACTCGCTAATCACAACAAATACAAGTCGCTAGAAATAATGAAGACAAGTCGCTACGTCGAACAAGTCGCTAGTCGAAGTGGTGTCTCCACTACTTTGTACTGTTTGTCGCCTTGTCTCAATAGACAAGTCACTAGGGCTCAAGTCGCTACCACTTCAACTACAAGTCGCTGCAAACTAATGAAGCAAGTCGCTACGAAGAAAAGTAATCCGAGAACCAAGTCGCTAGGTAGAAAAACATAAAAACAACCCTTTTCAATCCAAAACAAGCCTAACCACAGTGATTCAAGCTTTCCAACTCAAAACCCAAGCACATACAATGATTCTAAACACAAAAGTACAATCAAAATTCAACCTTTAACACAAGAAATGATCCAAATGATGCAAAAACCACTAAACTTTTTCAAACCCAAAAACCATATAAAACCACTAGAAATCCAAGGACAAGTAAGAGAGATGATCAAACCTTGGCTCTTGATACCAATTGTAACATATTGGATTTCACAAACACATCATATCATAACATAAATGGGGCGTATGGTTTAAGAGTTTAGAGAGAGAAAGTAGAATGGGAGCCTTTCTAGAAAGAGAAAGTAAATAAAAGAGAAAAGGTTAGATTAGAATGAAAGGTCCAACCCTCTACCTTGGAAGGTAGAGGGTATTTATAGTTACATACTACACGTCCTCCTACGGACTGTGGATCAGGCATACAGTGGGTAAAGACCCGTCCGTCCTCCACGGTGTTGCTCTAACTACACAACTAACTAACTAACTAGTAAATAACGTAATGTCTACGAGCTAACATATGCTAGACTAAAGTTGGGGTGACCGACTCTTCACTATAGATTTTCCAATTCCTAACACATTTTTAATGCATGTCCAACCTTTTTAATGCGAATATTTATGAGGAGTTATTGTAAAGATTGAGTAGTTGGGAGACTTTCTTATCCCAGTCCTGCCATGCTTTAAATGTCCGCGTGGCATGGGACTATGTTCTAGCCGTAAACAATCTCTCTCAAAGTATTTTCAAAATCTCCTTGATTGAAGGCTTAAAATATTTCTCGATTTGTTTTGCCAGCTTTAATTTAGATGTTTTTATGCTTAGTGCCTTACACTTCAAAGAGTGTTGCTTTTCCCATGATGTTCACGCATTTAACGTAGTTTTAACTCCACAAGGTTCTGGAAACGTGCCCATTGAGCCCCTTTTATTTTACCTATAACAGGGGAGTACCCTCATTCGTTTGTGAATCATCTCAGGTTTCACTTTTTTCCCAAAGAGAGTTTTACTTTGTTCAAGTGTCTTTTTCTTCTTGATGGACTTTGTGCTAGTTGACAAAGCCTATAAGTGGACTTTGTGCCAGTTGACAAAGCCTATAAGTGTTCTTCTTGATGTAATTTTTTCCCCAAGGTTTTATTTTTTGTCAAGGTGATTGTGGTTGTGATTTTTAGAAACTTAGGTGTTTCATCGAGTTATCCAGGAGCGTGTAGTTTAATCCTCCTGGATGTGCCCTCCATTGGCTAGCATTTTTTAGGCGTGTAAGTTTACCATTTTTAGCCAATGCTCGCGAGGCAACAATTGGGGTACTAGATTATCTATAAATGCTCCCACAACTGCTGTGGGAGTTTAAGTGTCACTACTAAAAATGAATGTTCATGAATGACTTGCTTTTCTTAGGCGTTCATTTTCTAACACCAGTATGTACACTTTATATACTCGTTATGTTTTCGTCCGAGGCTTTTGTTATATTTTTTTGACGATTGCATTTTTGCTTATTATCACATGATGTAGGAGGTGGTGGAAGGATTAAGGTTGATGGAGCCTATCGTCTTGGTCAAGTCCTTTCACACAAATTTGGTGACGGATTGCCAAATTTGCAACCTTTCATGTGTCAGCTTTGGGATCATTCCTTCAAGATTTTCAGAGATTCTTAGGGTTAATGTGGGCCCCAGACCTTTGGTTGTAGTCATGATGTCCTTAGGCTTTGCATTGGCGGTTCTTGCCTGCGATTATGTTAGCCTATGTCATCAGGATGTATTTCCGAGTTAAGCCATGATGGAGGTTTGTTTTGCTACTGACTCTCTTTACTCCTGGTTAGTGTGTTCTGCAAGAAGGGTTGTAAACATCCTAGGAGGAACGAAAATTGGAATCTTCCTAGATGTGGCGAATGTGGTCATGTTGCCTTGTTCAGTGAGGTTTAGGAGAGGATAAATGATTTTGGACGAATCTGAGAAGAAAGACCTTGTGAATCTTCTTCTCGTTTTCTGATAAAGGCTTGTTCTCTCTCTTAGTTCCAAGTTTGGGCGGCTAACCAGGTCGAGTTTAATAGAGATATATTAGCCCTCTTGTTCCAGGAATGAGAAGATAGATCTGGAGTGAGGTCTCCTTATTCTTCAACTCAAGCTTCTTGTTCCTCTAAGTTTATCATCATGCAGGAAACCTAAGTATGATCTAACAGAACCATGCCCCTAGGATTAAAAGGTCGCATTTGATACTTTTCTATAACCTTTAGCCTTTATGTTTTGTAGTGTTGCCGAATGTTGGTTTCTTCTGCCTCACTCCAGGAATTGTTTTCCAAGGACGTTGATTGCTCGATAGAAGATGCACAATGTAAATTCATTGGTCTGTGTTGTATTTCAAACAGTCTATTAATGAATTCAGGGTGATGTAATGAGCTTTATGTAATGACCTTTTTGTATTACTGAGTCATCAGGCTATATTTCTGAGTTCAGCCATGATGGAGGTTTGTTTTGCTGCTGACTCCCTTTGCTCCAGGTTAGTGCGTTACACAAGGAGCGGTTGTAAACATCCTAGGAGGAACGGAAACCGACATCTTCCTAGATGTGGCGAATGTTGTCATGTTGCCTTGTTCCGTGAGGTTTAGGAGGGGATACATAATTTTGGACGAGTCTGAGAAGAAAGATCTTGTGATTCTTCTTCTCGTTTTTTGACAAAGGCTTGTACTCTCTCCCAGTTCCAAGTTTAGGTGTGTTGGGATATGAAAGTGCTGAAGAAAGTTAAAGTACTGAAGATTGACAAAGTACTGGAAAAGTCAAAATACTGCTAAAGAGAAAGTCAAAGTACTGTTGTCGAAGTCAAAGTACTGCAAAGCTAAAGAACTGTTATATTCGTTTATGGAAAGCTTTGTTTATTCTATGTTTAGATTACTTGTCGTACAAGGATACAAATTGTAAACCGACTAGGGTTATCCTTGAGCCTATAAAAGGACCCCTAGATTGGCATTAGAAGTACAAGTTTTAGAGAAGAGTTTTAGAATCATAAAGTACGATTATTATTAGAGTTTTAGAGTTGTTAAAGAATCTGCATAACAAGCAGATTTAGAGTTATTAATAAAAGTTAAAGTTATATTCTTCTTAGCTTTGTTAAGTAAATTTCGCGTACTTAATAAAGATTACTCAGTGTTTCATTGTTAATAACTTAGGATTTATCCGAGGTTATTAAACCTTAACAAGCTATTTAAGTTAGTTTGGTTAGAGTATATCGATCCAACAAGTGGTATCAGAGCTTGTGTGGAAACTCTGATTAAGAAGAATAGCAGCTACTTCACCAAGTTCATCCACTATCTCTGAGGTATGTTCTAAGTGTCATGATTTTTATCAAAAAGTACTTACTGCTTATGTGATTGAAAGAGATAACTGTGTAAGGGCTAGGTCTGAGGTAGCAGGTTATCAAATAACCTTAGGGTCTATGGAAGCCAAAATTATAACACATGAAAATAATGAAATGGCTTGGGCAGAAAAATATGAACAACAGGATTATCAGGTAAAATTAACTGAATGGAAGTTAAATTGTAAGATTTCTGAAATTGAAAAAATGACTAAGGAGAGAGATGATTTGTTAGCAAAGTTTGATGCCTGGAAAGAATCTGGTCTGTCACATGTTTCTTATGTTCAAAAACAGAGAAGAGCTTACATTAGAACTGGCCTAGGTTTTGGTATGGACTTTAATAACATAGAAGAAAATCAATCTAGTGATAGGGATGACCTTGATTTTGAGGATATAACCACTAGTGATGATGAACTCATTAATTATGTAGACACATCTAGTAATGAGGAATCAGTTAGTGACACACCTCCTGAGTTTAAAGACAATGGTTATCATGCAGTCCCTCATCCCACTGGAATTCATCAACCTCCTAGACCTGATGTTTCTCGTTTTGGAGTAGACAGTCTTGAGTTTAGAAAAAAGCTTATTGGTCAATCTAGGTCTGAAACCCCAAACGAAACTGTTGAAAACCCTAAGGATAATGTTGCAAAAAGTCAAGCAGTACCTTCAACTCAAAGTACTGCTACAGCAGTACCTTTAGGAAAATCTTTTAAAAATAGTACTACTAAACCTTTTTGGGATAACTTTGGTCAAAACAGTTTTAATCATTCACCTAGAAGGCTAAATAGTTTTGGTCACAGACATATAGGAAGAAATTTTGGAAGTATGGGTCAAAAATTATGTTTTGTTTGTTATAGTCCTGATCATTTGATCAAGCACTGTGATTGTCAATCAGAGTACCTAAGCAAATTTCCAAAGAACAGAAATACCAACCAAAAACCTAGAGAGGATAAACCAGTCTGGACTCATTTACATAGGGTTAACCATAGAAACTTCTCACCAGACTATAGGCACCCTCACAAGAGAAGATCTTTTTCAAAACCTACAGTACCTTCAAACACTTTCCAAGGTACTGTTAAGCAAAATACAATACTTTCTCAAAGTACTGCTCAGTTTTCACCAAACACCTCTTGGAATAGGAGCCCTAGGCGATCTAATTACTATCAATCTAGAAGGCGTTACAACTCCAGAAGAGTAGCTAGATCAAGGGACTCTACTCCAGAAGTTAAAACTAAATGGGTTAAGAAGGAAAGTACTAATGATGAACAAACAGTACTTTCAACAAGTACTGGTGAAACAACGCTTTTTGATAAAAATGATTTTGTGGTAAAAGAAAAGGAGATTTTAGTTGAAAAAGGAAGTTTTGTTGAAAATCCACAAGTTTTGAATCAAAAGATAATACTGGATCATGCTTTAAAAAACAATGAAGACTACATACTTACAGAATGTAAGTATGTCACTCCACAAGGGGAACACAAGTCAGTAATGGCTTGGGTTCCTCAAAGCAACTAACTCTTTCATCTTATTAGACATGGCAACCTAGAAGAATAGCTTAAAGATCATTTTATTGTTGATAGTGGTTGTTCTGGTATTAGTTAGTAAGCTACATTTGAGGGGAGGACTATTTTAGTGTATGTATAGTCCTATGCATTGTTTGAGGGGAGGATATTCATGTTTATCTGTTGTATTTGCTATTGAAAAGAGGAGAATGGGAAAGTACTGCCTTTTGATTTTATGAAAGTACTGCTTGGAAAGTACTGCTTTTTGGAAGTACTACACACGTCTCGTATCAAAGTACTGTTCCAACGGTAATATTGAAGGGTAACTACTCCTAACGGTAACTTTGTTATTAAGGGATGTGATTTTTTAAAATCTCACCTATAAATAAATACTCTCCGAATTTCCCTCTCATATTGATAACTTACAATCTTTTCCATATCTCTCTCTCTCTTTCACCCATATTATTCGTTATATCACTTTCTGTGAACAAATATCATAAATGGCAAATCGTAATACAGTTTCAAAACACAACATGGTGGCGAATTTAGAAAAGTTTGAAGCTAATGAGATCTTTCATGATATCATTGATTTTCTCACTGGGTCGCCGATTAGTTATGCGCTTTTAGTGGAACCGGATATCATTGAGCCCTGGATTCAACAATTTTGGGCAACTCCTAGGGTTCATATGGAGAATTATGATTCGTATATTCAAGCAACAGTTGCTGGGAGAACTGTGAAAGTTACTGAAGCCTCTATTCGTGAAGACTTATTATTTGATGATGAAGAAGGGGCTGTTCGTTTTGATAAGCAACTGATTTGGGATACATTCAGCAATATTGGGTATGAAGGGTCCTTAACTGAACAAACATTCAGGAAACCATATTTTGTCCTCAATGGAAGTATTTAGTTCATGTACTACTTCATTGTATTAGTGCTAAAAGTACATCATGGGAGCAATTTTGGTCTAACATAGCATCTGCTATAGTGGGACTAGCTACATATCGAATTTTCAACTTTTCAAGGCTGATTCTAGATGGAATGCTCTCACACATCTCTCATGGTTCAAGATGGTTGATGTATCCAAGGTTTATTCAAGTGTTCCTGAACAAAAAACTTGCTGATGTACCCAAGCCTACTGATCTACTACCTGTTGTGGTGCAACCAGCCAAGATTTTTACGTTTATGGCAAGGAAGAGTGATTTATTCACTGGCAGGGACACTCCATTGACTACTTCAATGATGGAGATTGTTCAAGCTATTAGAGATGAAGCTGCAACTAGTGATGAAAGAGAAGGTACTGCTTCTGAAGGTACTGCTTCTCAAAGTGCTGCATCTCAAGAAACTTCAACACAAGGTACTGCTTCGCATGATTTTGATGTTGATAAAGGGACTGAAGTTTCTCCCACCTCATCCCACCATTCTACTCCTCTAAAGGCATCACTAGAACAAGATGTTCCTATATTCTCATCATCTTTTGGAGGAGATAATGTTCCTATACCACCTGAAAGATTAGTGTTAGATCATTATACTCTGACAAGGGCGATGGTCAGATTGCATAAATCTGTTGATAAACATGCTACTCAAATTAAGAAGTTGAAGCTTAAGTTTAGAATATTAAAGAACTTTGTATGGCCATTGGTTACACATCACCGGTTATGGGTCAAAGCTGAAAAGAAGAAGCGGAGGCATTTAACAAAGACCACCAAAGGCAAAAAGGTTAAACAACATTCTTCTGTCCAATTGGGGAGGAATCTAGAAGAAGAGAATCTGAAAGAAGATGCTGAATTTCATGAAGAAAAGGAGAATGAACCTCAAGGTACTGAAGAACAAGTTAACATTGAAAGTACTGAGGAAGATAGGACTAAGGTTCAAAGTACTGATGATCAAGGTACTGAAGATCAAAGTACTGCTTTTCAACAAGGAACCTATAGGCAGGAATTGATTACTCCAAGGGTATTAGATTTTGAGGAGGAAGCTGGTCCTTCAACTATTATACATGAAGAAGAAGCTGGTCCTTCAACAGTTATACCAGAAAAGGAAGCTGATACATCTAAACCTATACATACAGCAAGTGATGATGAAACCATTGCTGAAATCTTGCATGATTTATCAAAGCCAAGGGGTGTTAGTATTCCAGGAGTGCAAGAAGAGGAACAACCAAGAGCTTCTCAACCTGTTATTGATCCAAAAGATAAAGGAAAGGGAAAGTTGGTAGAGACAAAGAAGAAAAAGAAACCTACTTTAGCACAGATAAGAGCTGCTCAAGTTGCTATGAATGAGGAAGCAGCTAGAAAGATACAAGTTGAGTTGAATGCTGAAGTTGATAATGAAGAAGCTATGAATGAAGAAGCGGCTAGGAAATTACAAGAAGAATTGAATGCTGAAGCTGTTATACCATCATCTCTTCCTATTTCTTCTCTACCAAGAAGACCAAATCTTGCTAAACAAAGGAATGCAATGATGGCTTATTTAAAAGGTCGAGGATATATTGGATTGAACAAGTTGAATTATGTTAATATGAAAGAATTGTATGAAGCTGTTACAGAGGCTTATAAGAAGAGTGTTGAAGATATCAAAGATTATAAAGATGATGATGTTCAGAAAGAAGATAAAAGAAAAGAAAGCTTAAAAAGAAAAAGATCAACTGAGGTTGAAGATATACAGCCATTAAAGAAAGTTGAGTTAAGGTCTGATACTGATAATGAACTGAAGAATTACTTAAGGATTGTAGAATTTGAGTATTCTAAAGATGATGATGAAATGAAAATGAACAAATCTCCAATAACTACTTTTGAAGTTGTAGAGTCAAAGGATGGAAGTTATCTGATGTTTCATAGAGAAGATGAAAGCTTCAGAACATTCAACATGTTATGGGATCTATTGCACATAATAGATAGGGTGGATTTATTTCATTTATATCATTTGGTGCAAGATTATTTTGAACATAATACATCAGAAGGAGTTGGTTTAGTCTTACTTGGGGATCTCACAACTGTTTGGGAAACTGAAGAACAAAGCACTACTGAGATTTGGAAGAACCAAGAAGCTTGGGAGATTGTTAGCTGGAGATTTTTTAAAGAATCTGGAGTACATGTTCTAGAGCTAGAAGATGGGACAATGATTCACATGTTAGCAGACAGAAGATATCCTCTTACAGCAGATCTTATGAGAAGAATGCTAGAGCATGGAATGGAAGTTGAAGAAGACAATGAAATTGCTCTTATGGTCATCAAATTGTTTATCAGATGGACTACTATGGCTGATGATGATGAATAACTGGTATGAATTTTAATTGAATAAATTTTTGATATATCAGTACTTTATTCAAAGTACTGCTGATCAAACAGTACTTTCATCAAAGTACTGCTTGCAGCTTTAAACCAGTTAAATAATTTTTGAAAGAAACCTTTTGTTAAGTGACAAATTTTTGAAACAAAGGTTAAATGAAATAAATGGTTTTTGAGATGGTAACATCAATAGGTTATCAATCCACCATCGTTACAAAATGATTGGCTAATCCATGAGCAAACGGCTCTGGTAAAGATATCTCAAATCCATTTTTAGTTGACAGCTTGCTAATAAGTTGGATGGTAATCAACTCACCATATCAGTAAATGTGAAGAGTTGGCTAGCCCACAAGAAAATGGCTTGTGGTAAAGGCTGTGGAAAAACCATTATATGGTAATTAGTTCACCATTGATGAAAGAACTAACTAGTCCAAAAGGGTACAACTTTTGGTAAAGACAAATCAAATCTGTTGATAGCTGATGATTTGCTAAAAATCATATGGTTATCAATGTAACATGATCTTACACATCAAAACATTTGGCTACTCCAGAGTTAATGGCTTTGGTAAAGAGACATTAAATCCATTAAATTTTCAATGATTCACCTCTCACAGGAGTTTACACACCTGGATGTGATGAGAATAGACTGAAACTTAAAACTGAATTAATGTACAAACTGTCTTATGTTGCTGTGTTGCTGAAAAGATGGAGTTTGCTGGATGATGCTGTAAAGAATAAATTCTAAAGAATACTTTGATAATGTTGATTTAAGCACAAGAGTCTAAAAAGATACAATCCAAAGACAAAGACACAATCTTTCCTTGAAGATGGAGCTGTTAAAGATAAATTCAGAAAGGAACTTGAAGTCAAGCAAGTAGAATTCAAGTTAGGGGAGGATTGTTGGGATATGAAAGTGCTGAAGAAAGTTAAAGTCTGAAGATTGACAAAGTACTGGAAAAGTCAAAGTACTGCTAAAGAGAAAGTCAAAGTACTGCTGTCGAAGTCAAAGTACTGCAAAGCTAAAGAACTGTTATATTCGTTTATGGAAAGCTTTGTTTATTCTATGTTTAGATTCCTTGTCGTACAAGGATACAAATTGTAAACCGACTAGGGTTACCCTTGAACCTATAAAAGGACCCCTAGATTGGCATTAGAAGTACGAGTTTTAGAGAAGAGTTTTAGAATCATAAAGTACGATTATTATTAGAGTTTTAGAGTTGTTAAAGAATCTGCATAACAAGCAGATTTAGAGTTATTAATAAAAGTTAAAGTTATATTCTTATTAGCTTTGTTAAGTAAATTACGCGTACTTAATAAAGATTACTCAGTGTTTCATAGTTAATAACTTAGGATTTATCCGAGATTATTAAACCTTAACAAGCTATTTAAGTTAGTTTGGTTAGAGTATATCGATCCAACAAGGTGGCTAACCAGGTCGAGTTTAAGAGAGATATATTAGCCCTCTTGTTCCAGGAATGAGAAGATAGATCTGGAGTGAGGTATTCGCATTCTTTAATTCAAGCTTCTTGCTCCTCTAAGTTTATCGTCTTGGAGGAAATCTGAGTATAATCTAACAGACCCTCAAGATAAAAAGGTCGCATTTGATACTTTTCTTTAACCTTTAGCCTTTATGTTTTGTAGTGTTGCCAAATGTTGGTTGCTTCTGCCTCACTCCAGGAATTGTTTTCCAAGGACGTTGATTGCTCGATAGAAGATGCACAATGTAAATTCATTGGTCTTTGTTGTATTTCAAACAGTCTATTAATGAATTCCCTTTTCAGGGTGATGTAATGAGCTTTATTAGTCTCTTAGACTTTATAAAATGTTTCTTTAGGGCTAGTGTGCCTAAATCTCAGTTTTTTGAGTTTTTTATATTGTTTGTTGTATGTTTGCAAAACTGGTTAAAAGGAAGGTTTATCGTTGTTGAATGACTTTGTGAGCCTCTCAGGCGTTTGTGGAATGTGCTAGGTATTCGTTTTTGTTAAGTATTGTTCATCAGGGTTCGTTTGCCTCATTGTCTATCATAAATTTTTGCGAGAGTTTTATGCTACTCGTCGAGAGTGTTTGTTTAGGTTCATAACATTATGTTCTCAAAAGAAAAAGAAGAAGAAAGTGAAAGTAAGTAAAGAAGTAGGAAGTACAAAAAGAAAGAGGAAGTAAAGTTGTCTTTCACCCAAAAAGTGGGGTGAAAGTTTTGAAAGGAAAATCCCACCACTTTCACACTTTTACTTTCACTTTACTTCCTAAGAAAAACTTGAGAAAACAATGTAATCCTTTCAAGCGTTATGAAAATTTTGCGTTTTGACTCTTCCAATTGTCTTTTAAGCCTCTCAGTTGTTATAGGATTTATTTTGTTAGGATGTGTCTTCCTAACAATTGTCAGGCCTCCACTATTTGCGAGGTCTAAGTGTAACTCTTTCAAGAGTGTTTGTTTAGGATCTATAAGTATCTTAGACATTATAAATTTTGTGTATCAGGACGTGTTTGCCTGATAATTTTCGTACCTCAGCTGTTGGTGAGGTTAAATTTAACTCCCCAGTATGTATATTGCATGTCTTTATTGCCTTAAAACATTTTGCAAGTGTAAGGGTTGATGACGAATTTGGAGCTCATTAAGTATTCACGATAGCTAGCACATTTAGTGATCAAATAAACGTAACTAACTATCACTCAGGTTAACGACATGTTCTTGTTGGACCTACATGAACCAATATGCGATATTGTAGTCTGTTTATTTGTTCGGGTATCTCTACGATGTTTGAGAATTGGATTCCCCGCAGGAGATATCATATTATTGATATAATATTTATAATGCAATTACATAGAAAATACTAGAAACCCTAATGGACCAAAATCCGAAAACTGGACTCAGGTCATCTATCATCTAATAAGAATACCATGTGTTATTTAACCAATTTTCATGCTAAGTGAGATATCCAAAAGTAGTTTATATGATAAACAAGATGTAAAGATTTACAAAAGTATTTTTTAACCTTTAATTTCTTATTAAAAATGAATCAAAGAATTTACGAATTTTTTTTGCGGAATAACAATCTAGTTTAATGACAATTGTCGGGCGATCTCCTCACTAACTTAAACAAAAACTAAAGTTAATATTTAAGTAAGAATTATGCTAACCACTGAATATTCAGGGACTTAGTTCTTATGATGAGTAAATAATCTTTAATGTGTTTCACATTAATTGGAAGAGATAACATTACTCATTTTAGACATTCTCTTATATAGGCCAAGTGCAAGGTGGTTACCTATGGTTAATAAAGATGTTTCGAGCATCTAACAATAACATACACTGTTACCTTACTTCATTTAATGATTCTATTATTTGAATGTGTCCAATCATACTGTAGGAACATTTTTGACAACTGTTCCGTCCTTTTATTCCAACTCTTTTACTTTTCTTTGACTTTCTTGATAAGTGTCTGCTTATCTTCCCAAGAAAGTTCAAGCCTAAATATTCCTAGATACTTTTAAATAATTTATAAATATCCGGGATCTGAATTCTTTGACGTTGAAGAGATCAGTAGGGAGTCAGTGAGATATTGTCAAATCTCACTGACTCTATCAACTTCTTTTGATTTAGTGCTTCACTTGTTGAATATCACTCAGTAAGTGGTAAGACTTTTTTTACACTTGAGATATTTTATACTCAAATCATAACTAGAGACTATTATACACTGAATTGGCTCAACAACAATCACCTCAAAGCTTATAAGTGTGTGTGTATATATATATATATATATATATATATATATATATATATACACACACACACACACACACACACATATATATATATATATATATATATATATATATATATATATGTGTGTGTGTGTGTGTGTGTGTGTGTGTATATATATATATATGTATATATATATATATATATATGTATGTATGTATAAATATATTTATATACATATGTATATGTATATGTATATATACATATATATATATATATATATATATATATATATATATATATATAGGGTAGGGTTCTTTTCAGAACCATAAAAAGGTCGAGAACTGCGAGAACCAGCATCCACCAATAAGATTTTTCTGTATATTATTTTTTATTTATTTATTCAAAGGGGTATAATAGTAAAATTACATTTTTTTAAAAAAATTGAATTTTTTGTAAAAAAACGTTTTTTCCCCTAAATTTTAGGAATTTATTTTTTTTATTTTAATTTTTAAAATAATAATTTTTTCAGCATGCATTTTTAGTAAGGTGCATATGTGTTTTTTTTAATTATATAAATTTACATGTGTTTGTAATGTTCAATATGTGTGTTTGATAAGTTGCATTTGTGTTTTTTAGAGAATGTAAATTCACATGTTTTATATTGCATGAATGACAAACAAAAGTATTTTTCATGTATTGTATACAATTTAAAACAAAAACATAATATGATTCAAATACAAATTTCTAAAAAGTAAAAAATATGTTGCCGTATATGCACATGTATTTTCCCTCGTTGGACACTCTGGATTTCTTTGTATGTATATGTGCACTTGTATCTACGGCATGCACTTGTGTCTTTTTTCTTTAAATCTTTATCATAACTATCTTGTCGCTAGATAGTATGTACAAAACACATGTGCGTTCTTCATATTGCTCATGATACTCGTACCTGTAACAAGAAACAATTACGAAAACGAATTATTTAAATGTAACAACCAACAAAACACATATGCACAATCATTTCTTATATCAAATGATGCAAATGAATTGATGAAATATATGTCAAAATGAACAAAACACATGTGCACAATATTTTTTATATCATCATAAGTAATGCTATATATAATTGATGAAATATATGTTGAATTGGACAAAAGTTCATTATACTAAAATACTTACAGTAGTAGAAAGCAAACAAACATTCAAATATTGGCATTATGAGTCAAAGAAACTAGATTGAATAAAAATATAAAATATTCCTTCTTATTCATTAGTTTACGAAATTAGTACTATTTCATTTGTCATCTCTTCAGAACCAAAAATCCACCATAAGAAAGCCACCATTTCGTTTGTCTATCATCCCAAGTTCCCAATCAATTTTCAGATCCAAAAATCCACCATAATATAACGAGAGAAATTATATCTTGTTCATGTATACTTTAAGTGAATATAATAATTCCTTAGTCTTTTGATCTTTCTTTTATAGGTAAAAGCCAAAAAATAACAACGTACTTTCTAAAATTTACCGACTTGAAACACTTACTTTTTTATTAACATATACACCCACGTACTTTTAAATTTTGTTCCGACTTTACCTATATTGTAATAAAATAATATTATTTAATATAATATTATATTAATATAAATCGGTCATATGGGTGAAGTCGGAACAAAATTTGAAAGTACGTGGGTGTATATGTTAATAAAAAAGTAAGTGTTTCAAGTCGGTACATTTTAGAAAGTACGTTGTTGTGGCTTTTACCCTTCTTTTATTATATAAGAAAAAATTCAATTTGGAACAAACCACTAATCGTGAAAAATGGAAAAGAAAACTACAAAAATATAACTAAAAAGCCAATTTAAAATATTCACAAGATTAGCGTTTAACGTATTTTTAAACAAACTTTACCTTTGTGATGCTAGATGCACTTGTGTAGAGATTAAACACAATAACAAACAATAACTATTTCAGAAAACACATTAAAAAAATATGCACTTGTGTAGATATTAATGATCGATCATTGATGATGCCGGAAATGGAGACGGATGAAGGTGGTGTAGTGGGTGGTTTGGTGGGAATAGTAGAGATGGCTGCTAGGGTTATTGTTGTTTCCCGTTCATTATCGTTTGAAACAGTTTAAGTATGTAAAACAAGTTAATAGTGAACTATGACTGAAATTAACATAAGTAAAACACACAAAGTAATTTTCAACATCATATTCTTATTAGAAATAAATCAACAAATAATACGTTACCCAAGTACTTGCGGAATAGTACTTCGGATTGAAATGACAAAGTTTGGTGACTCCTCTCTAAGCTCAGGCTAAGTCTGAGCACAACTCTTAGAGCTCACTGAGCTATCTCAGGAACTAAGTTGTATTTGGAGGAGTGAAAAGATGGCTTGCGTGTATGTGTGTTTTTTACAATTCACAAGCTTAATCTTTTCACTCCATCTCTTATGCTATTTATACATGTCTGATATTTGACTCTTTCCTAAGTGACAAACTGACATCATAGAAGACAAAATACTGATGTATTTTTTCTCTGTTTACAAAGACTATTCTAGGTAAGAGACAAGACTACTTTCCTAAGTTCAGTGATGACACTGAGCCTGATCTTTTGCCATTCAGGGAAAGTTGACTTTGGTTGATAAGGACTTCGTCTTATCTGATTCAACCTTTTCCCGCCTTGTCCCGCTCTTTCTTCAGTCTTTACATCCTTCAATCTTCTACTTCAGTTTGTCTTCAGTGTAAGTAGTTGGAGAGGAGTCTTAGGGATTCAGTGAGTTATTGTCATCACTCACTGAATCCACCATCTTCTTCTTGACTCAGTCTTCACCCTTTAAGTTCCGCCTTACTGAGTGGAGAGACTTCTTCTTCGCCTCGTACTGAGTATCCTAAAGATGACTCACTGAGAGACTATGCACTCAGTGACCTGTTAGTGTTTAACAGACTAAACACTTGGGCTATTTTCTATTCAAATCCTAGATTAAGAGGTTTGGGTATTTACTGAACCCAACAGTCTCCCCCTATTTGGATATACAAATAGCCTAAGTGTTTGATCAGTGTAAGTGAGCAAATGGCTTCTTCTTACACTGAATGTACTAATGAATACAATAAGGAACACTGAGTAAAATTAACAAAACATACATCTTTTATTGATCAGATTACATAGTTCCTATCACTAGTACAAAAGATAAAACAAAATGATGTCAGTCCAGATGGATTCCCAGTGCTTCAAGCTTGACTTTCTTAGTGATGAGTGTTTCCCTGTCAGGATGGTCTCTTATTTTAGCATTCAGGTCTTGACAGAACCTGTTGTTTGCTGGGGTTTGTATCTGAGAAGCCACTGGTATGTAACTCAGCATTGCAGCTACACCAGCCTGATCAATATCACTCCATCTTTGAAATGTTGGGTTTCCATAGACATCAATGTGGAATAGCCCTCTTTCAGGCTTCTCAATCACTAGACAGTTCACAAACTTAACACATTCAGGCAGCTCCCTATTACACTCCAGTCCAGGCACTTTAATCTTAGTTTGGAACTCAACTCTCTTCCTTTTGCCAGTGGATGATTGTGGTTGAGATCCTTGAGGTGCAGTTAAGGCGGGCTGAATTCCCAGTTGGGCTGGACAATCCCTCAGTCTTTCATATCTTTTACTGAGCATCTTCATCAGGTCCTTAGCCACCGCATTCTTCTTCTTTTCAATAATTGGACCAAGCTCGTCGAGTTCAGTGATCCCAAAGTCAGTAAATTTGAGGGGATCATGAACCTCGAAGTGTCTTTTATCAACCCCTCTGTAAACGTTCATGGCCAGTGGTTTGGTATTGGGGATGATTCTGACATCTGTGATCTTTTCAGGAAGCCTTCGGCTTGTCATTGTCCAGTTGTAATGCTCAATTCTGCTTTGCCTGATGGCTTCATTTTTCTTCTTCTTTTCTTCCAACTGTTTTCTCATTTCAACCATCTGAGCAGCCTGAGCTTCCTTGAACTTTTGTCATGCCTGACCCTTTTCAAGCTTCTTAGCATCTATCCTAATATTTTCAGCTTCCTCATCAACTACTTGTACTAGTGCTTCTCTGTTCTTTCTTTCTTCTTCAGCAAGTTTCTTTTTTCTTTCCTCCTTAGCAAGGTGAGCACTTAGCTATTGTGGTGTGAGCAGGTACATGGTGTTGCCGATTTTAAAGGGAATCTTCTCAGGCTCAGGAGTTGTCATTTTGCCTTTTCCTTTGTTCTGGCCTGAGGAAGATTAAGTTGCTACCAGGGGTGGTGGTATTGTTGTTATTGGTGTGATTACTGTCAGTGTTGTTGTTATTGGTGGGATTGATGAGATAGGTATTGCTGAGACTGGTGGTGATGATGAGATTTGAGCTACTAATGTTGATGGTGTTGCCTCCCCCTCAGTGTGAGAAGGAGGTTCTTCAGCAATATTCTCCCCCTCAACTGTTGCCGGAGCGTCAGTGAGGGCAAGAGTGGGAGTTGGTGCTGAGGGGGACGGAGCCGCTTGACCCTTGAAGGCCTGATAAATTTCAGAGATCATAGCCTTGATGTCTGATGTGTCGGTTTGAATACCAGTGACCTTTGCTTCCAACTTAGCCTGAGAAACTTCCAGAGCAGTCATTCTGGGCCCAAGATTCCAGGCCATATATGAGGATGCTTGAGCCAAAGTAGCCACTTGCGTATTCAAGGAGTCCAATGTAGCTTGAAGAGACTGGACTGGGGATGGAAGACCCTGAACATTTGCAGATTTGAGCATATCGAGCAGTTCAGTGCGGCTTGAGGATTGTTTCAAGAACGCCTCAGTAGCCTTTAGCACTTTAGAGTTGAGTGTTGGGTCTTCATTGACAAATTCCCTGATTTCATCTACCTTTGTACCTACACTCTGAAGGTGCCTGAGGAATTTAGCCAAGTTGTCATCCAGTCGGTGAAGGTTGTCATACATCAGATCCCTGTGCTCATGAACATTTTCATCAAAGCCTTGTACCTCAGCCTTTAGATCAGCATAACTCACAGCAGCCTCAGTGTGTTATTCCCACAACGTTTTAGTGACCCCAGAGTATAACCTTCTTGAAGCTTTGGTGATCCACTGAACAAGCTACCTTTCAGTAATTGGGAGAAAATTATCAAACCTTTCAAATTCATCAGTGGAGGAAGAGGAGTCATCATTATCATGCTGGAATGGTGATTCAGTATGTTCCTGTGGATCAGGCTGAGGTTCTTGGTCAGCTTGAACCTCAGCGTTTCCCCAGCTGATAAAACTTCATCATCAGTTTCAGCAAGCTCATCTTCCGAAAAGAGTATTCCAGTAACATCAGCAACGGTTAACAGGGGGTTGGTGATGGGTTCCATATCAGCGGGTGGTATGTTTCCCTCTGAGTCTTTGTCCCTCGTTGACCCCTCGGACACTGGTGGGCGTTTCCCAGTGCCTTTGCTGGAGTCAGGATTGGTTGTGGGTTCCGTATCGGCGGGTTGTTTCTTTCCCTCTGAGTCTTTGTCCCCCAGTGACCCCTGAGACACTGGTGGGTGTTTTCCAGTGCCTTTGACGGAGTCAGTGATAGTTGTATCCCTATCAGCGGGTTGTATCATTCCCTCTGAGTCATTGGGATCGATCAGTGTGCCCTCAGACAAAGGCTTGGATTTGCTAATGTCATCACTGGGCGTTGTGGAAGGCGCTCCCCTACTAGCGGGTTGTTTGTTTCCCTCTCGATCTTGGGGAGTAGTGGTTGTGACCAAGGGCACTGACTGTGATGTATCAGTGTCCTTCGTTGTCACGGGGGTGGATGTTGTCTGGTCATCAGTGGGTGTCTTTTTAGTCTCAGGCCTTTTGTGCCTTTTAGGCTGTGTTCCTGAAGCCTCAGGGCCCTGGGACTTGGGTTTAGTCTTAGTCCCAGTCTGAGACTTCCCCTTTCTCTTTTTAGGAGCATGGTTTGGAGACACTGATCCCTCCTGGTTGTTTACAGCAACCATTTGGGCCGTCAATTCAATAGGAGTGACAAGGGATGGGTCTTTTTGAAAATTGGATTGGCTCAGGATGCCAGGTAAAGCACCAAATTTTTCTTCCTGAGGATAGTTTGAACCCAGTAACACTTGCAAAGCACAAGAGACAAACCTAGGATACGAAACATATTTCGTCCTAGTTTTGCTCTGTAGTTTGGTTACGAGATCACTGTAAATGATCTCCCCTATGTCGACAGTGACCCCATTCATTAAGCAGTATGCCATCATCAACTAAATAGAGTTAACTTGTTCAGTGGATGAGTGGTTCCCGCCGAGGACCTGAATCACAAAAGTGAATATGTTGGGAATTAGAAAATTCCTATATTGAAGAGTCGGTCACCCCAACTATCATCTAGCTTAAGTTAGCTCGTAGACTAATTGTTAGTTACTTGTTTATGTTGTTTTGTAGTTAGTCAGTAGCGTAAAATAGTCTAGTGCAACACCGTGGAGGAAGGACGGGTCTTTACCCACTGTATCCCTGATCCACAGGCCGTCAGGAGGTCGTTTAGTTTGTAACCTATAAATACCCTCTACCTTGCAAGGTAGAGGGTTGGATGTTCTTTAGTAATCTAATATTCTACAAGTTTCTCTCTCTAGAATGTCCCACTCTTTCTCTCTCTAAAACCATCTATGTGCTCATTGCGTTAATGTTATGATGTGTATGTGAAAAGTTATATCTTACAATTGGTATCAAGAGCCATGGTTAGATCATATCTTGCACATCTTTGGATTTATAGTGGTTTTTAGGTGGTTTTTGAGTTTGAAAAAGTTTAGTGGTTTTTGCATCATTTGGTTGATTTCTTGTGTTAAAGTTTGAATTTTGTTGGTACTTTTATGTTTAGAATCATCACAAGTGTTTAGGTTTTCATTTGGTAAGCTTGAATCATCTTGGTTGGGTTGTTTTTGGATTGAAAAGTGATGTTTATATGGTTTTTCAAGCTAGCGACTTAGCTCACGAAGTATTTTCTTGGTAGCGACTTGCTTCACATTTTTTTAGCGACTTACAGTGTTGGAGCTAGCGAGTTAGATCTAGCGAGTTAAAGTACAAGTAGTGGACTCTCCACTACGAGTAGCGACTTGGTGGTAGCGACTTGGTCTGTAGCGAGTTGCTCTTTAGCGACTTGCATCGTTAGCGACTTGTGTAGCGAATTACTGCCGAAATTTTGCTAGCGACTTGAGTGTTAGCGAGTTACTACTTAGCGACTTACATATGGCTAGCGACTTGGAACTCTAGCGACTTGGCGTGGTAGCGAATTAAGTGTTGGCGACTTGGTGTAGTATCTTCTAGCGACTTGGGATTAGTGCTATTTAGTTGGTAGCGAGTTGATTCTAATTCTCTAGAGACTTGGGGAGTAATTCATAATAACACAATGTCAGTCATCATGGATCCTTTAATCACCAAAGTACTTGCTCTCTATGACATAGCACAGAATTGTGAAACAGAATGCCTATCTGAAAGCCACACACTTAATGATTCAGTATCGATCAATCAGAACAACTCAAATAAGTCACTCTTAATGTCTTCAGATGATTCTAAGAATGTGGAATGCACCAGTGAGCCGTTTCAACATCTCAGTCAGCTTCTCAAATTACTCTTATCAACAACCATGGATCGAACAAGTTGTGCCATCCTTCGTCAGGATTTTCCCACTTTAACAAGAACTGTTTTGCTTAACCTAGAACGACTGAGGTTTCAAATTACCAAAGAAAAGCTCTCAACGGATGATTCTCATGCTGCTCTCCAAACCATCTTCAACCAATTTCAGCCACTTACCCGGGAAGAATACTCCTCAGATTTTGATAATATCATGACTGGAATGTCTTTCAAGAAGCACACGGGAATGGAAATTCATGAGTTCAGAAACTCATTTATTCAACTTATGAGTAATATGGAAACATACATCGAGGAAGCTGCAAAAGAGAATAACAAGCTGAAGGAATTGAATGAGTGTCAAGAGTGTCCATGGAACAATGATGACGTGTCATGCTTCATTCCAGTTGAACCAGCAGAAGACACTGATTGCAGAATCTCAGTTGTGATGGAAAAGGATGTAGAAAACAACACTGATCTCAAATTCTCAGAGTCAGAAAAGGTATCAATCAACAAGGTACACTTATCTGATCACACTAATTCTCACAAAAAGGTACATGACTCTTACCCTGAACATAACAATGTGGAATCAATCTTTGTTTTGTCTGAATCTAATGCAAGTAACATGATTGAAAAAAGGGTATATGATGAGCTTTCAAACAGATTTTCAATTCTTGAAAAACACTGTATCTCTTTGCAAATTGAAATACAACATAAGAATGAAATGTTTTATGCAAAAAAACAGTGTAGTAATCTGGAACTTCCAGAATTTAGAGAATTTTTTGAAATTAATCAGTTAAAATCCCAGATTCAGGACAAAGATTCGACCATAAGAAATCTGAAATCGCTTCTTTCAGAAGCCCAGATATATGACTGTCATGAGATGAGTGATACACTAGAATCTAGAAATTCTGAACTAGCTCTATGTGTGTCCAACCTTCTAAGAGAAAATGAGCATTTAAGAAAGAACCTTGAGGAAACAAACTCTAAGTTAGTCAATCAATCTAACCTCTTGATGAAAGATATTGATGATCTCAAAGCACAAATTCAGGATAAGAGCTTCAATATTGTTGCCCTAAAAAATGAGCTCAGGAAGTATGTTGGAAATAGGATGAACACTAAGTTTGCAAAACCTTCAACTTTGGGAAAGTCAACTGTTCAGAACCACTTGAAACGAACAGTTATTAAACAACCTAATGCCTTTAGGTCTGAAAGAGCTAAACCATTGAAATCTAAGCTTACATCCCAAGTTGATAATAAGTCTGTTTTGTCAAAACCAGTCACTTCATTGCCTAGTTCAGATATGATGAATCCCAAGCATAGGACTAATGGAGATCACCCACAAATCAGTAATGCTATAAGCTTAACTAGGTCTCATGCAAAACATAGTCTGACAGATCAATCCCCTAAGAAATTCTCAGATCACAAAAAGACAAATAGTCAAAACAAGGGTGTGCACTCATTTAGTTCAACTCACTGTGGCTTCAAATGGATTCCCACTGGTAGATTATTTAAGTTTACAGGACTTAAACGAACTTACATCCCTAGATCATGCCTCAAATGGATTCCTACAGGTAAACTTTTCAAGAATGTAGAGCCTAATAGGATCTCCATTAATGATAAGTTTGTAGTATACTGTGATGCATCCAAATGTGAGACTAATCATGTCACTAACTCTTCTATGTACAAATCTACATGTGCTTCCAGAAATGAACATAGCTCATTCAGGAGCTATAGCGTGCAACAGTTGATGCACTACTTACTTTGACTCCTATTCATCATTGAATCAGGACTCGTTCTTCCATATCTTTGTATAATTCGAGTTTCTTTAAAAAAAAAAAAAAAAAAAAAAAAAAAAAAAAAAAAAAAAAAAAAAAAAAATTCCTGATTAAATTCTTTAAATGTACAATTTTATCACGTTTTTTCCTATCTAATAAAGAATATTTTCACTGTTATCGATAACATCTACGGTCCTAGAAATGTCATTCAATAATGACACGGGATCATAGATGAAGTTCGAACAATTGAAATATTCTTGTTTCCATTTTATCAGGGTAAACTTATGTCAATCAATGTTCTTTGATGAACTTGATTGAGGGGGAGACTGTGTATATGTTTTTCTTGACTATCTATGCCATTGGCTTCTGTGTTGGTTATAATGCTTGCTCGTTTGCATGTTGAGGTCGTGTCTTGCCTCTGTAACTATCGGGTTATGGTGTTTGTTGGTTGTGGTCGTATCTTGCTCATAGGATTATCATTGTGTACCTTCGTATTAAGTGCCTAGTATTAAATGCTTATTGGTCTAAATGATTAATTGATTCATGTTGATCATTGTGATAATCTATGCTAGCGACTTAGTTTATATTCTGTGTTAGCATCTTACCACTCCTTCCTCAAAACCATAGGGACCAAACTTGTCTAATATGTGAATGTTGTGTTGCACTAGCGTTTTACCTCTCATTCTAAAACCACGAGGACCAAATGTGTCATAATGCCAAAGTTAGTTTGAATACCCCTAGCGTATTACCTGTTCTCTTCTCAAACAAGTTTCCTGTTTCTCTCTCTCTCGTCTTTTCTTCTCTTCGTATAATTGCTCTACCTAGCGACTTAGCAAGAGGTTTGTCTCGAATCACTCTTATCTTAGCTCTCTTAAGCGTTTATGTTGTGTTTCTAACTTGTCACGTTTACCAGATTCGAACGTGCATCTCGTGTACTGTGACTGTTGGATTCCCTCTTAGGTTTGAAGGGCTGATGATTATTATGATTGCATATATTCTAAGTGTTGGTGCATTATTTTGTGATTGTTGTATATGTTACCATGAAAGGATAATGATTGTTTGGTGGATTGGGTGGTTTGCCTGTTGAATTTTTGAGTGTTCTTGGTGGCGAGTTAAATTGTTCTTGGTAGCGACTTAGTCTGAATGTTCTTCATAGCGAGTTAGTGTTCAAGTTAGCGACTACGTTTCTGTAGCGAATTTGTTCACTAAATTCTAGCGACTTGGTTAGCGAGTTAGTAGTTAGCGACTTGTATTTACAAGTTAGCGAATTAGTTACCTAGCGACTTAGTTGACTGTTTTGTAGCGACTTGGTTAGCGAGTTAGCAGTTAGCGACTTGTATTTACAAGTTAGCGAATTAGTAACCTAGCGACTTAGTTAACGAATTGATAGCGACTTGGGTGTGTACTGTTCATGGCGACTTGACTTTACATGCTAGCGAATTAGCATAGCGACTTAGAGTGCTAATCTTTTAGCGACTTGTCTGTGGCTCTAGATGACGACTTGTCTTTACAAGTCTGCAACATTGTTCACTTTCATGTTGAGAATTAGTATTAGGGTCAAGGATCATTAATATGTTCAAAGGTCCAGTGTTATAGTTGATCTCATTCTCTATACTTAGGAGCTTCTAATTCAATTTGTTGAGTCTACACACTCTATGTAATCTGCTATGTCAAGTCTGTTTAGGGAAAAGGTACTTGGTTTCTCTCACGACAACCAAAATGTTTCTTTTTCCTCATACACACTTGTTATATCACTTCTACATTTGTATTGTGGCTCATGACATGATCCCTTTGCTATGCTCTCTTTTGCATGTTATTCCCTTATCTGCTCGTCATGTGAATATTTATCTGTAAGATTATACTCCATTGTATTATCTCTTGTAAGGAAGTTGTCTTTTATGTCTCTGTATGTGTTTTTGAGAACTCCCTCTGAGTGACTACTTCTATGTGTCTATGTCATAAGGGTGCTCTCATTGTTGTCTCATCTACCATTTATCATCTAACCTGTTCCCATTCATTACTGTTGATTGTATGATTACTCAGAACATCAATGGCAAGTTCAATCCCAGAAAAGAGTGCTACCCCGTCAGCATCATCCAAAGTCCTTTCAGACGAAGAAATCCTTCCCAGGAGTTAATGGGCAGTTATTGGAAAAAGCAACTGTTACGTGGACCTACAAAGGCTTCAACAAAATCCGATACTCAAAGTTTCTATTGACATCCTCAAAAACACAAACTTCTTCGGAGCACTTTCCAAGCAATGCTCAATTCCCTCCATTTACATTCAACAGTTCTGGAACACCATTCAATGGGACAAAATCACAGCTCGATACTCTTGCATGCTGGATGATATGGAGTTCACAATTGATTCTGATATTCTGAGCAAGGCTCTTGGAATCACTCCATGTAACCCTGACTTTCGTTCTGAATCTCCACCTGGTGCTGACGATTTGATTGTCTTTCTAATTGGATTGGGATATCAGAACAGTATTTCAAGAGCATCTGACATCATCACTGGACACATGTTTCAACCATGGAGAGCCATTACAACAATTCTTAACTTGTGCCTATCTGGCAAAACATCAGGGTTCGATAAAGTGAGGATCCCCATCTTGCAAATCCTATGGGGAATCGTTAATAGGATTGATGTAAATGTATCAGATCGTATTTGGGAAGAATTTTCTTTATCAATGAACACATTCATATCTGACAGAATCAATTTCCAGAACAAAGCTCAAGGCCGAAAGAAACAGAACAGGCTTGTAATTCCCAGTATCAGATTCTCTAAGCTTGTTATCCAGTACTTACAACAAACTCATAAATTCACTCCTAGGTCTGAATCAACTTTACACAAAGCAGAAGATGAATTTGTTTTAGGAAACCTGAAATATGTTCCTAGAGGTTCTGATAAAGAAGTATTTGGATTGCCAATTCCTGATTGTCTTCTCACAGAAAATATCAAGAAGATGGACTACTTCAAGCAATACATGAAAAGAGCAACCAAACTCTCTGCTGATGTCACACCATCTCCTTTACAACCAAATGCTCCCATAACCAAGTCAGCCTCACAAGCATCCTATGCCTCTCTTCCTAAAAAGAGACTTGAAAGGTCTCAACAGTCTGACACCGCATCCAAGAAGCGGAATGTAAAAAGAAAGAAAGTGGAAAAGGAGATTGGTGAGAAAACTGAGATACCAAGGAATGTTACCAGGCTAACTGATGAAGATGATGCTGATCTGCAACTTGGAATTCAGCAAAGCCTTGAAAGTCAGAATGTGAAAGCTCCAGTAGGTGGAATTGTGTTAAGGGAACCCGCTCAACTACCTCAACAAACAACCCCAATTTCACTTGACAAGGGTAAAGGAGTTGCAAGTGTTGAAACTGAACAAGCTGCTCACATGCTGTTAACTATCTCATCATCTCCATCAAGCACCACTAATCAATATGAGCTGAAGAGAAGAACAGACTCATCTCATGCAAAAGAACAATCTGGAATAGTCAAGGTGCCTGAAACGTTTAAGGAATCTCTTACACTTGGTGAGACTCAATCTGACTTGAATGTTGACACTCTGTTACAAAAGGGCTCACAGGAGAACCTTGAGACAAGATCTGATGAGACCTTGAAGATGGATGAACCAAATCTGTCTACTAACTCTCTATCCTCACTTAAGAATCTTGATGATGATTTCTCTTTTGGTGATCAATTCATTAATGACAAAACCTTAGATTCTGCACAATCCATGTATAATGTCAACATTCAGCAAGATACGTCAACCATTCCTCCAATGACTGCATCTTCACTATCAACTGCACTTCCACCTCCCTTACCTACTCAATCAACTGTACAAACACCACCAACAATGTCACCAAACCCAGAACCCGTCATTACAATTGCAGATGAAGTGGCTCCACCAGCTTCCCCTCCACAGATTCTCACCTCTGATCAACTACTGGATAAAACTATTAAAAGGATAGAAGCTCTGGAAAGGCAACTTCCTAAATCTGTTGATTCTCTGGTGGATCGTGTCTATAGATTGGATCACCTCAACTTAAATGAAGCGGTTACTGACGCTATTGAAGGAGAAGTCAAGGATGCTGTAGAATGGGCTATGGAGGCTCCACTTCTTAGACGATTCAAGGACCTCCCAATCTCCGATATGAGAGCAGCTCTGTGTGAAAGGATGTATGAGGCTGAAGAAGACAAGCATGAGGTTCACAGTAAACTCTATGAGGCACTTGAAGAATCCATTAAGTTCGACAATTATGAGCAGTTCAAGATTGAGGTCGGAGAAAAAGAAGCTAAAAAGAAAAGGAGAACAATTGTAATGGAAGCATTGATGAAGGATCGCAAAGATCCACCCCCACCACCAACGGGGGGCGCTGGAACTTCTGGATCTGGTAATCCTTCTACAACAACCAACACACCTCCATCACAACCACCATCATCACCGCCAAAATCTTCCAGTCAATCAGATCCGACTAAAGAGCAGAGTACTCAGAAAAAATCTGCTGCTTGGACGACGGTTGATTCAAGGTTCACATCCACGTCCACCTCTATTCCTGATGATCAAATGGTTAACGAAGAGTCGCATGTCATGGCGGACTCAGAACCAGATGAAGATGATGCATCTACAAAGCATATTCCCAAGCCCTCAGAAGACTGGTTTGATTCTTACATGGCTGGGAATCACACTAGCACATCCAGAGTTGCACCTTCAAGAGACACTATTCAAAGCTGCATTATGGAAGATAGACCTCCTTCTCCAGAACCCACATGGACCATCCCAGAGTCTGACTCTATGATTCCTGACAACAATTGGGCATCAGTTATCACCAATAACTACGAAATTCCAGCTGAAGACTCTCTTCTACACTACACTGGTGATATGGGAAGCTTCATAAGATGGTTTTGTGAACGGAAGAGCATCTCATCCATAACACCAAGAGATCTTGAAGGTCAAGCTTACGAAATTGTCAAAGTCTTCCACTCAGATGCAAATCATCTTCAATATCAGATGGAAGAATGCCATAAGATGCTTAATGACCAAGTCAGTGATCAAATCAGTCGCTTCAATGTCAACAAATCTCTTCCTCTTGGTGGTGAACCTGGTCAGATGACCATTCAGGCAGAATTCTTCTTCAATCACGACTTGGACTATCTGTGTGCTCGCTCTGCTGAAAGAAGACCTGCTCTATCAATATCAAAGATGAAAGCTGCAACCTACTCTGATCAGGGGCTTGAGCAGATGGTTCCTGATCAATTCTGGGCAAATGAAGAACAAAAGTATGATATTGCAGCTTCTTATGGTATTTCTCACTGGTGGTTCAAAAAGAAGAAGTTCTACATCGAAAGACATGGTGCTGATAAAAGACGCAATGATGTCAGATCAAAGATGCAAATCTTAAGTGTTGTTAGTGTAGAGATCTTCCCTATCTATGGATATGAGTACTTGAAGAAGATTGTCCTTAAAAGAGCTGACTTCAAAGTGTATACTATTGAAGAGAACGACTTCAAACATCTTCTGCCAAATGATTTCGAAGATCTCTATCTCTTAAATCTTCAAGGACACCTTGAGCACTTACCTGTACGTGAGAAAAAGGCCCTCTCTGCAGCTGTCACTCTTTGGATCAGGGGCTTAGTCATTCGAAAACGAGTTGAGGACTTCCAGCTTGGCATTGAAAGCTACCAAACCAGGATCAACCTTACAAGTCCTCAATGGAATGCAACTGGGCATGAATTTCATCGAGAATACAAAGTCCTTGACACCCCTAGAGCCGTCATCTTCACCGACAGATATGGATCTCGTATGCTTATGCGTCTATGAGAACTCTACAAGTTTAGTGATGGTACGCTCAAATTGGTCGAAGAAGAACTTGACACCAGAGTGAAAGAAGCCAAACTTGATATGAAATCTGGGGTTAAAACTATGTTTTGGACTGATGATGACGTGAAGAGATGTGAACACTTCATTGCTGCAATCAGACGGAGACTCAAGACACGAAGGATCTTCTGCAGCCTTGAAAGTTTTGTTGGTGGAAGGCTTCGTGATGGTCACTACAAACTTCTTCAGAGAACTGAATGAAGACTTCTTCGGGATACTGATTATGGTGTGTTTTTAAGTATGTGTAATATGTGGTGTAATAAATATGAACAACTGTAATACATGTAATAGTGCTAGGATTTGTACTGTGGTTTCCCATTGTAAAAAAAAGGGGGGGAAACATCTGTGTTGTCCATATTTGATCATATAAAATCGGACACATTTTTCTCCTACAAATATTTTACCTCATACATATTTAAATCACTTGAGACCCAAAATCTCAAAGGATTTAAGATTTTTGATCGGGGGAGAAAATGTGATATAAATATGAAAGATGTTAAAAGATAAGATGACCAATTTTTGTGCAAACTTCTCTCTTATATGTGCTAAACAATTTTCGAATCTCGAAGCATATATTAAGGGGGAGAACTCTCTTTGCAAATTCAAGTCATCAGGGTACACAACACTTAAATCTTTGCAAAATTCAACTTTAAATGTTTTTTAAGGTACCTTGATCATATGGCTTCTAATCCTTTGATGATAAAGGGTTCCCTCTAGTATGTGCAAAACTCTTTTCAAATCTCGAGGCACATATTGAGGGGGAGCGAATTTATGGAAACCTCATCCTTCCCGGAAATGCTATTTCTACTTGTTTTGATGTGGGAAGTGATGTTGATATCTTTTAGAAAATGGTAATCAAAGAATTTAACTCTTTCTCTTGCCTCCGTGTGCATAAAATTTTCAAATATTTGATGCACATGTTGAGGGGGAGTTCTCGCTCTAAAAATATCAAAAACAATTCAGATACAAAATACTTTGATAATATATCACAAGTATCTGAATTGATGTTCAAATGGTTTTCAATTGGATCCAATGGCAGATGAACAATACCAAATAGACCGACCAACTTTACTTTATGTACGGTGATATAAGGATGATAAGGTTAGGTATGTGTTCCCATGATCCGCCAGAACCGGAGGGATCTACCCAGGGACAATCCACTAGTTAGTGTAGAAGTCCTTAGGTATGATGATAAAAGGAGAAAAATGATATATGGGAAGAGTGCGGACTAAGACTGAGCTAGTACTGGAATAAACCCAACAAGGTTCTAGCTATGAAGTCTCGGTAAGCACTGAAGGGGTTGAAGAATTAAAAGGAATTGAATGAGAATAGGGTGAAAACAAATAGCCCTCCATTTATTCAACCTTAGGGCAGAAACCGGGTTCAATTCATATGCTACTGATGGTAACATCGGTATTGAAGACAAGACGTCATGGACCTAGTGACGCACTGCACTTCAACTTTCCAAACCACTCAAGTTCCTCTTAAAAGGGCTTGTTTCATTCTCATGGGGAACCGACATTATCTATCGACTTTCTCTTAGAGATTGTTGATATTGAAGAAGGAGACCCTCTCCCTAGTCTCCGGCACAGGATCCAAATATGCACAAATTGAGTCTAGAGCCACGAGATCATCAATAAATATCATTAGGACACTTTCAATGAAGACTCTCTGTTTCACACAATGTGGAAAGAGAGTTTATATCTTGAGTCCTACGCATTATCCTTGTGGTATTGCCAGAACATCTGAGTGATGTGTTAACATATTCACAATGAAGATGGAAAGCCTTCTGGAGCCAACATCAAACAAGCTCCTGGTAGGTGGCATGTGAGATCTATCTTATAGATTAACCATGTGACAACTGAACAGAAACAATGGGGCGATTCAATCTCTTGAATCAATCCTGGTTCAGGTTATGGATTGACGGATACCTTTGAAAAACCGGTCTTTGTGCTTAAAAACTCTTTTCTTTAGCACATCGACCGTGTACTCATTTTTCAAACCAAAAGGTGGTTTTATGATTGATAATTGATTTTTCAATAAAACCTTCGTTGTATTGCAAAAACAATTTCTATTGAGCTATACACGATTGTTTTTCAAATCTCTTTTCATCAATCAGTGGACTTAATATTCGCTGGTTCACTCACTCCGTGTTGTCTTCTTTGAGACGTTCCGGTTTGAGAACAGCTAGAGCAGCTGCGAAACCCTGTCAAGGAAATTCTTCGGAATTTTACCTGATCACAGGCAGTACATGTACTGATCAACGGGGAACCGTGGGCCGTGTACCTCAATTCAACGAAAGTGATCAAAGACACTTTCGTGCGATTTATTGCTAACTGTTGTATGCAGGTACACCCGACGTTTGCAGCTGATCAGAATGAAGCGGTCAATCCATAGCCGCATGCTCACACTACACATTCATCTCAAAAGTAATCATGATAAGTGCATCAATGACTCTGATATTTTCACTCCATGCTTCTGCTACGCTGCTGCCAATATCATGATTCAACAAAAGCTTCCGCTACTCTGATGAGAAGATTTCATGATTCAGAATGTGAGCATGTCGGTCCCAAAGTCACAACATCATATAATACCAACACCACAAAGGATGTTTCAGAGATTGATGATTGCTGATGATCTCAAAAGATGGCTCCTAATTATTATCTCATAGATCATTAATGACCTCCTCTTAAAGTACAAATCTGTGCAGACTTTGAAGTTGACTACTTATGCACAATGATCACGATGTTGAAGTTGTTTTGTCTACGAGCTCAAGAACAAAGTCAAGAATAGAATGCTAGGATTTGTAATGTAAAACATGGGGTGACCTCCCTTAGGGGGAGATTGTTAGGAATTAGAAAATTCCTATATTGAAGAGTCGGTCACCCCAACTATCATCTAGCTTAAGTTAGCTCGTAGACTAATTGTTAGTTACTTGTTTATGTTGTTTTGTAGTTAGTCAGTAGCGTAAAATAGTCTAGTGCAACACCGTGGAGGAAGGACGGGTCTTTACCCACTGTATCCCTGATCCACAGGCCGTCAGGAGGACGTTTAGTTTGTAACCTATAAATACCCTCTACCTTGCAAGGTAGAGGGTTGGATGTTCTTTAGTAATCTAATATTCTACAAGTTTCTCTCTCTAGAATGTCCCACTCTTTCTCTCTCTAAAACCATCTATGTGCTCATTGCGTTAATGTTATGATGTGTATGTGAAAAGTTATATCTTACAGAATAGGATCCTCCAAGCCACGGGAAATGAGCTTTTGGTGACTGGGGTCTTGTCCAAAAACGTTGGATCTAAAATGATTTGTTTTAACCCATCCTTCACTGTGGAGGGTTCAGGATGGGCAACATAAACTCCTTTGTTATAATCCAACCCTGTTGAAGTGCAAAACGTTTTATAATCCAGGGTGAATCGTTGTTGCCCCCCGTGAAGACTGAATCTGATGAGATATTCCCTGAGAGGTCTGAGGTTGTTCTCATCAGTAGAGGATGTCGGGTCATGGGCCTTGGTTGTTGCCCAAAACTCCTTGAGGAGATTTTGGTAAACAATGGAGGGACACTGAACAAAGGCCGTTTTCAGTGGGCAATTAAACAAAAATTTCATAATGTCTTTGTAGGCTGGGACAATTTCAGGGTATTCAAAGTTGCCTATGACATTATTAGTTTTAAATTCAACATTTGTAAGATCCCCTACCCACTGAGAAGCAAACTGGAGAGATTGAGTTCTAGCCATTTCCATTTAAAAGATTTTAGGGTTTTGAAAATATTTTGACAAGAATAATCAAAGTTTTTTTTTATCTCTCAAGTTTGTGATGAAAAACTTTTGTAAATGTTTACAAGAAGGGTTTTCCAAAAGAGGTTTGAAGAGTTTTTGAGCACACACAAATATTTCTGAGTTTTAGAAATGATTTTGACAGAGTTTTGTTGCAGAAAATAATTTGTGTGTGTTTGTTTGTTTTGGAAGAGGGTATTTATAGAGTGGTGAGAAGGGTGATTTGTGCACAAATGGGAATATTAAGAGTCGGTTTTTGAAAAACGTTTGAATTTCCACATTTAATGCTACCACTCCATTACTCGCAGTAAAATCCCGTTTTTCAAGGGAACAGTTGCAGTGCACACTAAAAGTGCACTTTTGCAGAGATAAAATATCAATTTGATATTTTTGTGAGAGGAGGCATTAAATGTCAAGTGGGATGACAGTAAGACAAAGAGACATATATTCCTATATTAAATTAGTGTGGTTACCAACCTAGGACATTTAAGTAACTGATACTTGGATCATTTAGTTACTGATTCAATGCTCTTTGTCAAATGTCAGGGACCCTGAATGAGTCTTACTCATTCAGTGAGAGGTTTATTTTGGATGTTCAGGGAGGATGAACCATTTTAGAGAACTTACTGAGATTGGTTTTCAGATACCTGACTTTCAATGTCAAGCATTCCCAATTCATCTTTCAGTCTCTTGAAGGTAGGTTCATCCAAGGGTTTTGTGAAGATATCAGCCAGTTGATATTCAGTAGGGATGAAATGAAGTTCAATGTCTCCTTTCATTATGTGATCCCTGATGAAGTGATATCTGATATCAATGTGTTTGGTTCTTTGGTGGAGGACAGTGAGCCAACAATCCCTCTGAAATGGGTTTGATTGACTGATTTGCCAGTGAGATCAGGTCCAAGGTTGTTAGGTAGGACCATTGGAGTCTTCATTGAGGCACAGTCAGATATCTCATATTTCTTCAAGAGATTGCTGGTGTATTTCTCTTGACTGATGGATATTCCTTTATCAGTTTTCCTGATTTGTAGTCCAAGAAAGTATGTAAGTTCCCCCATCATGCTCATTTCAAACTTCTTTGTCATCAGTTTTTCAAAATGCTTGCAAAGTTTGTAGTTTGTTGAGCCAAAGATGATGTCATCAACATACACTTTGACTGGTATCACATCCTGTTGAGTTCTATAGACAAACAGTGTGTTGTCTATCTTTCCTTTGACAAACTTGTTTTGTATCAGGAAGGCTGAGAGAGTTTCATACCATGCCCTGGGAGCTTGTTTAAGTCCATAAAGGGCTTTGTCAAGCTTGCAAACATAGTCAGGGAATTCACTATTCTCAAAGCCTGGAGGTTGCTGAACATACACATCTTCATTGAGATCACCATTTAAGAATGCACTTTTAACATCCATTTGGTAGACCCTGAAGTTCATGTATGTTGCATATGCAAGGAAGATCCTGATGGCTTCCATTCTTGCAACAGGAGCAAATGTCTCATCATAGTCAATGCCTTCTTGTTGACTGTAACCTTTGGCTACAAGTCTGGCTTTGTTTTTAATGACAGTGCCGTTTTCATCAGTTTTGTTTCTGAAAACCCACTTCATTCCTATGACTACTCCATCCTGAGGACATTTGATCAAGGTCATGACCTTGTTTTTATCAAACTATTGTAGTTCTTCTTGCATAGCCTAAACCCAGCTTGGGTGTTTTAGAGCCTCAGTGACACTTTTGGGTTCTATATCTGATAGGTAATCAGCATATAGACATTCATTGGCTGAAGCTGCAGTTAGATTAGCAGCCATACTTCTAGTGAGCATGCCCTCAGTGGGTTCACCAATGATGTTTACAAGCTCAATGTCCTGAGTTCTTGTCCACTTACTTTGTGGTCCGGGATCTGAGCTTGATGAGTTACAGAATCATTTAGATCATCTGTAGAGATGTCTAGTTCAGGTTGAGGTTCATGAGTTACAGGTTGTTGATCATTTGGATCAGTGTTTCCTATCCCAGCAGGGACTGGCTGATTATCAATGAACTCACTGATAGTTGGTTGGGGTAGATTGTAAGGTAAGACATAATATGAGATGTCAGCATCAGCTTGATATGAGGAATTGAATTCAGTGTTGTACTCGTCAGGAGGATATCTTGATGAGTTATCAATTCCTATTTCCTCCACTGAGGTTTTGGTAAACATGATGCTTTCAGCACTTTCATCAAAGGTGACATGAAAGGTTTCCTCAACTTGTTGTCTCCTCGTGTTAAAAACCCTGAAGGCTTTGGAGATCAGTGAGTAGCCTAAGAAGTATCCATCATCAGCTTTTGCATCAAACTTTCCTAGATGATCCTTGTGGTTATGAATGAACACAGGACATCCAAACACATGAAAATAGCTGATGTCAGGAAGTCTACCTTTGAAGATCTCATATGGGGTTTTATTATGTCTTTTGACAATGATTGACCTGTTTTGAGTGTAACAGGCAGTTTTGACTGCTTCAGTCTAGAAATGCTTGGAGAGTGCTGAGCCATTTAACATGGTTCTAGCAGCCTAAATGAGAGTTCTGTTTTTCCTTTCAGCAACCCCATTTTGTTCAGGGGTATATGGAGATGAGAAATTTTGAGAAATTCCTTTTTCATCACAGAAACTCTCAATCTCTTGATTTTTGAACTCAATACCATTGTCAGTTCTGGTTTGTTTAACAGTAATGTCATTCTGGTTTTCAATCTTTCTGATGAATGACATTATCGTATCAGCTGCCTGACTCTTTTCTGAAAGAAAGTATACCCAAGTTTATCTTGAGAACTCATCAACAATGACAAGTGTATACTTCCCATGCTGGATTGATCTGGGACTGACAGGTCCAAAGAGATCCATGTGCAGGAGGTGAAGGCAGCTTTTGATGGAGAAATTTTGTTTGGTTTTGAATGATGCTCAGTGGTGTTTACCTTTTTCACAGGCAGAGCATGGTTTGTCTTTTGCAAAAACCAGTGATGGTAAGCCAAGGACCTTGTTTTTTTTGCCAAGTTGTTGAGGTTTTTGAAGTTTAAGTGTGAGAGTCTCTTATGCCACAGCCAATTGATAGTTTCAGTGGCTTTAGCAAAGAGACAAGTTCCATCTTGGGAGAGTGTTGACATGTCTAACACATAAACATCATCTCTCCTTGGAGCTATCAACACCACTTCCTTGTTGGCATTGAAGATGGTACCTTGTTTGTCATTAAATTGCACAATGTACTTAGCATCACATAGTTGACTGACACTGATGAGATTGTATTTGAGACCATTGACATAAGAAATTATAGAGAAGACTATTCCATTGCAGTTTACTGAACCATAACCTTCAGTGGGACATGATGAGTTATCACCAAATACTACCTTGGGTCCTGGTTCCTTTACATACTTGTGCAAATACTCCTTCACACCAGTCATGCTTCTTGAGCAACCACTGTCTAGATGCCAAATATGCTCCCTGGCGTGTCTCTGCACAAGTAGTAAACTGAATTAGTTTCTCTTAGTGACCCACTTGCTAGTGGGCTTGGGTCTCAAGGTCTCTTTGAATTTTGCAATCGAATCATGGTCAGTAGTTGAGGGCATTGTGCTACCACAGGTTTTGCATTTAGAGACTGAGGAAGACTCTGTGATTTTGGGTTATTTTGTACTTCTCCTTGCATGAATGATATTGTACCTTCCGGGATCCGTGGATCTGTAGTAACAGAACCAGTTTTAATAAAAACATAGGTTTTACGGTTATTGTACCACGAAGTATGTTTTATCCTACATTTTCTTTTAGCATGCATACATGACATCTAATGTATCACGAAAGAATATAACACATATAGATCAAAAGAAATGAAACACACATAATAACACAAACATCCTAGATAAAATAGATTATCAATAATATTGCATTTCAATGCTAAGGATGATACAAAGGATTGGGTAAATGACCCCAATATAGATTAACAACACAAAGTAAATGTCTCCGTATGTGAACTTCATCATAAGGAACACAAGTGCGATGAGTGTTAGGGCGATCAGCACGAGTGTGATCTAAACCATGTTGATGACGGATCTTCTTGGTTTAGGAAGAGATGGAATGAGGAGGAAGATGAAGTTTTTGAATGAGAGGAAATTTTTGAAATTGGAAAATTTGAAAAAGTGAGGATTGAAAAAGTGGGCGTCGAGTGGGTTTATTAATAGGGAAGGAGGAATTTTTGAAATTCGTGTTTTTGTTTTATTAGAAGAAATAAAGCATAAGCTCTATATACTATGACTATAGACGAGAAAAATAACACGTATGTGAGAAGCAGGCTTCCTAACGAAGCTACATGTAAATCATGTGTAAACACAAAAATCTACTCAAATAAAAGCCTAGCAAATAACACTTATATACTAAACAAATATCATTTAGATATAAGTAGAAAGTCATACCTCGAATGCACTTAGGAATGTCTTTTACAAATGACAAATGTCACTTAGACGATTCCCGCTCCTTTGCGTTTAAGATACCTTCTTAAGGAAGGTATTCTTGTTACCAAGCAACTCCTAAAGCTTGGTGGGTATGAGCTTTGACTAATCAACATCACAAAGAAGATTAGTGCAATTTAAGTGAAAAGAAAAAGAAAAAAAAAATGTTGTTATCAAATCAACATCCAAACATATCGTTTTTGAAAAACATGATGTTTGTTTTTATGAAAAAAAAAAAAAAAAAAACCTTCTTTGTAGTTTTCAATTAACTATGGATCGTATCAAGTTTTTAAAGTACAATATACTTCAAGAAACTTGGTAACGAAGCTCTGATACCAATTGTGGAAAACTAGAAGGGGGGGTTGAATAGTTTTACCAATTAAAACTTCCTTTTAATCTATTTAGATTGACTTATATCAATCTATTTGGTTGTGTGTGTTGGATGTTGATAAGCAAGCATATAGTAGATATGTAATGAAAGAAAATAGTAAGAAGCACAAAACCACAACGCAAGTATTTATAGTGGTTCGGCTACAAGGTCACCTTCCTTGCCCTACTCCACTCCCCGAGTCACCTACTCGAGAGTTCGTAATCACTACACCAAGCTCCTTATGGCGGAGAAGCCTTCACAACGTCGCCTACTCTTTTTCCGGTACTAGGCTAACCACCGGGTTCTTTCACACCAAGGTGAACCACTCCTACACAACGTCGCCTACCCTTTATAAGGTACTAGGCTAAGTACCTAGTTCTTTCACACCTTAGGTGAACTACACCTTCACAACGTCGCCTACCCTTTATTAGGTACTAGGCTAAGCACCTAGTTCCATTGCAATGGAGGAACTACTACCACACTACACCAACGACTAATCCCAAAGGAGATCTACTCCTTTACAACATCATCAAGGATATCAATATCCTTGGATCTTATACTAGTCTATCTTGTACATCGAAACACACCATATCGATTGTACATCTAAGGCACCTTTCAGTAATGCCTTTGACTAGATCTACAAGACACCTTTCACTAATGTCTTGTGTCTTCACTTCTAAGCACCTTTCACTAGTGCTTCCTTGTCTTGACTTTTAAGCACCTTTCACTAATGCTTCTTTGTCTTTGACTTCTAAGCACCTACCACAAGTGCTTATCCTATGGACGATAGATACCCTTCATTAATATCTTCATCTTGACACTTGAGACATTTTTCACTAATGTCTTCAACACTACACTTCTTTGAAGAAAGAAAGGAATCATCAAAAAGAGGACTTCAGTAGCCTTGATGAGGAAGCATAGCAACTCATGGACTTGAGCTTGCTCGACTTCAAAGTTGGTGATCTTGCCTTTAAGAGGAACCTAAAAGATCACACAAAAACAAAACTACAAACATGGATCTCTTGGATCTAAGGTTAGTGAGATCTAACTCAGGGGAGAAAGTGTGTTAGAAAGAGGATTGAAAGGGGTGAGTAATAATGAAGAAATGGCTCACTATTTATAGGCAAATTTCATCACTGTTCCCACGGATCCCTTCCACTTGGGATCCGGCTAGCACAAAGCTAGGGATCCGTGGAACGCTCCTCTTTACCCATGGGTATTTTTGGTTATGGGTCATGGGTCATAGGTTATGGGTTGATCCATGGTTTTCTTTCTAGATACAATGTACCTTAAGGATACATTAAACTTGTATAAGTGGTATATATAAAACCATGGGTTATGGGTCAAAACCATTTGCTAGTTTTTATCTATTTAGTATATACTTGTTTTTTACCCATTTTAGTATATACTTGTTTTTACCCATTTTAGTATACTTAGCTTAAGTATGTGTTAACTCAATATGTAAACACTAGTTCTTGTACATATATATCTAGATTATAAAATCACTTATACTTGTTAAGCCAATATGTAAACACTAGTTATTGTACGTATATATCTAGATCATAAAATCACTTATACTTGTTTTAGTGTTTTATGTGAAAATGTGAATATGTTAGAAAACTATTAGTTCAAACCATTTACGTATTTTATTTGTTTCGTTAATATGATTTTACTTTTGTTATCGACAAAACATTAGAAGATCGTAAAATATAAATAAACGTTTTTACGGCTTATTTGTATTAACAATCTCCCCCTTTTTGTTGATGACAAAACATAAAATTATTTTAAGGAAAAGCTAAAATTCGTAAACGTTTGAATTTGTAGTTTTTACTTTCTTCTCCCCCTTTTTGTCGAAACAAAAAGTGTTTGAAGAAAAGCAACACATTGCTTTAAAGAAAAACATGTGAAAAAAAATAAAGAGCAAGTAACGGGAATAGATCTCGTCTTACTCCCCCTTGACGAGTCCATCCCTATGTAAGGGCGTCAAGAAAGTAATTCTAATCTAGATCATTTGCAACTAAGTTTGCAAAGGATTTCGTCTAAAAAAAAGAAAAAACGAGTGTGCTCCCCCTAGATGATTGCAACTTTGCAATGGGAAGTTATGAAAAATAAATCTAGTATTGTAAGTAATTTGCAATGTATTGCTTTGACATAAAGCTCCCCCTAGCTTTAGGATGTCAAAGTCTTCATGTGTGAATTAAGATACAAAGGTTAGAAAGCAAGTATAATTCACAATTTCCTGCAAATGTGATGCAAGTTAGTAGGAGAGAAAAAAAAAAGAAAAAGGTTTCCTGTCTTCACGGATCCTCCGGTTCCCTCCTAGTAGGGATCCGTCTAGGCTATTCTGAGGGATCCGTATCAGCTGATCAAATTCAGCAAGGGTGAAATAACAAATAATGTTATCACATAAATGAGATATGAAAACAAAGTAATCATATGCTCAACGAAATAACAAGTAGCATGTAATTCCATTTAATAAAACAAGAGTTATGATATACATGACTCAAAAATAAGAAAATAGACAATACATAACTAGGAATTTCATAGACCAACTAACGCTTGAAGCTTAGACACCACTATAATCTTCTAGCTCAAGTTATGTTTAGGTTTAATCTCGTCGAAACGTTCGAGGAGATGATAGAACATGAAACGTTGGTCTTCTCGTACTTCATGTATCAAACTTTCAACATGTTGACAATGATAGCAATCTTTGTCATGGCTAGGTAGTGGTGGTGGATGAAATGAAGTGGCTTGATTCAAAGGATCAATTGAAGTGGTTTGAGGAGCCTCGAATGATGGAGGGATTGGTGGAGGTCCATTTAGGAATGGTTCGATCAAGAATGATGATGGTGGTAAAGATGTGTCAACTTCCATAAGGTCGGGTGGTTGACTTTGATGATTTCTTATAATCCAAATGGGATTATATGATGGAAACGGCGAAAAGGAAGCCGGAGCAAGTGTTGACTCAACACCTTGATTTTGAATCATTGTTCCTCCTAATGAGGAGAATGTTGTCGGCGGAAGCGGATGAGACGGCCTAGGTGGAAAGTCCTCTAAATTGTAGAGGTGAGGTGATTATTGTGGGGATGTAAAAGAGATAGCTCTAGGAACCAAAGGTGATGGTTTAGTGGAGATTATATTGTTTGGCCTAGGAGGTATGGTTGTGTTTGGTATAGGTAGTTTTGTGGGTACTATCCTTTTAGGAATTGGTTTGATTGGATGATGAAGGTTTGTTGATTTGACCGGAGATGATTCGGTTGAAGAGATTTCGTGTACAACACGAGCCCTTTTGATGGGTGGTTCTTTGGTGGATAGGTTGTTACTTTGGGTTTTTCTCATGATGAGATGATTTGAAGAGATTGCAAAGGCTGAAAGTTAGAATGAGAGTGATGACTATGGAGGTCCTAACAAGGTGGTTTATAAACCAAAAGATTTGGAAAGTGCATTTAAGCTCTAAGCCACTAAGATTCATTGGAATGTGATGATTAGCATGCACAAGAGTCAACTACAGAGGTTGTGCTGTTCTAGGAACTCATTTAAGATGAGATGGAGTGTTTGAGTTGAAATGATTTGTTTTAGTAAGATTTGTCATAGACTGTCATCCGGATCCCACGGTTCCCTTCTCAGAGGGATCCGTCTAGGCTAGTTCTAGGGATCCAGCGTTCAGCAGTTTATGAAAGAGTGGAAATGATGTTTCTAAGATCCTAGACCTACATCACCTTGAGTGTTTCAGTTCTCCTAAGTGTTTTAAATAAAGGGGTGCTTAAGTGTTTGAAGGCAATGAGTGGTGTAGCTAATGATTGTTATTTATGGAAGGATTTGGAACTTTCAACAAGTACCAATGGATGAGCAAGGATGACATTAAAGATGTCAATTAAAGTTAAATGAAACTAAATGATCCTAGAGATCAGGTTGTGTCTTAGGATTATGTTTTGGAAAATATCCTAATGGTTATGAGATGGGAAAAACTAGGATTTGATCAACTTTGATCAATTTTGAGGTGAGATTGATTAATGATCAATATTGTCATAATCGAAGGACTTCTAACCTAGTTGTGAGAGATCATATAAGAAGAATAAAGTGTGAGTTTTAGGAGCGGAAGAGTGATGGATTGAAATGGTAGATCTAACAAAGCCTTAGAATGTGATCTATGTGAGTTGGAAAGAGTAGGAAAGGTCAACCTATCTTGATAAAGTCTTAATCAATCTTAAGACACTATGTTTAGCTTAGTGTGAGGTGTTCTAAGGGATGTGTTTGACATATAATGCTTGCAATTGCATTTTCTGTTTTGCCGGATCCCACGGTTCCCTAGAAGTAGGGATCCGTTTAGTACAACATTTGGGATCCATCTATCTGCTAGACAAAACCTTTACTAAAGGTATGCAATGATCTTTGACAATGCATTATATTCCAATTTTTGTTTAAGTGAGTTCTAAAACTAGGAAATCAAATGTAAGATGTTTTATTTCATGGAAGAGATAGGATTACAGAGTAGAATTGATCCTATTTGACTATTCTAGGTTCCTTGAGTGTCTTCACTAGGAGGATCATTATGTGATTGATGGGTATTGGTGGAATCATGAATGAAGAAAGTCTTCATGAGAGATATGTTTAGCGGTTCCATCATCTTGTTCACAAGTACGTACAACGGACTTTGAAATTGAGGATGGAAGTGCATAACATTGTGATAGAGGCGTGTCAAGAACATTCCATAAGGGATGAGTTTATTCTTGGAGCCTTGAAGATTTGCAATTCGCCTTGCGAAGAAGTAGGCGAGATTGTATGGTTGTTGTGTTAGCAAACAGTACAACATGTGAGCACAACAAGCGGGAAGAATATCTCGATTTCCCCTAAGACTCCAAACATTTTCACGTAGAATGAGAGCAACAGGCTTATACTCTTCTCAGATATCTCGTGTATGGATAATGTTTGGATTGGAGTAATATGGTCGAGGTTTGCATATCATGCGCGTTAAATCTTCCGGAGAGGGTATATGTGAACAATATGGACTATTTTCTTCACGAAAGTTGAAGAGAGAATCAAGAGACCAATCTTCGGTGAAGGCACATTGTCCATGGTTTGGAATTCGGAGGATGTGAGCAAGATGCCCAAGGCTTAAAGTGAAATTTTGGTTTTTGATATAAAACCAAAGAGATAGAGAGCGATCCTCGTTACGAACGAGTTCGACTTGACGGAAGAATTCCATTATGAACCTTGGACATATCTTCTCTTTGATTTCAAGAAGACATTCTAGTCCTATGGCTCGAAAGGAGGTATTGATACCTTCTTCGAATTGTAGAGAGGTGTCTACAATACGTCCTTCATGGAAGTGACGGTTTTCGAGATTATTGAACCCACGGACATGATTGCCAGGTGTGTTGGGCTCAAGGGAAATGTTCGGGGTGTAGACGCTAGTGAGTGAAAAATCAAACTCGTATTCATGCGTCATAGTTGAACCTATAGAAGTGATGGGTTAATAAGGGAAGACGTTTATGGTCAACCTATAGTAATCTAACATTTTTACTAGATATTCTATTAACAATAGTTTTTTTTTATTAGTATTTAGCTAACTCATGGTTTTGAAACTCTAGTGGATTATTACTTTTAGAAAGATAGTGGTTTTTAATCTTGCATGAAAACTGTTTTCCAGTAGGACGGATCCCACGGTTCCTTTTCAAAAGGGATCCGGCTAGTGTACCTTCCGGGATCCGTGGATATGTAGTAACAGAACCAGTTTTAATAAAAACATAGGTTTTACGGTTATTGTACCACGAAGTATGTTTTATCCTACATTTTCTTTTAGCATGCATACATGACATCTAATGTATCACGAAAGAATATAACACATATAGATCAAAAGAAATGAAACACACATAATAACACGAACATCCTAGATAAAATAGATTATCAATAATATTGCATTTCAATGCTAAGGATGATACAAAGGATTGGGTAAATGACCCCAATATAGATTAACAACACAAAGTAAATGTCTCCGTATGTGAACTTCATCATAGGGAACACAAGTGCGATGAGTGTTAGGGCGATGAGCACGAGTGCGATGTAAACCATGTTGATGACGGTTCTTCTTGGTTTAGGAAGAGATGGAATGAGGAGGAAGATGAAGTTTTTGAATGAGAGGGAATTTTTGAAATTGGAAAATTTGAAAAAGTGAGGATTGAAAAAGTGGGCGTCGAGTGGGTTTATTAATAGGGAAGGAGGAATTTTTGAAATTCGTGTTTTTGTTTTATTAGAAGAAATAAAGCATAAGCTCTATATACTATGACTATAGACGAGAAAAATAACACGTATGTGAGAAGCAGGCTTCCTAACGAAGCTACATGTAAATCATGTGTAAACACAAAAATCTACTCAAATAAAAGCCTAGCAAATAACACTTATATACTAAACAAATATCATTTAGATATAAGTAGAAAGTCATACCTCGAATGCACTTAGGAATGTCTTTTACAAATGACAAATGTCACTTAGACGATTCCCGCTCCTTTGCGTCTAAGATACCTTCTTAAGGAATGTATTCTTGTTACCAAGAAACTCCTAAAGCTTGGTGGGTATGAGCTTTGACTAATCAACATCACAAAGAAGATTAGTGCAATTTAAGTGAAAAGAAAAAGAAAAAAAAATGTTGTTATCAAATCAACATCCAAACATATCGTTTTTGAAAAACATGATGTTTGTTTTTATGAAAAAAAAAAAAAAAAAAAAAAAAAAAAAAAAAAAAAAGAAGCCTTCTTTGTAGTTTTCAATTAACTATGGATTGTATCAAGTTTTTAAAGTACAATATACTTCAAGAAACTTGGTAACGAAGCTCTGATACCAATTGTGGAAAACTAGAATGGGGGGGGGGGGGTTGAATAGTTTTACCAATTAAAACTTCCTTTTAATCTATTTAGATTGACTTATATCAATCTATTTGGTTAGGTGTGTTGGATGTTGATAAGCAAGCATATAGAAGATATGTAATGAAAGAAAAGAGTAAGAAGCACAAAACCACAACGCAAGTATTTATAGTGGTTCGGCTACAAGGTCACCTTCCTTGCCCTACTCCACTCCCCGAGTCACCTACTCGAGAGTTCGTAATCACTACACCAAGCTCCTTATGGCGGAGAAGCCTTCACAACGTCGCCTACTCTTTTTCCGGTACTAGGCTAACCACCGGGTTCTTTCACACCAAGGTGAACCACTCCTACACAACGTCGCCTACCCTTTATAAGGTACTAGGCTGAGTACCTAGTTCTTTCACACCTTAGGTGAACTACACCTTCACAACGTCGCCTACCCTTTATTAGGTACTAGGCTAAGCACCTAGTTCCATTGCAATGGAGGAACTACTACCACACTACACCAACGACTAATCCCAAAGGAGATCTACTCCTTTACAACATCATCAAGGATATCAATATCTTTGGATCCTATACTAGTCTATCTTGTACATCGAAACACACCATATCGATTGTACATCTAAGGCACCTTTCACTAATGCCTTTGACTAGATCTACAAGACACCTTTCACTAATGTCTTGTGTCTTCACTTCTAAGCACCTTTCACTAGTGCTTCCTTGTCTTGACTTTTAAGCACCTTTCGCTAATGCTTCTTTGTCTTTGACTTCTAAGCACCTACCACAAGTGCTTATCCTATGGACGATAGATACCCTTCACTAATATCTTCGTCTTGACACTTGAGACATCTTTCACTAATGTCTTCAACACTACACTTCTTTGAAGAAAGAAAGGAATCATCAACAAGAGGACTTCAGTAGCCTTGATGATGAGGAAGCATAGCAACTCATGGACTTGAGCTTGCTCGACTTCAAAGGTGGTGATCTTGCCTTTAAGAGGAACCTAAAAGATCACACAAAAACAAAACTACAAACATAGATCTCTTGGATCTAAGGTTAGTGAGATCTAACTCAGGGGAGAAAGTGTGTTAGAAAGAGGATTGAAAGGGGTGAGTAATAATGAAGAAATGGCTCACTATTTATAGGCAAATTTCCTCACTGTTCCCACGGATCCCTTCCACTTGGGATCCGGCTAGCACAAAGCTAGGGATCCGTGGAACGCTCCTCTTTACCCATGGGTATTTTTGGTTATGGATCATGGGTCATGGGTTATCGGTTGATCCATGGTTTTCTTTCTAGATACAATGTACCTTAAGGATACATTGAACTTGTATAAGTGGTATATATAAAACCATGGGTTATGGGTCAAAACCATTTGCTAGTTTTTATCTATTTAGTATATACTTGTTTTTTACCCATTTTAGTATATACTTGTTTTTACCCATTTTAGTATACTTAGCTTAAGTATGTGTTAACTCAATATGTAAACACTAGTTGTTGTACATATATATCTAGATTATAAAATCACTTATACTTGTTAAGCCAATATGTAAACACTAGTTGTTGTACATATATATCTAGATCATAAAATCACTTATACTTGTTTTAGTGTTTTATGTGAAAATGTGAATATGTTAGAAAACTATTAGTTCAAACCATTTACGTATTTTATTTGTTTCGTTAATATGATTTTACTTTTGTTATCGACAAAACATTAGAAGATCGTAAAATATAAATAAACGTTTTTACGGCTTATTTGTATTAACAGTATGACTAGTGTAATGACACAGCTCATACTTCTGCTTGGGTTTGTTGGTGGATTTTGACTTTGATGAGCTAGATGAGGCTGACTTAGTTTCCTTGATTGAATCAGGGGCTTTTTCGATGGAATCCATCTTTTCTGTCAGGTTCCTCACAAGCTCAGTAAGTTGCTTAATTTGGTCAGCTTCAGTGGGGACAGAGGATGTTGAAGTCTCAGTAGGAGTAGACTCTTGTTGGATTTGTTTTGTTTGTCTTTGCAGGATGGTTCTACCAAGTCCAGACCTTTCTTTTGATGAGTGAGGATTGAATTTTAGAGGAGTAAGCTCAGAGCTTGGATCAGCACCCTGAAGAGGTTTCAGGGCTGGAAGCGGTGTTTGAGATTCTGCTTCAGACTCAGAGATGTGTTCAGTACTACTGGGCACATCAGGGAGTCCTAGCATTCTCTTAAGAGCTTGGCTCTCAGGTTCAAGAATCCTTCCAGAATCGAAATTTGGAAGCTTACTCTCAGGATTAACCCGTTCAATCCAATCACTGGAATTTGGAGTTGTCGGCATATTGGTAATCATACCACCAGACACAAATGGTTTTGAACTTTGGTCTTTGTTGCGAGAGTTAGGGAGATGATCTTCACCTATGACTCTCTTTTTGCTAATGGGGGCACCCACAGCATCAAAGACCCTGGGATTCTTAGCAGTCCAACTATCAAGAATATCTTGTTCCTTTTTAAGTTCATCTTGAAGAGCCTGATTTCTCTTAACTAGTTTAGTGTTTTGAATTTGCAAAGTGACAGCCTCAAGCTTGGCTTGTTTTAAAATAAGCAGTTCATCTTTACACTTGTTTAATTCAAAACTTAGCTTGTTGTATTTTGAAAAAAGATTTAATCTTTGCTCTTCTACGAACTTAAGGTCAACATTAAGATAATTAATATAAGACTGCCAATCAGAGTCATCATCCATAGAAAGTAAGATGTTTACCTTCTTCATAGTGATGTTGACCCATTCCCCGTTTCTGGCATGATTCTTTCCAACAACTAGCTTGTCCTCTTCTGAGAGGGCCATCAGTGCACTGACATGCACCATTTCATCATCTGATGACACTGGCTCTTCATCCCAGTCGAAGGTCTCAGCAACAAGGCCTTTGTTTTTACCATGCCCAGATTGAACACTTTTTGTTGTTTCTGAGGGACTGGCCTCGAGCAACGCAAGCTTAGCTTTGACTTTCTTATACTTAGCTTCAAAATCAACAGTTTGTTTTGATCAGATTTGTTTTGAAAGTTTGGATGAGACTGATAGATTTTTGGTTGAAATTTGCTAAAGCCTGAGGACTGATTTGATCCTGATGGTTTATAAGAGGGTTCAGAAATTGTTTTTGAAAAATAGTCTTTTGCAAAATGACCTCTTTTGTGACACTTAAAGCATTCAGTGTCCTCATTTGCTTTGGCATTTGAAAAACCTTTGTTTCTTTTTATAAACTTTCGAGAGTTAGCAAGGAGTGCCCTTTCCTGAAATTCAGTGTACAGGTCATTTAGGTACTCCTCACTTGATCTCTCATCAGGCTCATCATCAGAATTTTCCTGAAAATCTTGAACAACATTGTTAGAATAGAAAGCAGTTGATATTGGTGATGAGGTGGTGGTCAGGGACTTCTTGACTTCCTGAGACTTCTTTAAGTCAGGGTATCGTCTGTTGATGAGGTTTTCCTCATAGACAAATTTCCCATAAATTTCAGGAAGCTCAAGATTTTGGATATGATTAGCATTCCTAAGTCCCTGAGAGAAATTCAAACACTTCTCAGGGAGACTGTTGACAAAACCAACATTGATTTCATGTTTGGACAACTTAACACCATCATTTGACAGTTCATTTAAAAGAGTTTTGTACATGGTGTAAGTTTGAGAGAGAGTTTCTGAGTCCTTAGCCCTGAAGGTGTTATACTCAAGTTTCAGGTCCATTATCCTGTTTTCCTTGGTATCAGATGGTCCTTCATGACTATAAACTAGGTCATCCCATGTTTGCTTAGTTGTACTACAGCTTATAACAGACTCCATAATATCGTCAGGAAGGCAAGATATTATGATACTTTTGAGTCTTTGGTCCTGGTTGACCACTCTCCTTTCATCCTGGGTCCACTGAGCTTCAGGTTTGGGCAACCCTTCAGCAGTCTTTGGGACAAATGGACCTTCATTTATACACTTGATATAATAAGGTTCCATCCCAATCAAATATCAAAGCATTCGCTTTTTCCATTTGTTGAATTTGCCAACTTCAAGTCTAGGGGCAACAGCTGAATAAGCTCCACCCTTTTTATCGACAAGTTGGGGTACATCAATTTCAGCCATTTAGGATCCTAATTTAAAAACTTTTAGAGCGGCCTAAAAAACGAGTTTTATAATTAGCCTGGCTCTGATACTACTTGTTGTTCCCCGTTCACTATCGTTTGAAACAGTTTAAGTGTGTAAAACAAGTTAATAGTGAACTATGACTGAAATTAACATAAGTAAAACACACAAAGTAATTTTCAACATCATATTCTTATTAGAAATAAATCAACAAAGAATACGTTACCCAAGTACTTGCGGAATAGTACTTGGGATTGAAATGATAAAGTTTGGTGACTCCTCTCTAAGCTCAGGCTAAGTCTGAGCACAACTCTTAGAGCTCACTGAGCTATCTCAGGAACTAAGTTGTATCTGGAGGAGTGAAAAGATGGCTTGCGTGTATGTGTGTTTTTTACAATTCACAAGCTTAATCTTTTCACTCCATCTCTTATGCTATTTATACATGTATGATATTTGACTCTTTCCTAAGTGAGAAACTGACATCATAGAAGACAAAATACTGATGTATTTTGTCTCTGTTTACAAAGACTATTCTAGGTAAGAGACAAGACTACTTTCCTAAGTTCAGTGATGACACTGAGCCTGATCTTTTGCCATTCAGGGAAAGTTGACTTTGGTTGATAAGGACTTCGTCTTATCTGATTCAACCTTTTCCCGCCTTGTCCCGCTCTTTCTTCAGTCTTTACATCCTTCAGTCTTCTACTTCAGTTTGTCTTCAGTGTAAGTAGTTGGAGAGGAGTCTTAGGGATTCAGTGAGTTATTGTCATCACTCACTGAATCCACCATCTTCTTCTTGACTCAGTCTTCACCCTTTAAGTTCCGCCTTACTGAGTGGAGAGACTTCTTCTTCGCATCGTACTGAGTATCCTAAAGATGACTCACTGAGAGACTATGCACTCAGTGACCTGTTAGTGTTTAACGGACTAAACACTTGGGCTATTTTCTATTCAAATCCTAGATTAAGGGCTTTGGGTATTTACTGAACCCAACAGTTATTCTACTAATTAGATCTAGAAATAAAAAATAAAAAAAAGAAGAAAGTGAGATCCAACCTATAACAAAGGACGGTTTTTGAGAAGGGTAAATGTAAAATTTCTAAAATACCCTTCCATCTTTTCTAAAATTTAACTTAATATTTTAATTTATTGGTATTATGTCATCAATATTTTTAGCCATTGATCAAAAAATAAAAGGATCAGATTGGTTCTCGCAGTTCTCGACCTTTATTGGTATTATGCATCACAGTTATAAAGTTACTCCATCACAATCATAATTTTAGTGCATTAAGGTTATAACTTACTGCATCACAGTTATAAAGTTACTACATCACAATCTTGATTTTAGTGCATTAAGGTTATAACCTTGATTTTAGTGCATTATAGTTGATGCAATTGACTATTAACTATGATGCAATAACTTATAATAAATATGACCAAAACTTATTAGTGCATTAAGGTTATAAGTTACTATATCACAATTATGATTTTAGTGCATTAAGGTTATAATTTACTGCATCACATTTATAAAGTTACTGCATCACAATCATGATTTTAGTGCATTAAGGTTATAACCTTGATTTTAGTGCATCATAGTTGATGCACTTAACTATTAACTACGATGTAGTAAATTATAATAAAGATGCACCAAAACTTATTAGTGCATTAAGCTTATAAGTTACTGCATCACGGTTATTAATTTAGTGCATCATAATCATGATTTTAGTGCATTAAGATTATAAGTTACTGCATCACAATTATGATTGTAATTCAGTAACTTTATAACTGTGATGCAGTAAAAAAAATTGGCGGAAAAAAATTTTTGCCCAAAAAACATTTTTTTTTTTTTGCGGGAAAAAAATTTTTGCGGGGAGGGGGGTGGTGGGTGGGGGTGACATATATCACATGACGTGGCATGGTGATGTGGCCAAGGTGACACATGTCACCTCCACATGCCTTCTCATTCTTTTCCTTATAAGAATTTTTTCATTTTAACCCTATCCTATGTCTATATATATATATATATATATATATATATATATATATATATATATATATATATATATATATATATATACATATATATATATATATATATATATATATATATATATATATATGTTTTTCTTTTTTTTCCACATATACACGGCATACAAATATTTCACTTTACCATAAATCATTGAGATAGTAGCTAGAAATCAGAAAGTGTGATATGATACCCTAAGTTAAGCCGAAAATCACTCTTGGTGATTTATACGACATTTATTGAGTTACCAAGTTTATGGAACACATTTTTTCCTCCTATATATGGGCTGAATATCACACTTCATGCGTTCAAACCCTAAAACAGATAACGCAGAACTTTGGTAGCCTTTTTGTCTTCACAAAGGAGTAGTTAGGAGCGTGTTCATACAGCCAGGGATTTGATCGTGGTGTTCGTCTCAGTTTGGTTCGAGGGGTTGGTTGTTTTCGTGTTCTTGTTTTGCTTTGAATCCGACTAGGTAACCCACTACAACATTCACTGGCTACCCCAGCGACATATGGGGGGATTCCCCAGCGACATGTCGCTGGGGAAAAGTATCCCCAGCGACATGTCGCTGGGGAATCCTAGCTGGGGAAGTCTCGTAAGGGATTGTATCCCCAGCGACAATCCCCGGCGACGACGTGGGTCCCACTCAAATTTAAGTCAAAGAAGCAGTGCCACTGTGGCACATTATCCCCAGCGACATGTCGCTGGGGAATAGTCGAATTAAGCAAACTGATTAAGACGCTAATTATATTGATTAAGTATCCCCGGCGACATGTCGCTGGGGAAACTTGGTTTTCTCGTTGACAAGTCAACGAGTTAGCCTACTATCCCCGGCGACATGTCGCTGGGGAAACTTGGGTTTCTCGTTGACAAGTCAACGAGTTAGCCGACTATCCCCGGCGACATGTCGCTGGGGAAACTTGGCTTTCTCGTTGACTTGTCAACATTTATCGTGTGTTATCCCCGGCGACATGTCGCCGGGGAAAGGTCTGCATTTTTTTTTTAATGCAGCCTGCAGTGCAGGCGATTTCCAGATTTTTTCCGGAATTTTTCCGGAAAAAATCTACCAAATAAACCTGTACCAAAACCTGTATAGACTCGCCACAACTTGTACCAAAACACAAATACCATATAACGGATCAACGCAATACAAATAGATCACAACTTTTACATAAACACGACTCAAAAGTCAATATGTGCATTGATAGATAGGGAAACAAGTGTTTAAATGGCGCTAAGATGAACCTAATAATATATAACACAACTACCTAAAGTACCAATGTAGCATACTAATAATATATAACACAACTAGCTAAAGCTAGTACCAATGTAACATACTAATAATATATACACAACTACCTCTCGCCGTTGTTATCCTCATCACCGCCATTCTCCTCGTCATCACCACACCCACCACTCCCGCTAGCACCACCCGAGTCATACTCCCTGAACATATCCGCGTATCTGTTGTCGCTTCTGAGGAGACTCATCATAAAGCTTACATCTTTGGTGACTTTCTCGGCGGGGGCGGGCATACTTGGCCTGGATGTGGCCCGTGATGGCAATACGCGACCCACACCGGGAATATGCCCACGAAGCTTACCCCCTCTTGCCAACGCATTGATTTGATCCTCCGTGTATTCACCCGTGGCCTCAAGCTTTTTCATCTCGTCCTATGTAGTGACAAAAACACAAGATAGTAAATATATTAGTCGGGTTGCTACATTATTTCTCAATAATTCATTAAAGTGTGTTTTGAAACAAAACTTACATATATCCGGCGGTCCTCATCGTTAAGGAATACCCCACCAACAGTATGTGTTCGCCAATAAGTGTCGATGAGTGACGGGTATTCATGAGTCTCTGATGCCTGCATCTGTACATACACACGCATATAAGATGAATAATTTTAAAAACGACAAATCACAACACACCAAAGCGTATAATCAGATATATATATATATATATATATATATATATATAATGTTTATTACCATATTATATATATGTATATATGCATGTAAAATAATTATAATGTTTATTACCATATTATCTCGAAGGCGAGTCAGCGACCGGGATCCCTGTCTAGATATGACCTTGCTCTTTTGCCGGTTAAGCCGATTTGTAGCGGCTCGAGAAATGTTCTTGGGATCATTCCAAAACTTAATGTACTCATCCCAATCACCCGCTGTAATTTCCTCGGGACGTGCCCGCCTAATCGCCTCCGCATCGTAATCCCCGGTGGTGGGGTCTACCTTCCAATGTTTGGCTTTGAAAGAAGCCTTGTTAGTATTGTAGGCTTTTTGGAGGTGCGAGTTTATGCCTTCGTAGATCTGGGGCCAGCGGGAGGAGTCGATGTGCGGCCTGAGGTCAAATAGGGTCTGCAATCATATACAACAAAACGAAAAGAGAGTTAGAGATATAATTTATATATTTATTTAAATTTGTTTATTTATTTATATGATATAAATAAATAAGCGAATTTAGATAAATATACACAATTAAATAAATGAACACGATAATGAAATAAACATAAAAGGATAACTGACCCCAATATCTGAAATGATTCCCGCCTTCTTCTCCTTCGGGACCTTGTCCCAAGAAGGGTAGTAAAGCGGCACCTTCCTAATGACCTCCCCTATGTAGTTAGACCAATGCGCCGCATGGGGGCCGAGAGGGTTTAAGGTTTGTTTGTCACCCGCCTCAAAAGTGATCGACACGGGACCTTTTTCGTCTACGATTGCCTTCAGCGAAAGGTTCCGGGTCTTGTCGCGGGTATTCAGCCTGCCCGCTGCCCTGCCGCCCAAATTGGGCTTCCGTTTACCTTTGCCTGCAAAATCAAGTTAGTGATAAAAGTCATAAATATGTATCAAATTTATGCTTGTATTACAATACTCCGGAAATTCTTACCTTTGTTAATGAAGCTTGCCCAGCAACCGGTGGGTACGCGGTCTGGAGGGGGACGATCCTCCCCGCCACCGTCACCGCCGTGGGACCGTGCAACATCTGTCGACATCTGTACAAGTACAATTAGCATAAGATATAGAAATTCATGAACAAAATAATATAAGCATGCACACATCCAAATACATACACATCTAAATAAATATACACATTTAAACAATCCACAACAATTTCATTCATTCATTCAAATATATAAGTGTATTTGCAAGTTACAACTCAAGATCAATCTTCTTCTTCACTAGAATAAACTTTCTCAACACCATCATCATCAACATTGATGAGGGCTTCAACATCAGAATCTGCTAAATCATGAGGAAGGGCATCTTCATCAGCAATAATATCATCGTCTTCGTCAGGAACATCAATGATATCTGGCGGTGCGTCAACAACCGTTGATTGACCATCTATATGCAAGGTCGCATTATCCAAGTCATTCAAACTAGTAGAAAGTGGGAGATCAGATGAGTTGTCGAAATGTATAATATCAGGATCGTCCTCTACCACGATGACACCCCCGTCGGAAAACTTTTTATGATTAACATGTTCGACGACCTTCCGGTGGGGTTTGGTCTTATCTTCAAGGTAGAAGACTTGTTTGACTTGTGTTGCGAGAATGTATTGGTCATCTTTAAATGTCTCAGGCCTGCAGTCGACGATTTGTGTCATGTTGTTTCTAAAGACAAGTTTTTTGACTTTACGTCCTTTGTTGCTAGTGTCGAACCACTTAACTCGGAACAACGCAACTGTGAACAACAAATACTTAAACTCGAGGAGTTCTTGAAGCTGACCATAATACATTTCTCCGTCACGGCCAGGCGAACAAATGCCGCTGTTTTGAGTTGTGCGACGTTCATCATGGTTGTGCACGACATACCTCACACCGTTGACTACGCAAGAGTTTACTGAGATTGGAGTCCATGATGGTCCATTAGCCAAAGTGAATAACTCGCTCGTTGTGCTAACCTCTGAGTCTTGGTCATTGTCTATGTGACGTTGACGGATCTATGAAGAAGACAGGATTAGCTAGATAGAGAACACAAAATATGATATTGTTATTTTTACAGTTAAGTAGACCAAATAAGTCTTAAGTTTACCTGCGACCCAAACCAGTCGGGGAATTCTTCTTGCATGTCTTTGTTAGGAAATAATCTGAAAAACGTTCATGGTATTAGAATAAGTCGTCGAAATGATAAGTTAAGAAAAAGAAGTTTCAAAATAAAAAAACGCGTACCTCTTGAACTGGGTCCGGTACGTGTCGATCTCAGGACTGTTGTGAAGTACATACCATTTCACTTTTTTAAACTCTTGGGCATCAAACCCAATAAATGACCGTAAACCAATCGTTTTACATACCGATAGAAACACCTGAAACTGACACGTTGGGGGAGGGGGGTCCACATTACGGTCGGGACGATTAAATTTCGTGGTAACATCCCGAAAATAATGAGAACTGAATGTCAATGCTTCTTCAGCAACATAACCCTCCGCAATCGAACCTTCCAGCTTAGCTTTATTGCGAACATAACCTTTTAGCTTCTTCATGTATCTTTCAAATGGATACATCCATCGGGGGCGAATAGGCCCGCCTTCAAGAGCCTCTAAAGGTAAATGGATAACCAAGTGAACCATAATGTCAAAGAAAGCAGGAGGATATATGAGCTCAAGCTCGCACAGAATATCGACCACCTTGATCTGAGCTTTCAACATGTCATCCTCCATCAAAGTTGCAGAGCATATTTGCTTAAAAAAGGAACACAACTCAATTAATGGTTTTGCAATCTTATCGGGCAAGTAATTTTGAAGTCCGTAAGGAAGTAAACGTTGCATCATTATATGACAGTCATGAGACTTCAGGCCCGTTATATTGGTATCATTATCGGTCACTCTGTGCTTGAAGCATGATCCGAACCCATCTGGTAGTTTAGATCCTTTGATGTACTGACAAAACTTTTTTCGGTTCTCTGGTGTGAAAGAATACGCAGCCTGAGGCTTCAAGCACTTCCCGTTTTTGGTTTGGCCGAGCCACAAGCCACTTCGAATGCCCAACATTTGCAAGTCTTGACTTGCCTTGACGGTGTCTTTAGATTTATCATTCATTAACAAAGTGTTCAAGATGGCCTCCAACACATTTTTTTCGATATGCATGATGTCTAAATTGTGTCTTAGTAAAAGAAAAGACCAATACTCAAGCTCGTAAAAAATAGACCGTTTAGTCCAGTTATGCTCGACAAGAAGATTGCGTTTTATCTTCACACCTCCATAACTCGGATGTTTACCCTTCACACGCGTTGGCAATCTATCAAGTTGAGCCAGGATTACATCCCGACCAAATTCTTCAGGAGGATCTGCGTTATCGGTTTGGCCATTGAATTCAAGTGAGCGTCTCCATTTATGGGGCTTCTTTAAGAATCTTCTGTGGCCAAAATAAGCTGTTTTGCTTAACACACGAACAGATGGAGTGTCTTTATTACATGTAGGGCATGCCTTGTAACCTTGCCCACTCCACCCAGACAAACTACTTCGAGCAGGAAAATCATTGATGGTCCATAAAACCATCGCTCTCATATTAAACTTCTGTCCTGAGGCAACGTCTATAGTCTCGATACCTTTCTTGTCCCATAAATCCTTCAGGTCCTCAATCAAAGGCCTCAAGTAAACATCAATGTCCTTGCCCGGGGATTTAGGACCAGGAATTAACAACGTTAGCATAAAAGAACTCTCTTTCATACATAACCACGGAGGCAGATTGTATGTTGTCAATATCACCGGCCACATGCTGTAGGCCTGACTAAGGTTCCCAAACGGATTGAAACCATCAGCAGCCAACCCTAGTCGAACATTTCTTGGTTCTTTTGCAAAATCTGGATACTTTGTGTCAAATTTCTTCCATGCTCCACCATCAACCGGGTGTTGCATCTTACCGGGCTCCGTACACTTTCCAGTAGCATGCCAAATCATATCCTTTGCAGTGTGACTAGACTTGTACAAACGTTGTAGTCTAGGAATGATCGGAAAGTAACGCAATACCTTCTTAGGAACTTTCTTCCCCGGCGTGTTACTGTCTTTCCATCTACTCGTATTACAGACCGGACAAAAATCCAAATCTTTGTTCTTGTCTCCCCGAAATAAGCAGCAATCGTGTTCACAAGCATGTATCGACTCGTACCCTAACCCAATCGTTTTAAAAGTCTTCTTTATTGAATAGTATGATGGTGGGAGCTTGAATCCTTTACTGATGGGAAATACATTTTGTAAAAACTCTAACATTTCATTAAATATAGAATCAGTCAATCTACCTTTAGCCTTAAAATAGGTAAACTTTGCCATAAAGTCTAATCGAGTCACATAGTCACAACCGGGGTACAGCTCCTCGTTGGCACTGGCATATAACTCTTCAAACTCGTTACGTGTAGCTTGAGTCGGTTCGTTACTTGTCTCACCAATATCTCCATGAGTTGGTTCATTGTGTTCATTATTCGGAGGAATATAGCTAAGATCATTAATTAACGCTGTCATGTCACTCATCAGAGGTTGTCTTGTGTTATCTATTACTGGCGGTGGCATAGGTGGAGCCGGTTCACCGTGTTCCACCCATATTTTATAACGTGGGTCCCACCCTTCTCTCATAATGTGGTTTGAAAGGTTTTTGATGTGTACCCATAATATATTTCGACAAGACTTGCATGGACATCTTATTCTCCCGGCACTAGTCACTAACGACTTGCAATGATTGACGGATTTTTCAAGACCGAGAATAAATAATGGTTCATGACGCTGTAAAACTGTCCAAGTCTTATCATCGAATACCATAACTGCGTTTTAACGATACATTTAGTTATTATATGCAACTTAATTAAACACATTCAAACGAGGAATACCAGATGTTTTGTTCACCTAGTGCAACTATGGAAGGCAATCCTAACCCACTCTTTGAATAATTTGTCTCATATATGAATGCGTATAACCGATTTACTATTTAAGAAAATTTCGGCAGCATTTCCCCTCAACTCCCCAAATATGTGTTTAAAGACATATTCGTAGGAGTAAAGGAGAAACACTGTCGAAATCATCTCAAATAGTAATCCAATTATACGCATTCATATCCTAAATGAGACAAAACATTCAAAAAGCAGTCCCAAACGGGGGACTTTCCGAAATTAATTTCTAATAAATTAATTTCGGACGGGTTTTCTATAGGATGATTAATTTTAGACGGGGATTTTCCAAAATTAATCACTAAAATCCTAAAACAACTAATTATTATAAACTATAAACGGCTCATATCAACAAATAATAACTATAAACTAACAAAATAATATAAACGAGCACATGTCAACAAATAATAACTATAAACTATAAACTACATATCATTTCACTTTTTTAACATACATACCATTATTTTAACATACATACCATTTCACTTTTTAACATACATACCATTTCACTTTTTTAACATACATATCATTTCACTTTTTTAACATACATACCATTATTTTAACATACATACCATTTCACTTTTTTCATCAAATAATAACTATAAACTAACAAAATTTAAACAATAAACATTCCCCAGCGACATGAATAAACATTCCCCAGCGACATGTCACCCGGGATACCAAAAGGAGAAAAAAAAATTATAACATACCTTGTCTAGCCTCCTCGTCGCCTACTGCAAAAAAAAAAAAAAAAAAAAAAAAAAAAAAAAAAAAAAAAAAAAAAAAAATTAACTTTCCAAGTTAACAACTTACAACAATAATAATCCGCAAAAATTATAACATACCTCGCTCTTGCTCCTCGTCGGTCCTCGTCGGCTACTGCCAAAAAAAAAAAAAAAAAAAAACTTCACTTTTTTAACTAACAACAACTTACAACAATAATAATCTCCAAAAATCATAATATAATTAACTAATTTAGTTGAATAATATTTAAAACGGGGAAAACAAACCGTGTAACGTGTGGTGGTGGTGATGGTGGATGCGGTGGTGGTGATGGTGGATGCGGTGGTGACGATGGTTGATGATTGTTGATGTTGTTTATCTCGTTTTTGTTGCAGAAATCGCCTTGTGGAGAAGAAGATATGTTTTTTTCGTTTTGTGAAGAGATAATACTGAGACCAGATCTGCTTTATCTACAAGTTTTTCCCCGGCAACAATCCCCGGCGACATGTCGCCGGGGAAACTTTTTGTTTTTGTCGTTTAGCGTAAATGGCGCGATAACGAATATTTTGGTGGGTAGGTATCCCCGGCGACATGTCGCCGGGGAAAAGTAATTAATTTTTTTTTTATAATCCCCAGCGACATGTCGCCGAGGAAAACTGTTTTTTTTTTTTTTTTTTTTTTTTTTTTTTTTTTTTTTTTTTGTTAAAATTCAATTACTTTATGTTGTTAACGACTTCAAAAGAATACAATTTTATCTTTTATTTTTATTATAATCCTAAATATTTCACTTTCTTTTAATATAAACTCGGGAACAAAAAGTTACCATTCGGCATCTTTATATTCTTATATGAGAGTTAGATTTACAATCTAGTAACGGGCTAGAGGAACAAGAACATATTACATCAAAATGTTGCATGCAATATTTAATTGGATCAAGAAGCCAAACGATGCATAGTTGAATGTGTTTTATAAATCTATGATTCAACGGATGAGTCCGTATGTTAGGGTTACACATTAGACGTTCAACATCCGAGGCGGTATGTTATGGTTACACATTAGACGTTCAACGGATGAGTCGGTATGTTATGCTTAGACATTATACGTTCAACGGATGAGTCGGTATGTTATGGTTACACATTAGACGTTCAACGGATGGGTCGGTATGTTATGGTTACACATTAGATGTTCAACGGATGAGTCGGTATGTTATGCTTACACATTAGACGTTCAACGAATGAGTCGGTATGTTATGGTTACACATTAGACGTTCAACGGATGAGTCGATATGTTATGGTTACACATTGGACGTTCAACGAATGAGTCGGTATGTTATGGTTACACATTAGACGTTCAACGGATGAGTCCGTATGTTAGGGTTACACATTAGACGTTCAACGGATGAGTCCGTATGTTAGGGTTACACATTAGACGTTCAACATTCGAGTCGGTATGTTATGCTTAGGCATTAGACGTTCAACGAATGAGTCGGTATGTTATGGTTACACATTAGACGTTCAACGGATGAGTCGATATGTTATGGTTACACATTGGACGTTCAACGAATGAGTCGGTATGTTATGGTTATACATTAGACGTTCAACTGATGAGTCGGTATGTTATGGTTACACATTAGACGTTCAACGGATGAGTCGATATGTTATGGTTACACATTGGACGTTCAACGAATGAGTCGGTATGTTATGGTTACACATTAGACGTTCAACGGATGAGTCGATAAGTTATGGTTACACATTGGACGTTCAACGGATGAGTCGGTATGTTATGCTTAGACATTAGACGTTCAACGGATGAGTCGGTATGTTATGGTTACACATTAGACGTTCAACGGATGGGTCGGTATGTTATGGTTACACATTAGATGTTCAACGGATGAGTCGGTATGTTATGCTTACACATTAGACGTTCAACGAATGAGTCGGTATGTTATGGTTACACATTAGACGTTCAACGGATGAGTCGATATGTTATGGTTACACATTGGACGTTCAACGAATGAGTCGGTATGTTATGGTTACACATTAGACGTTCAACGGATGAGTCGATATGTTATGGTTACACATTGGACGTTCAACGAATGAGTCGGTATGTTATGGTTACACATTAGACGTTCAACGGATGAGTCGGTATGTTATGGTTACACATTAGACGTTCAACGGATGAGTCCGTATGTTAGGGTTACACATTAGACGTTCAACGGATGAGTCCGTATGTTAGGGTTACACATTAGACGTTCAACATTCGAGTCGGTATGTTATGCTTAGGCATTAGACGTTCAACGAATGAGTCGGTATGTTATGGTTACACATTAGACGTTCAACGGATGAGTCGATATGTTATGGTTACACATTGGACGTTCAACGAATGAGTCGGTATGTTATGGTTACACATTGGACGTTCAATTTAATTAGTTTATGTTGTTAACGACTTCAAAAGAATACGATTTTATCACTCCATTTCATCCCAATTTAAGAAAAATATTGGGAGAGTAACTTTGGTGAATCATAGATTTATAAAACACATTCAACTATGCATCGTTTGGCTTCTTGATCCAATTAAATATGGCATGCAAAATTATGAATTTTTTAATAAACAATAGAATCCCCGGCGACATGTCGCCGGGGAAAAGGGTTTACGTCACGTTAAGATATATTAACACTAATTACGTATTTTTTTAATAAACAAAATAATCCCCGGCGACATGTCGCCGGGGAAAAGTAAGCGGGAAAATTTGCCGCCACGTTTTACAATGAAAATTTCGGTCAAAATATTAGTGTTGAATCCCCGGCGACATGTCGCCTGGGAAAAATGAGAGTTAATAATGCTGACTTTTCTACGAGACTTCGTGCCACGTAGGATATATTTTTGTCGTTTAGTGAGGATTCCCCAGCGACAATTGTCGCCGGGGAAAACAGCGATGGGGAAAGTGGTAAATGTGGTAGTGACCCTCACCTTTGCTTGTGTTCTTCTCATCATATAAACACATATAAACCTGTGAATCCAATGAGTAAAACTAACCTAAACATCTAAGTTTCATTAAGTAGAGTGTGGTGTTAGAACATGTTTAAACATGGATTAAGGCGGATCAAAAGCTGTTATGTTTAGCGAATGACATGGCTAATGCTTGGTGTTTTACATAAGTCTTTTAAAGGTCTTGCAATCTGTGATATGAGTATGGTTTTTGTTTGTTATTGCATGAATAATAAACATGGGTTTTTTGTTGAGTCGTGGGTCATATATATTGTATATATATTCGTATGGTCATTATATAGATTAAGGTAGTATGCATGCATGTTCATGGTGGAAGTATAATTGGGTCCAAGCATGCTTTGGGGCTGTAATGAATACGTGTCTCATTGTGGTTTTAATCTGATTTCTTAACCATGTTGTATGGTGTATACATGTGGAGTTTATGTGAGTGTTTCATGGTGTGTTTGGCTCGCGAACATGTTCTGGTCTCGTTATGATCTTGTGTGTCGTGTGAGTGTTACATGTTGGGTTTCATTAGGGTGTGAATGCTTGTGTGTCTAATGCATATGTTTTCTGTCATGATTTCATGTGGAGTTGGATGGTGTTTAAGTGTATCCTTGTTGAATGATTAATAGGAGTCATGTGCTTGGTGAACTCGTAAGGTTGATCAAATAGTTATAGGCGTAAAAGTAGTAAGGGTTTATCAAAAGAATGTAGCATGTATGGTCTCATGGGGGGGTATGTTGAAGGGTGATCGCGGGTTTCACACATTAGTCGTTTGGTGTTTTGAAAAGGGGTTCGGGAAGATGAGTCGGGGGTTAGTCCTTTGGCGTGTTTACTTGGTCATAGATGTTAAACTTAGGAACCGCGAGCGAGCTTGATTTTGGTCGATCATGTCCATGAAAGATGAATTATGAAGTGTGTTTTTTTTTCTTTTTCTTCTTATTAAACGTATAAGAATTTGGACAAGTAAAATCAAACCTTTAAATTAAATTACACTATAAACCCTACACTTTGAGATATTTACAATATAAACCCTATACTTTGAAGTATGATCTAATAAACCCTAATTTATGTTATATAATTATATAAACCCTTATACCTTGGATATATGGCAATTATAGCTAACAACCTAAATATGGGAAAATTACTAAAAACAGAAAGTTACTAAAAATAGTAAGAAGCTTCATTATGTATTAAAGACAACCTTAAAAAGTAATCCATCTACATTATAAGCTAATAATAGTATTATTATTCACTTTCTGTAGATTTTCCGAAGAAGAAGTGATTCCTATTTTTGTGTGATCCTATCTTTATCTGCTTTGTCATTTGCATAAGGTACAAATATTCTGACCTTTCTTATAAGGTTTCTCATGATCCTTTCACACCTTTTGATTGCTTAGGTTCTGATTTTGATGCCTTTGTTATGAGCATTTCTGTTTATGACACTATGATATTCGCCTTTGATATGAGCCTTTGCTATGCACCCTCTGTTACGAACCTATGTTATGATGTTTTCTGATGACTTATATATTCTGTATCATTGCTATGATATGCTGTTTGACCCTTCAGTTTGCTACCCGAGCTTTTACTAGTCATGCGGGTTCCATGACCATGTCATTGAGGCACCAATGGCATGACTCCATGATGGGCGAGTGATGACCCACTGCGTCCCTTTCTGTTATGTATATTGAGCTCAAGTATTATGTTTTTGGCCATTATGATTTCTACAGGGGCGTACTGATGCATCCTAGATCTGATCTTTGTATATGTTCTATTTCTGGTAAATGGTGATTGTGTGCCATATACGTCATTCACACTTTGGGAGTTAGCTACTCCATTTATGATATTTATGTTACTATGATGATATGATGTTATGATGATATGTCTCTGTGCTCGTGGTAGAATTATGTAACCCTTATACCCTTTTACTACACTTATGTTATACCTTCTGATATTTCACCATTTTTTGTATTCTCTTTCAGTTTCAGTATTTTTCTATATATATATTTGTTCATTGAGCTTTTAGCTCAGCCGCATTTTCTTTTCTCCTGCGGCAGGTTTTTAGGCTGAGAGTTGGGCTATCTTTGGAGCTGAGAGTATGAGTTGTGTGTGGACTTACTTACCCTAGACTTCCTAGCTTTTGGACTATGTTTTCCATTATTTTAGACTTGGATTATTTTCCCTTCATTTTGAATTTTGGAACCTATGTATCTCTTTCAAGTCGTGTTGACTTACATTTTGGTATTTATGATTAGACTTTCGCTTGCGTCTTATTATGTATGTTCTGATATGCCACCATAATGTGATACTTCTACCCTTGTCGGTTTGGGGTGTTATAATATACATATGCATAATTTTTCAAAACATATTATAACTTGCATATATTCTAAAACCACATCCTATTATATCTACTTAAGAAACATATAACTTAGGTTCCGACTTAATTTCTTTTAAACACATTTATACTAGAAACTATATATATGTACGTACACTTACCATGTAAATATATCCTTTTCATCAATAACGTCTCATCATACGTCCTATTGTTTTCCGTATATTATATTTTAGTCATCATTTAAACCGGATCACAATCATTTCGATATTGTTTTCCAAAGTCATATTTTCATAAGCCGAACTACACATAATCATTTGGAAAACTATTTTCAAACTTAAACGATGCCACACAAACATTGTAAAACTTATAAAGTTTTGTAGAATTTTATTGAATCCTAATATGAAATAAAGACTAAAACTTGTTGTACTAATCTAGGTTGCGTGTCCGAGCCGCTCACTATCACTGTTTAATTTTCACTTCATACTGCTTATTGCTGAGGTGAGTTTATAGCCCCAACTTCATCTGCTAAACTATTTTATAAACTATGGGGTGAGAGACATGCAAAACTGTTTTCGGACTAAAACTTAAATTTTTATGAAAATTATTGCGTAGATGAGCCTAAGCCCTTTTGTATCCCATAAGTGCCCCATTTCATGAACCGCCAATTCCTGATGGGAAGTACGATTGTTATATATAGATCTATTGGGAGTGACATCCCAGTTCAGTTTGACCGGATAGGCAAACACGACCGTATAACAAGTCGAAATTCAAGTGTTTTAGGATAGAAACTTGTCGGGCCAAATTATTTATTTACATGCTTCTAGATGCATACCCACTGTTATAGCTTCGGTTGCATGAACTTAGTGCTATCGCAATAGACTATTTTGTAATAACATTATATTCGTTGTAATGCTCATCCACACGCTTGGTCCAACTGATGATATTATTGTTTTTATAATAAACCATGAACTCACCAGCGTGTTGCTGACTTTTAGCATGTTTTTCTCAGGTAACTAATATGCAGGCAAGGACATGGCATGGTATTGGTCATAGATTTCCAACTGAAGTGTTTTTACACGAACTATGACTTATTTATTGGGACCACTTTAAACTTATGGGCCATATTTTTCGCACATGACATCAATGTAAAACTCTTTTATTCATTAATGAAATCTTAAACGGATTATGTATTCTGTTCTTTATTACCTTGTGTTGTAAATACCAATTGAGTAGCACCCCATGTTGCTTCGGCTGTACCAGTTTTTGGGGTGTTACACTTTCGTAGTAAGCTTTATCAATGTAGAATATTTTTACAATGATGTCTAAACATTTGAATAAAATGGTTATATAGTTTTGACCTAATCTCCGTTTAGCCTGAAACAACTATTTGACCTGTTTGACCATTCGAAGTTAAACACCACCCAAACTGGCCCATTATGTTGCATATTCATAAGAAAAAAAAAGTATGTTCAAAGTTATATTGATTATAGAAGATGAAAAAAACACCCTAAACCAACAATAACAGCCATGATGTTCACAAAACCATATATCTTATTTGCGCATAATATAATTTACATAAAGAACTACCCTAAGAAGATTTAGATGACTTTCAGCACAAGTATAAACCTTATAAGACGAAATTTTGTAACTTGAGCAACTTTAAATGGACAAATAGCAATATCAGAAAATACTTGAGCAGATGCATATAGACCAAATTTGAATCCACATTGCACACCATACCCGAATAATTTTCCTCACCAACCTCTCCACAATGAAGATGGACCTTCTTTCTACAATATATTTAGACCTGAAGCAATACTGTGAAACTATATTGGATTCACCTAAAGTAATGAAAATGAAACAAATCATTAGGCCGCATAAGTACCCATGATCAACCTAATAGGGAATAACTTGAAAATAATTACCAAAGAGTTTATCGTCACCTACATATTCGTTAAAATCATGTGGTCCAAAAAGAGGTTTCTACGCAAGATACATCACCATAAATTCATCGTCACCTTTTATATAGCATTTTTGCATTGAGATGAATAAAGATGGTATATTACCGAATAGCGTTATTATTAGAGACGGTATTACAAATAGTATAAATATAAAATATGGTATAAGATGCTGGAATAGGCTACCCAAACAGCCCCTAACTGAACACATTATTTAAAGTGGTTGGAATGAGCATGTCAAGGTTTATTAGCTGCTAAAATAATTTATCCAAACAACGCCAAATAATAACATGTGAATGTTAAAATAGCTGCTGAAATAAGCTACCCAAACAGGCCTTAATTATCATCACTCAAGGTTGTAATTCGCCCTTTACCCCATAGCTCTAATCTAATAAAACACTCATTAACTTCGGAAATGCAGGCCATTTATGATCGAAGATTACAGATAACACATAAGTACTAAAATGTATACCACATAGTTATGATTGTGATAATCATATTTAGTTATGATATATGTACATGATCCTTTAATGAAACTTCATATACTCTCACGATCATACAACCCAATTAAAATTTAACTCATACTAATAGGATGTTTAATATTCTTCTAAAAATCAAATGCCAAACATGCAAACCTGAGCGATATTCAGTTGGGAGCGTAATAGTCATACCTAACCTATTTCCAAATAAATTTGTCTTTTTCGGGTTTTATAGACGTATTAATCATTTTCGAGCACTTAGGTTCAATATTCAGTTTACCTATCTCGGTTGTAGAGAACACTATTTCAGATTAAATCAGTATTGACATATAGAAACGATGGTTACACATGTTTTCCTATTAACAGGTAGTTTCAGCATGGGCATACCTGCTTGTTTATGGGACCTTCAAGTTCTTAAGATGGTATAATCTTTTATCATAATGGAAAGGTCTAGCAATCACATCCGTTTGTTTGGCTATTATTATCGTCTTAATGCAAGTCTTGATTCAGTCTAGAACGTTCCACACCTGCAAAGGTGGAACCCTCAAAGACCAGCACTAATGGAGAATCGTTTCGTAATGTATATGACAAGAAGCAGTGAGTAAAAGTGGAACATGTTCTTGGATAAAAGATGTATTACCAAATTTACTGAACATATTTATATGGAAGAATACCTCAAATCGTCACTATACCTTAATACCATTATAACAAATCATTGTAACCAACATCAGCTTCCAACAACGGTTTAGTTTGCATAATTCAAAGCGTTTTAGAACGTCATTTAAAAGTAATAGATGATTCTGGTCAATATAACACACGTATATACATATGAATCAACAAATTTCGTTTTCTTTTGGTAAGAGGAATGAAAACAAAATTTCGCGTAACTTCTGGCCTGCGGTGTGCGCTGAAATCCAACGGCAAATAAGAATATTAGAACACCATGAGTATCAAAATAGCGTAATTTGGAATAGCGTATGCAAATTAAGAGCTTCCAAATTACACTATAGTATTATAGGCATTAATGGTCACAATAAATCATAGTTTTTTCTCTGAAAAGTACGAATGAAATAAATAAAATAAAATAACATTACAAACATTAAACATATAAAAATAAAATGTAATATAAAGCTCGTTATTATTAGGCGAACAGTAAGCTTATTGATAAATTACTTCTAAGTTATTATATGCACTAAGCACATTCATAAATGTAATAAGCACATATACACCAATGACAAGTTTCATATTATATTGAAAAGATAAATGAGTGAAACCACTAAAAAAAGAATGATGTACTTATTTTCATGAGTAGTCCAAGTAGATATCATTAACAAAACACCCCTTTAAAGAGTAGTAACAAACACCTCATTAGACTTCATTAGCCAAACGCTCCTTTAACGAGAAACAGTAGAAACCAAACACCCTTAGACAACAGCAACCAAACACTTATGTAGACAGTAGTAGCCAAACACTCCTTGAGACAGTAGTAACCATATTCTGCCAGTAATGGTACTCATCGGTTAATTTATCACCCCTCCAAGTATCTTATCTGTAACGAATGAGTTTTTTTTCCTAGACACTTCTGCATTCGTTACAGCTGACTTAACCACAAAGGAGATTGCAGTCACATTTTTATGTAGATTTGATAATGATACAATTTGGGGTCCTCAATTTCAAATTTTGGCTCATAATCTCTATATTTTCAGGGATTCTCAATCCGTTCTCCCTAACCTTCATTGGCAAGACAATGCAAACTCTTGGTAGTCGACTTTGCAGCAGTTAAACTAGCAAATGGCCCATTCTTCTTCGCTTTCTTTAAAATTCTTGAGCTGCCAATATCGTGTCTTTTTAACTTTTGAGTTTTTAACTGATAATCATAATATTCTTTCATTTCTCCAATTATAAACCTTCAACCTTAACTTTATCCTTAACCTCCTTTTCAAACAGTTTCAAAACCTCCTAATATAATGGACCATCGGTCTCATTCAATACAGTACGATATATTGGTTTAAGAGTTATGTCACATATGTTCTTTGCAAGATCCTCATACACATTAACTTGGTCTTAAACTGATCTGGTTTTGAAAGCTAGAAAGGTTGTATGCATGTGTGCTTTCCCAGCTGTTAACATATCCTATAATATTTCATAATTTCAATCAAACCAATTAATGAAAACCTCATAACATATTCATTCCTTACTAAATGTCTTTAAATGATACTCAGCTAAGGGGATCGTCTGGAGTTGAGTTTGCAAATTAATTATCTAATTAACGCGTTTTCATGCAGTAAATAAAGGAACTTGAGAGTTTGCATGTCTAATACTCATATGCCAATAAAAAATTTAAGGCCAAATAATTGGTTTAGAATAATCAGTTATGTTTAGCTTATACAAAAGTGATTAGATGATTACTACAAAAACTTAATTAGGCTAAACATATAATTTTACGGGTTATGATATCAGCACAACATCTTGGAGAAAGCCAACATGGTCAAATTTACCAACATCTCAGCTGATATACATCATTTTGACCAAACAACAATGTCAATATCACTCTAGCCAAAACGTTTAGAAGCCGTGGTTATCTTTTTTGAGGTTGAACTTATTTGTTACCTAAAATGGAAAGTTATCAAAGTACATTACCTTTTTATGTAGTGTATGCTAAAAGTTTAATAGATAATGAAACACTAAGTATACAAAACAACCTTATTATTTCAGCCAAATGAAACTAAAAGAATCATTTAGCTAGGACAAGAAATACCTTAAGCTCATTCACATAGTTGATACCCCGTACATCATTCCAATCCACTTCAAAAACAACAAATCCATAAAGGGTTCTATGCAATTTGCTATTTGCTGTTGGACTGATTAATGTCTTTTATGCCAAACATACGCTTTTTTTTTAAAGCCTGTATTCAGGTTGGGCCAAAGGACAACAACCCATTAGATAGCAGTTATATAACGGTTATTAGGTTATGTCGCTTAGTTTTAGATGAAACGTTATGTTTCTTCCATCACACCGATTCAGATTGTATATATAGATTAGGTTTATGTAAATCAAAAGCAACCTCTTCAGTTTTATAATATCAGTTTATAAGGGGTTCACCCAAGTTTCTTTGTTCTTCTTTTATTAATTCTTGATGATTACACATGAATGCTTGTTTGATTAGATCGATCCTGGAGATATGAATTCAAGACCTAGAAACATTGGTATCAGAGCCGAAGGAATCAAACAACACTCCAAATCATGTCACAATTATCATTCAAGATTGGGCGCATTTTAATATCACAAGAAGGTAGTTGTTCAAAAATATCACAAGAAGGCAGCCATGGATGAAGAAGAAAGAGATGTCGAATTGCAAAAGAAAGTTACAAGTTTTCTTAATAGGTTTTATGATAAGAAACAAGTTTAAAGATCAAGTTTCAAGGTTTCTTATTAGGTCTTATGATAAGAAACAAGTTTGAAGATCAAGTTTCAAGGTTTCTTATTAGGTTTTATGATAAGAAACAAGTTTTAAAGGTTTCAAAGATTAAGCTTTAAAGACGTATGAAGACATCAGTTTCAGGATCTAAAGAAAGATTCATACCTGGTTTTTTTTTAAAGGAATGCAACCATGGATGCCAAATTGAAGAAGTTAAAAGGAAGAAAGCAAGATTCAAGAAGACATTCAAGAACAAGAAGATTGAAGTTTGGCATTCGACATTAGGAGGGAGATGTTGGACTAATTAATGTCTTTTATGCCAAACATACGCTTTGTTTTTTTAAAGCCTGTATTCAGGTTGGGCCAAAGGCCAACAACCCATTAGATAGCAGTTATATAACGGTTATTAGGTTATGTCGCTTAGTTTTAGATGAAACGTTATGTTTCTTCCATCACACCGATTCAGGTAGTATATATAGATTAGGTTTATGTAAATCAAAAGCAACCTCTTCAGTTTTATAATATCAGTTTATAAGGGGTTCACCCAATTTTCTTTGTTCTTCTTTTATTGATTCTTGATGATTACACATGAATGCTTGTTTGATTAGATCGATCCTGGAGATATGAATTCAAGACCTAGAAACATTTGCAAGCAAGGAAGTCATGAGTTTCTCTACCGGTAACAAGACCCTCTTTCATGTAAGTGTTACCATTGAAAACCATCTTTTCAACTTTCGGGACTTGCTTGAATCTCTAGAACGATTGTTGAGCTCACTAAATGCCGGTTTCTATTTATTATCCTTTTGCCCTCTTGTGATTGCAAAAGGGGAGAACCTGGACTGGAATAATAATAGAGAGAATATTAAAAGGGTAAATATTGATTATTTAGTATGATTATAGATATGCTAATTGTGATTATTTGGAATTATTTGGAACCTTGGTAACCATCAGCTGCTACAGGTCTGCAGGCTTTGAGACCAAGTCTTCTAGCCATGGCATGTTATCCACCAATATAAAAAATGTCTTGCTCTCAGGCGTCAAGAAAAGGATAAAATCAGAAAGATAAGACTGGAAATCCCTACATGCAGTAAGTTGCTGATATGAACTCACTTAGAAAATAGGTAGATATGATCTCACATACAAAACAGGTAATGTAACGCTTTAAAGTGTTAATATAGATATAAGGATTTATGCAACAATGGTTGATCCTAAATGATATAAATTAGATGGTAAAGGAGTGCTTATCCACGACGCACTATGTCAAATAATCTTTTATATTAGAATGGCATCATATGGTCAGAACATAGTGGAATGGCACATAGTGCTTATCCACAATATTAAAAAAAGAAACGTGTCACTAAACGTACAATGTCAAGTGTACAAAGTCAAATCAAAAGTTTTTGGTGATTAAAAAAATAGAATATAGGGTTACGTGAAGATGGTTCTACTGCTGCTAATTCTGCTAATGCAATTTCGTTTGTTTTCTATCTCTCAACTTTATATTAATCCCATTAGAACATCAAAATTTATGAATAAAATCTTAAATTTCATACCAGAATTATTAGTTGGAGCAAACCCATAAGGACCGGCAGAAACTGATTGATGAGGCACAAAGGATGGATGTGCGATCCAACAGCCAAGAGGTGAAAGCATGGTGCTAAGACTAAATTAGCTACAAAATAAAAACATTAAAAAATATTTAGAAGCCTTAGTTTTGGTATGTGAACCACTTAAACAGACAACAAAATTTCACTTATGCAATATTAAGAGCATCTATAGCCTTTTTATCATTCTCATGTGATAAGACTACAACTAACAATAGTCAATATCTAAACTAGACTACTCAATGAAAAGGAACTACTACTGTAACTGAAAGTAAACATACGAAACTTGGGACAATTTTCTCTTCTTTCTTCTTGTTGATTATCAATGCAAAGTACATATTTATAATAAACAATAACAACTACTTCATGTTGGTTTGTGGGAGTTAAAACACGCGAAATGACTAGAAGTGTGTGAGCCTATGGGGGCACACACGTTAAATACGAGAGTACGTACACGAATGTTTATACTTGAATTTTCATCCGACCCGTTTAGTTTGCATGATACCCAATTTGTTTATACGACCCATGGGTTGTTTATCTCCTCAATATGGGTAGGTTTTGTGGTAGCCTTGGGCCTAGACCATTTATCCGATCGGATGGGTGTTTGGATTGTTTACTTGGAGCTCAAGTTTGAGTCCAAGTAAAGTAAACCTAGGGTTCTAATCCTATAAATACAAACACACCCATGCTTCCTAACCTACGAATTACCTATCCCTAACTCACGACTCTAACATGTGGAAAACTAGAAGGGGTGTTGAATAGTTTTACCGATTAAAACTTTGTTTTAAAATATTTAGATTGACTTATGTCAATCTATTTAGATGTGTATGTTAGATGTTGATAGATACATATGTAAAAATGTAATGCAAAGATAAAGAGTAAGAAACACAAAACCACGACTGATACGTGTACAACGTGCGTTCGGGGTCAAAGGAAACTTCCTTTTCTTCGAGCAAGTTTTTCAACCACCTAGGCAGTGAACCTAATCGTTGTAGTGTAGTATTAGGGTAAGCCTCGGGATTGATATCATTCTCTATGGGAATAGGAATGCTAGTGATAAATTACTACGCTAAGGTTGGGGTTGAGGAAGATTATTTTTTATCTTTTTATATATTTTTTAGGAAATTGAAAGTACGATCTCGGGGTTTGGATTTGGGGGGTGGTACTTCTACCAATTACTCTACTATTCTAATTATCTAATTAACTAAGCTAAGGGGTAGTCTATGTCTATTGATGTGTGCTCATATGATGATTAAAAATATGTCTACCTAGTTACTATTACTCCCTAGTTATCTTTTATTGATGGTTGAATTGTCACATCCTTATTCTTAACGCGTTATGTCTTCTAAGGTCGTAGGGTATGCTTTTCTCCCTAACTCTTTGAGAATACCTTAAGGTTATTTCCTACAAAATCTCTAGGATTCATAAACTAACTCTAAGGTTATCTTTGGATTTTTAGCCTACAATTACTCTAGGCGATTATAAACCAAGGTTTACAAAGATTACTCAAGCATTAAAAAGACAACGATGGCCTATTGCAATCCTAAGCCAATTACAATTAAGATAAGAGACAACCAATCAATAATTAATAACTATGTTTCATGGATCTAGGCAAACACATAAGTAAATTAGTCGGACATGGTAAACATGCAAGCATACATACATACAATCGAAGACATAAGGAAATCAATGAAGTAAATAACTTATCTTGATGTAAAATAGGGTATGAGAACCCTAAGATATTGCCCAAACCGGACAAAATTTGTTTTAGTTTTTTACTCCACAAATCTACCCCTCCTTAAAAGTCTGAAAATCGAATTCTATATATAGAGTTACAACTGCGACGGCGTCACCTTTTAATTGTGACGCCATCAGATCGCCGCAGTTAGGTTTTTGTCTTGGCCAAGTCAACTTTGGGACGGCATCACGTTATGGTTGTGACGCCGTCAGCTTCACATTCTGACGCCTTCTGAATCTAGATCTAGGCCGTCTGAGGGAAAAGGTCTTCGTGACGCCCTACTCTTCAAAGTCTGACGCCGTCAGGTGCAAAATAGCAAATTTGCTCCTGAACCGTCACAAATATAGGGACGGCGTCGCTCTTTGTTTGTGACGTCGTCGGGTGCACTTCCAGCAGCTTGAGTGTCATGATCTTGACTTTAGCCATTTTCTTCACATATTCATGCCTTTTCATCCAAATAAGCATCATTACAGCATTTTGCCTTCAAGAGACCTAAAAAGTGAAAATGAACAAAATTAAGCAGTAACGGATATAAAAGTGGGCAATTAAGGGCTTAAATGACCCCTCAAAAGTGTACCTTTTAAATCCTTATCAAATATCCCTACACTTGGTATTTGCTTGTCCTCAAGCAAATGTGCTTTTGGCCAATCAATTTATAAGTTAGGGGGCATGAAGCATTGGTTTAAAATAATTCATAACAAGTATAAGCCCCGCAAAAGTCATAACAAGCACAGAAGTTACATACTAGTACCTCACAAGTGGTGTTTGGATACTCTCATCTATCGGGTGTATATGAAATATATCAAATTGGAAATGGAAGATAAACACTCATTAACCTGTCATAGCACATAGATTACCATAGGCTTGAGACTAGATCAAACCTCCATCACTTTGGCGTAAGCACCTAGGAAAAACTATTTAAGAGGTCTTTTAAAGGGTTGTAACGTTAGGCTTACGGTAGGGAAACAAAGGGTTTGGTTGGATAGGCGATTTAGTGGTGGCAAGTCAAAAATCATTACGTTACAAGCATGAGAAGAATGGCGTTGCTAAGCCAAGACTCGACTCTCTGAACTCTAGATAACTTGAAACAAAAAAACATAAATATAAAGATAGATGTAGGATGGTAGCCCTTTTTTTTCAACACTTTTTTTTCATACACTTTTTTTTTCATACAGTTTTACTCTACCATCCTCTACGATAACATCAAAATATAAGGCATTTTTAGGCACATCCCTACAGTTGAGTTTTTATTACTCTAACACTAATTTGACCCGAATTGAAAAGATCAAAACACTTGGAGTACATTATTACATAGATAAAGGGAATTTGAATTTAACGTTCTTTCCCGTCACTCCATAAAATTTAACTTTACCCATGAATCTCAATCGTCCCAAAACTTTATACAAAGGATATGACTCGACTTAGAAAATTATGCAAGTAACTAGATAATTGAACTAAAGGTTTAGTATGATAACAATAATACACTAAAAATGAGTGCATACAAGGTAGGCTAAGGCGATTTGGGTGTACATTTGGGGGTGGATTGTAAACAATGCTCTTCATTGATATTCCGGAAAACTGAAACATCACGAGAACCGCGAAAAGGATAGGTTCTGAGGGGTTAACTAGGGGTATCGTGTGCTAAAGATGAGTACAACGCAAGTGTGTAGGGGAATTACTCAACCGATGTGGAAGAAGTAATTATAATACGGGTATCAAACAAGGGTTATCCTAATGTTGGAATCACTCCTAAACTATAATTCAAGTGTTAGTCATTATTATGTAATAGGTAGCTTATTATGGCCTTTATGTTTGTTATTAGCCTTAAGCTTATGTAGAAGGCCCATGAGCTTAGGCCCAAGCCCATTAAAGAAAGGATGGAAACTAGGAGTGTTGCCCTAGCTTTCCTCCTATAAATACCTTATGTAAACCCTCACTTGAGGGTTGGTTGTTCAAGTTATTCTCTCTCATTCACATCTACGCGTAACCGTCCTTAATATCGTGTGTGTGTGTGTGGTTTGCTTGTTCAATCGCCTTATCTCTTTCTATATTACTTGTGTTTGTAAAACTAGTGACCTAACAGTGGTATCAATCGCCTAATAGTTGGGTGAACGTATTGTTTGAAGTGAGTTTTGGTCTCACGCTTAACTTGCGTATCCATAACTTTGGCTTGATCAAAAACGTATTTTTTTCACTTTTTAATCCAAGATTCTTGTCCTTTCAACGTTATAAGGTGTTAAACTTACTGTTTTTGGCAAAAAGTTTGGAACTTTATGTGTGGATCATTGTTTTTCTACTTGTTTTTTAACGAGGGTTAAGTCCTACGCATAACTGTTTTAAGAGCTTTGGATCATCAAGTTTTACACTTTTGTGTCTTTTGGTGTTATTGAAGCTATTTTATCACACAAAAACTGGTTTAGAAACATCTTTGGGCAAAATCAAAATTACGAGTAATCCTAAGCGTAGCAAAACCCTAATCCTACGCGTAAGTTATTCCTTGGTTTGATCTTCGTTTTCGTGGTTTACTCCGTGTTTTCTTGCTTGGATAAGCCTGAAAATACGTCGACTTTGGATATCTTTTGCACTGTGAACTGTAAAAGATCACTTGGGATAAAACCCTAAAATTACGCATAAGCATAAGCTTACGCGTAGAAATCCTACGCATAAGATTTTTCTTACGCCTAAGCATAGTCTTACGCATAAGATAATCCTACACCTAACTTTCTAAGCCTAACTTTTGTCTACGCATAACTTTAGCGTCTTTTCCTTACTTACGCATAAGCTAAATTCTACGCGTAACTTCTCATTGTTACGCGTAACTTTGGTGTTTTTACGCATAAGTGCTACTTGGTTATTGTGATTTCTACGCCTAAGGATACTTCTTCAACAAAGGTTCATTCGACTACAAAGATCCATTTTTAACAGCACAAGTTTTTCAACATGTCTCAACCACCATACTCTAACTATTTCCCTTACACTTATCCTCAACGACAACAACAACTAAGTCCACAACATCAACAATGAAATCAACAACAAGCAATTTATCAACAACAATTTAATCAACAACATACTCCACAA
>BPTQ01000004.1:196995572-197240814 GCA_019973895.1 Chrysanthemum seticuspe | reverse complement strand
ACAATCAAACCATAACCATTTCTGAACCAAGATCACCACCACAGTTGACTTTCGTTGACCATATATCAAATATGCTTAAAACTTAATTGTGAGCTTATCAAAAGCTGTAATAAGCTTATTTAAGCTTGTTTCAACTTAAAAGTAAACTACTAAGAGGTTTTGCATAAGATTTTGAGAATAGAAATTTCAACAGTGGACATACAACATAGAAATTGAACATAAACTTGAATTGATAGTTGAAATAAGTTGCAATACACTTGAATACCTTTGTTTGATACAAATAAGCTTGGAAATACAACTGAAAACTATTTAAGACATTATAAGCTAAGAAACGACATACATTTGTGAAAAATAAACTAACTACCCCTTTAACTTCTTTCTTCTTCCTTCTTTTTATACTCCAATCTCCTTATCTCTCTCTTCTGAACATATCCCAGCAGAAATGGGGGCCATTGGATTGGTAGGAGCTATCTTGGCCGTAGGATTGAAAATTGGCGCCAAAAGTTGTTTTGATATCTTAGACAGGGAAAAGGGCGCATTTAATGCATTGGGCTGGTAGGTGAGGAGGGGGGAGACAAAGAGTGGAGTAGGGTGGTTGTTGGTGGCTGGAGGTGGAGGTGTTGCAGACAATATTGTCGGGGAAGACAGGGAAAAAGGGGGCGGGGTTGATTATTTTAAACCTTGGGTATTTGGGTTGGATTCGGGTTGGGGGATGGATATTGGACCGGGTTTGGGTAAAATGGTGGATAGGTGGACCGGATAATGGATTTGGGCCAAGGGATTGGGCTAGATTAACATAAGGGTCCGGTTGGTTGCTTATTAAACACAAGGACCACCTTTGCAATTTCACAAAACCAAGGGACCAAATCTGTAAATTATGAAGAGTAATCCAAGGGCTTGTTTTGCCAACCTCCAATATTCCAAGGGCTAATTTTGACACTTCTAAAATTCCAAGGATTAAATATGACCATTTTAAAAATCCAGGGACCAAAACTGTAATTTCTCAAATATTTTGGAACTTTTCACCAAAGGACTAAATATGACAACATATGATTTAAAAAAGGACCTTTGGTGATTTTTCTTATAAAATAAGTGCCTAGGGACTGATTTTGCCATTTTCTGAAAGTCGGGGGACTGAAACTGCCAATTATGCAAACTTTGCTCGTTTTTCATCTGATTTTGAACATTTTGCATCTAAAACATATAAAATGCACTTTTGAGATATTTTCAGTATTTTTATGCATTTCTGAGCATTTTTAAACGTTTTGCAGTTCAGATTTAACCAAAAATGATGAGTATTTACATACTCATCAGCCTCCGTCTTAACCCTTTTGGCATCCTTTACTAATGCCTTAGACACAACACTTCTAGAGAGTTTTTTCAATTTTCATTTCTATTCTCGATTGATTTTCAAAAAAAAAAAAAAAAAAAAAAAAAAAAAAACATAGGAGGAATAAATTTCAGCTCTCCATGGGTGATAGTGATTGGCATGTGGTTAATAGGAGGAATCGTTGTTCTGTGTTTCAAAGACTTGGCTCGTCCCAATCGCGAAATTCTAATATGGACGATTTGGATAAAATCTCCTTGTCCGTGTATGTGTCTAATTTTCCGTCGCATCTTACGGTTAGAGAACTCTGGAACATATGTGGTAAGGTTGGCACGTTGGTGGATGTTTTTATTGCTAACCGAAGGAATACGCTTGGACAAATGTATGCCTTTTGCCGCTATATTAAGGTGTTAAGCAAAGATGAACTTATTGGATCTTTGTCTAAAGTTTGGATTGGGAAATTGAAACTTCACGCCAACGTGGCTAGATTCAACCGGAATGAGGTAGGAAAACCTTCTAGGGCTGCCAAACCAGTCACTATTAAGGTTCGCCCCCAACCTTCCATCAATGATGCTTCTTATGCAAATGTTGCTAAAGGATCTTCTGATGAAAGTTTGAGAGGTCCTAAATCAACTTCTGTTACTTGTGGTGATCATGATTATGTGATTAATTTAAAAGATTGTAATTCAAATGACTTTCCTTTGGCGATTCTTGGTTGCTTTAATGTCTATTGCCAATGCTCGCTCTATGTGTCGTTGTGAGGGTTTTATGGATGTGGATATTAAATACTTAGGTGGTTTATGGGTCTTGTTTTATTTTAATAATGTTGAATCTCGCAACAAATTTCTCAATCACAAAGGATTCGACTCATGGTTCTCTTCTCTTAAACCTTGGCATGATGACTTCGTGGTGGATGAGCGGCTGGTTTGGTTGGAGATAGAGGGAGTGCCTCTTAGAGCTTGGCATAATGATGTTTTCACCTCTATTGGCAATAAATGGGGTGAAGTGTTATTTTGCGATGATTCGGACTCTTGTAACAGACTTAGTAAACGTATTTGCATTAAGTCGAAACACTCTCAGTTGATATTTGCCACTTTGATGATCTCTCTTAAGAAAGTCACTTATGCTATTCGTGTTCGAGAGCTTTGTATTTGGACGCCTTCCTTTGTGGAAGAAGATTCTTGTAATGATGATGAAGGCTATATGAGCTCTTTTGTCCGTGATCAAGAAGAAGGGGATGAAGTCAGGGAGAATGACGATGAAGGTCTTGCGGATTTTATTGACAATCATGGGGATGCTAATGTTCAGGGGGATGTTGAGCCCTCTCCTCAACATGCTCCATTATCTGTTGTTGAGGAACTCCTTCAAGATAAGGATGTTGAGGTGCCTATTGATAGCGACCCTTTCAACCTTGCTGACCTCATTAACAAAAAATGTAACAGGGATGTTGATCCTATTCATTCGGAAACTCCTGAGTTTCCTCTTGGATTCTCACCAGCTACGGGAGAGAATAAGCATGTTCCTGATGTTGGTTGTTCTAGTTCCGAATCTGTTCAAAATCATAACTCTAATGGTTCTCATTCCAGTGGTTCCCACAAATAGGTTGGATTTTCGTTGGTTGATAGATTGGAGGAAACAATCAAGGTAGGCCTTGCGTTGGGTCTTAACATGGAGGGCTGTGAAACTACGCTAGCTAATCTCATTGCCACCAATGGAGAAGTCAAGGTGGTTAAATGAATGCTATATCTATCAATGTTCAAGGTCTTGGCGATCTTAAACAAAGGCGATAGATTCGTTATTTATGTTCTACTCATAATGTTAATTTTTTAGCTTTACAAGAAAAAAAATTGACTCATGTGGACATATGGTTGCTTCGTCAAGTGTGGGGTAATATTCATTTTGATTTTGCTACTAGCTTAGCTAGGGGTATGTCGGGTGGTATCATATGTCTTTGGAACAAATCCATGTTTACTCAATCTCGTATTCAATGCTATGAGAATTTTGTGGTTGTCGAAGGTACTTGGGTTCCTACTAACGTTAGAATTATGTGGATTGCGGTCTATGCTCCTCAAGATTTGGCGGGAAAGATAGCTCTATGGACTTCTTTGGCTAATTTGATTGCTTCATGGGATGGTATTCTTGTTATCATGGGTGATTTTAATGAAGTTCGAGAGATTGAGGAACGTTTTGGCTCCTCTTTTAATGTAAGGCATGCTGAAATTTTTAACTCTTTCATTAATAACTCTTCTCTTATTGATGTCTCCTTGGGTGGATATAGCTTTACTTGGACTAACAAATGGGGTTCTAAAATGAGCAAGCTTGATCGGTTCTTGGTTTCGGAACTGTTCCTTGATAAATTCCCTGTCACTTCTGGTTTGGTTTTGGAGAAAGGTCGTCCTGACCACCGTCCTATTCTACTTAAAGAGCACGTGGTTGATTTTGGCCCTACTCCTTTTAGATTTTTTCTTTCTTGGCTGGAATTGGATGGGTTTCATAAGTTGGTCGTGGATACTTGGAGTAATGATGGTATATTTGATGGCAACGGGTTGGTTTCGTTCAAGAAAAAGCTTCAAAATCTTAAACGTGTCATTCGAGAATGGATTAAATCTTATAGAACTTCTGCTCACAATCTTAAAAAAGACCATGCTTCGCGCTTGACAGCTATTGATGCAAAAATTAACCAGGGATGTGCTGATGACTTGGATTTTTTAAACAGATGTGAATCATCTCGAATTATTCAAGATATTACACGCCTTGAAGCCATTGATATTGCTCAAAAAGCTAAAGCCAAATGGGCTTTGGAAGGGGATGAAAATTCTAAATTTTTCCATGCTACGTTAAATAAAAATCGTCGCCAACAAGCTATCAAGGTGTTCTAAAAGACGGCGAATGGATTGAAAATCCTTCTCATATTAAGGCTGAATTTGTCGAGCATTTTCGTAAGCGTTTTCAGCAAATTAGCGGGCATCCTCCTTCTCTTGAGGGAGTTATGCCTAATATCCTTACTTCTGACCAAAAGGAATTTTTAGAACGTAACATAACTAGAGAAGAAATTAAGAGGGCGGTGTGGGATTGTGGTGGTGATCGTGCCCCGGGCCCCGATGGGTTTACTTTTAATTTCTTCTTCACTTTTTGGGATCTTGTTGAAAGTGATGTGGTTCGGTTTGTGCAAGAGTTCTTCACTTCTAAATCCTTCCCAAAAGGCTGTAATTCTTCGTTCATTGCTTTAATCCCAAAGGTTTCCAATCCCCGTCTTGTTTCGGATTTTCGCCCAATAAGTCTTATCGGCTGCCAATATAAAATCATCGGGAAGATTTTAGCCAATAGGCTTAGCATGGTGATTGGTAATTGTTTAAGCTCGGAGCAATCTGCTTTTATCAAGGGTAGGAATATTCTTGACGGGCCTTTTATTCTAAATGAAGTCTTGGCTTGGTATCTCAAACGTAAGAAGCATCTCTTGATCTTTAAAGTAGATTTCAAAAAAGCTTTTGACTCCTTAAGATGGGATTTCTTGGACCTTATTATGGACAAGCTGGGATTTAGTTTTTTATGGAGGACGTGGATTAAAGGCTGCCTTGGTAATGCTCGCACTTCCGTTTTAATAAATGGCACTCCCACGGTGGAATTCGAGATCTCAAGGGGCCTTAGACAAGGGGACCCTTTATCTCCCTTTCTTTTCATTCTGGCTATGGAAGGCTTGCATGTTCTTACATGCAAAGCTACTCATCTTGGTATTTTTAATGGCACTAAGGTTGGTCATAATAATCTATGTCTATCGCATCTTATTTACGCTGATGACGTTATTTTTATTGGCAAGTGGTCTTGCTCTAATGCTCTTAATCTGCTTTGCGTCCTAAGATGTTTTTATTTAGTCTCTGGACTAAAAATAAACATTCACAAAAGCTCTATATCAGGTATTGGAGTCTCTGATGACAATGTTTCAGATATGGCGAGTATTCTTGGTTGTGGAGCTGCCAAATTCCCCTTAAAATACCTTGGTGTCCTGGTAGGTTGTAACATGGCTAGGGTGTCTAATTGGGACTCCATAGTTCATAAACTTTCTGCTAGGCTTTCTCAGTGGAATGCTAGGCTTCTCTCGGTGGGAGGGCGTGTTTCTTTAATAAAAGCGGTTCTTGGAAGCCTCCCAACATACTATATGTCGCTATATAAGATGCCGGTTTCTGTTTGTAATAGCTTGGAGTCATTACGTAATAAGTTCTTCATTGGAGGGGACTTAAGCGTGAAACATATGTCTTGGGTTAGTTGGAACAAATGCATGGCGAGTAAGAAAAGGGGCGGTCTTGGCATAGGTAGTATATTTGCGCTTAATGTAGGCCTCCTTTTTAAGTGGGTGTGGCGCTTTCTCACTAGTCCTAACAGCCTTTGGACATCTGTTATTAAGGATATTCATGGTATTCATGGAGGTATTTTTGGTTCTTATTCGTATAGCTCCTGCCTTAGTCCATGGAATAGTATCCTCGCATTGGTTAATTCTCTTAGTAAGAAAGGTATTGATCTCCTTAATTTGTGTATTAGAAAGCTTGGTAATGGCGCTTCTATCAACTTCTGGACCGATATTTGGTGTGGTAATCAGCCCTTAAAGGATCAGTTTCCTCGTGTCTACGCGCTTGATAATGATAAGTGTTGTAGTGTTGCTAATCGCTTATCTATTCTCGACTGGAATTCTGTTTTTAAAAGACCTCCAAGAGGGGGTATCGAGTCTTCCCAGTTTCTTGATTTGAAGAGTTTAGTTGGGTCCAATTCTCTTTCGGATCATAAGGATACGTGGATTTGGTCGCCTGATGTTTCCAAAGGCTTTACTGTTGCTTCGGTGCGTTCTCTTGTTGAAGCTTCTACTTTAGAAGGGAGTTCTATTGCTACTCGTTGGAATAAGAATGTCCCTATAAAAACCAACGTTTTTCTGTGGAGACTTTCTCTTAATAGGCTTCCAACGAGGATCAATTTGGATCGCAAAGGTATAGACGTTGATTCTCTTCTATGTCCTATTTGCCATGAAGATGTTGAAACGACGAATCACATCTTCTTTAGTTGTGAGTTAGCCAAAGTTTTATGGGGTTTGTTAGCTAGTTGGTGGGAGCTTGATATCCCTCTTTGTGAAAATGCTTTAGAGTGGTTTGCTTGGTTAGACTCCTTGCATATTCCTAGTAGAGCTCGGCTTTTCCTTGATGGTGTGGGAATGACTCTTCTTTGGTCGATTTGGAGTTTCTGAAATCAGTTGGTTTTCTCTCAATCCTTGCGGAAGAAGAGTTTACTTTGGGATAATATTGTTTCGCAATATTTTTTATGGATTTCTTCTAGAAACCCTAAGTATAGATTTAGTTGGGTAGATTGGTTGAAAAATCCTATTGTAACCATAAACTCCTTGTAATTTTCCTAGCTTTTGCTAGTTTTATATCATTCCGCCGTTCAAAAGAAACAACACTTCTAGAGAGGAAGAAAGAACTATCAACAAGAAAACTTCAGTAGTCTTGATGATGACGAAGCATGGGAACTCATGGACTTGAGCTTGCTCGACTTCAAGAGGTGGTGATCTCGCCTTTAAGAGGAACCTAGAGAATCACAAAAAAACAAACACAAACTACATAGAAAGATCCTTTGGATCTGAGGTTAGAGAGTTTACAATACTAGGAGAAAGTATGTATAGAAGTGGCAACCTACAATGAAGAAAAGGCTCACTATTTATAGACAAAAACATGCTACTGTTCCACGGATCCCACGGATCCCTTACTTGAGGGATCCGTCCAGTGTAAACTGGGGGAACCGTGGGACGCTCCTCTTTGCCCATGGGTTATGGGTCATGGGTCATGGGTTATGGGTCATAGACTTTGGACCATGGGTATCCAAGTAGATACAATGTATCTAGAGGATGCAATGCATCTAGTCCATGGATTATGGGTTAGCTCGATGGGTCATGGATGATACCCATTATGCATGATGTCACGCAATGTGTTATGGGTTATGGATTATGCTCCATGGGTATGGGTCATGGACTTTGGGTTTTATCCAACTATATTCAATGTATTAAGTCAATGGGTTAAATACTTAAACTTCTACCCATTCTATTACCCATTAAAATACATACTAAGTATGTATATATCTACCCAATATGTAAACACTAGTTTTTGTTCATATGCATTACTAAATCATGAAAGCATTATTATTTGTTTAGTGTTTTATATGAAAATGTAAGTGTGTTAGTAAACTATTGGCTCAAACTATTTACGTATTTTATTTGTTTCGTTAAAATGATCTTACGTTTGTTATCGACAAAACATTAGAAGATCGTAAAATATAAATAAACGTTTCTACGGCTTATTTTTATTAACACAACAATCCCTAAAGTGAAATCGTTTTCATACAATACCCGATCGGATCTCCTAAAATCCGATTAGGGTTCTTGTGTTTGTTTTGGTTCGAAACCTTTGCTTGCGAGTTTATTGATCCAAGTTTTGTTAAAGGTTTTGATTTGATTGTTCCTTGCTTGTTCCCTACGATCGTGAAGCAAAGAAAGTTTGGGTTTTTTTGTTTGTTGGTTCTCGGACAGAAGAGTGGAAGATATCGGACACGTTTTGTCCGATATCGGGTAACACACAGAAAAGGTTCTCAGGAAGTGTGGTGATCTCGGACAGAAGGTTTAGAATTGGTTCTTGATTTTCTTTGTTCGTGGTATTCAAGTATTCAAGTGTTGATTTGGGTTAAACATTCTCGACTAGCTTAATCAAACGTACTTGTGTTAAAGTGTTTGTGTGTGGACTCGTAGAGGTGTTTATTTTAGACACTTGGTTTCTTGTTTGTTTTATAGCGTGCAGTTGACTACGAGGGTTAGTTTTCTTTATCCCTTTTATTTATTATTGTTTATTAATAACGTATTTACCTAATTGCATAAACTAGATCCAATTCCGCTGCGTAGTCGTTTGTGTTACTTGGTTAACTAGATTATAAAATCTCAACAGTGGCATCACGAGTCAACTCGTTTTTGTGATTATGGGTTACACGCTTTAATAAACATGTTAAGAGGTTGCATGAAATCTAATTAGTTATTCGTTTTAATTTTGTTTTGACAAGTATATGCAATACTTGTCAATTATTAATAAAAAAAAATACCTAGACACACAAACTAATTAAATTAATTGTTAATTAGAATTAATTTGTTAATTAGAATTAAAAGGTTAATTAGAATTAATTGTTAATTAGAATTATATTGATAATTAGAATTATATTGATAATTAGAATTACATATTGTTATTAAATACATAAAATTGCATAATTAAATTGTTAATTAAGTTTGCCATGCTTTTTATGTGTTTTTCCGGCTATAAGACCCACTCAATTGCTTTTTGTGATATATGGGGCGATCTAGGTTTCGTACCTAGTGACAGTCTTATGGTTCTCCTTTTGGGGAAGACTCGCGAAAGAACTCGGAACAATATGTGTTTATATTAATGTTTTATGTTTATATGTTTGTGATCCATTATGTGCATAATTGTTACTTGTTTTTGACACCTAATTGTATGCAATATGGAATAATACATATCGTAATCATAACATTAATAATGGTTTTTATTTACACGCCTAAATATCATGCTCATTGTGACCTGCTATTTGATTCGTGGAAAATTGTTTTTGTAAAATAAAGTGACCTAAACTATTGAAACATGTTTTCATGAATTTAAAAACTAGACGCTATGGACACTTGGGATGTACGGCTCACCCACTAGAACAAACTATAAAGGGGGTTTAAGGAAGTGTGCACAGTCACACCTAAAGTATTTCGGGTTATTGCCTAGCGCTGACCTGGTCCTCCGCCTCCCTGCGAGTTCGATTGGAGCTACCGTGAACCACGATAATCACTACAGTGTCATTACCAAAAGTTTTTAAAATAAGTGTTACAAAGTTGTTTTGCATGCTTCTTTGTACATGATTTTATCACATTTATGTGAATACCCTATTTGTAAAATTTTAAGTCTATGCCAACCAATTATGAATACGTGCATTTGGCTTGACTTATTTGGTCAGACCTTAGGGCCATTCCAACCCATGGTGATTATTACTCTTTGGTTAGACCTTTGGTGATTTTTGCAAGTTCTTACTTGGTCGACTTATTTCGAGTATGCTTGGTCAGACCTTAGATCCGAGGCATAAGATGAGAACTAAACATGCTTTTGACATTATTACTTGTTTACTAATGCCTTAAACAGTCTCATAAAGTCTAAGAGTTGCATTATGCAATTAACGATCGTCGCTTACCTCTTTTCCTACTTAGTTACTCACTGGTCAGACCTCTTGTAAATATTGTGGGAGTGCAAGATGGATCTTAGTCTTATTAGTAATTAATTGGGTAGTTAATTCTTTTAAGAATGTAATTATTGAAAATACTAATTATTTGAACTTTTCTAAATTATAGATGACTACCTCAGTCGGAAACAATTCGGTACTCAAGAGTTTCTTTGAGAAACAAAAACTCACTGGACCTAACTTCATTGACTGGTATCGCTAGCTTCGCATAATACTATCAGCTAAAGATAAGGAAACTTATTTGGAGCATCACATACCTGCTGCACCTGTTACAACTCTTGGCCACCCTATCCCTGCTGAGGCTCTTGCAGCTCACACTGCTTGGGTCAAAGGCTAGAAGGATTTAGTTGCCTTCATGCTCATGACCATGGAGTTAGAGATCCAACGAAATCTAACTCATCTTGGTGCTTATGACATGCTTAAGGAGTTGAAGTCCATGTTCTCCCAACAGGCAGAACAGGAGCTTCTACAAACTGCACGTGAATTTCACGCTTGCAAGCAGGAAAAAGGTCAATCGGTTAGCTCATATGTTCTAAAGATGAAGAGCTACATTGACAATTTGGAACGTCTTGGTCACCCACTTACTCTGAACTATAGAGTTAGTTTGATCTTAATTTTTCTCTCTAAAGAGTAGATTTCGTTTGTGCAGAACTTTAATATTTATAAAATGGGGAAGACTGTAAATGAATTACATGCTATGCTTAAGCAACATGAGTAGACGTTGCCAAAGAAAGATGTTGCACCTGCACTACATAACATACGTGCGGGAAAGGTCCAGAAAAACCATAAGAAGAATAAATCGTTTAAGGCTGCTAAGGGGAATCAAGGAAATGGAAAACACGAGATGGCTTATACTCCTGAGTATAAACCATATAATGCTTCTAAACCTAAGATTCCTCCACCACCGAAGAAGGATAATCCTGCGAAGGACGCAACCTGTCACCAATGTAATAAGATGTGTCATTGGAGAAGGAATTGTCCCCAGTATCTCGCCGAGTTGATGAAAAAGAAAAATAGTCTCTTGCAGCTAGTTTTTCATGTATTTTTACTATAGAACTCTACTCTTTTCCTAATACGTTCTTAGTATATGACATGGGTTGTGGTACTCAAGTCTGTAATACTACTCAGGGTCTCAGGGGAAGTAGGAAGCTGAAGCCAGGAGCTTTAAGTATGTATGTGGGCAATGGTCAACGGGCAGGAGTTGAAGCTATTGGTGTTTTTCATTTATGTCTCCCTAGTGGATTAGTAATTGTTTTACGATTGTCATTATGCTCCCTCTATTACTAGAGGGATTATTTCAGTTTCCTGTTTGTATGACGATGGTTTTGTTAATCATTTTGAATCGAATAATGCAATTTCAGTTTCTAAAAATAAAGTTGTTTATTTTACTGTTATTCCTCGTAATGTTATTTATGAAATTGATATGTCTTGTTCAAATACAAATGATAGTTCTATGTTTGCTGTAAGTAATAAAAGAGCCAAGTCTAACTTGGAATTTGCTCTCTTGTGGCATGGTCATCTTCGACACATTAACAAGAAACGCATGGAGAAGTTGCAACATGATTGACTTCTCAACTCAACTGACATTAAGTCACTTGAAAAGTGTGTTTCATGCATGTCTGGTAAGATGGATGACAACATGGAAAACTTTAACCATGCGGTTCAAGTGGGTAAAGGATGGGGTAACCCATGACTGGTTGTGGTGATGGGTAATTGAAGAGGTAATGAGGGTGAATGCATGGGAAGTGCTTAAATAGCCAAATCAAAGGCATGCAAGGTTTGTAGGTTGCTAAGGCTGATAGAGTGGGATGATTTTTGGAATTTTAGGAGTGTTGGAATCAGCTAATGTTGAAAGAATCTAAGGGAAAATGGGTCAAAAAGTGAAAGCAAATAGGAAAAACACGTTTTCCAGGGGACGATACCACTAAATCACACACGGTACCACTAATTAGTGGTGTCGTGGCGCATTTAGCGGTGCCGTGACCTGCTGAAAGCGTTTTCTACAATACCTACAGGTTAGGCTGCCTAAATGGGTAATTCTAGGGGCACTATTTGTAGCAAATCCTATTGCCTCAAGTCACTAAAGAATAATCATAAAAATTTATGCACTTTGGCTCATCTAGTGCTAAGAAAAACATGTGATTATCTAAATTTTAGGCTACTATTAAGCATGACAAGTAGCATGATAATTATGCATGAAGAAAAAAGATATAAAGAAGCTAAATTAGAATCAAGAGCTAAGCTTGATAATAAAAACATCATTGAGTGGTAAAATAGAAGAACACACCCAAAACTATCCATGTTAGAGTTAATGCAACTAAGTTGCAATTGTTGTGAGGACATAGCCAAAACCTCATAAAATATTAGATTAGTAAAGTAATAATACTAAATACTTCAAAGTTGTTTAAGACCAAGATTGGTTATCATAAACACACTAAACAAAGTCTTATGGATCGAATATGTTAGAAGTTTAGAGAGAGAAAGTGAGGTTGGGAACTTGTAGAAAGAGAAAGTGAAATCTTATAAATGAAAGCTCCAACCCTCTACCTAGGAGGGTAGAGGGTATTTATAGTGTCTTATAAAACTCCCTCTGTTGGGCTGTAGATCGGGTGTACAGTGGGTAAAGACCCTTCCGTCCTCCACGGTGTTACTTAACTAACTACTAAACGTTTAAGACTACGAACATTCTAATGCTAACAAATACTCGGGGTGACCGAGTCTTTAACTTGGATTTACTAAATCCTAACAAACCTTATACAAATAATTCACACTTTTCTTGTTCCTAATATGGTTCCATAACAACAAATATATTAGAGAGTATTAAAAATGCACTAAGAGGAGCTAGAAGACTACCAATCAAGTCTTTTATCGATCTTATCTTTAACCGAACGGTTGCTCTTTTTAGAAAGCATAGTGCCATTGTAATGAGCTGTAATACACCTTTTACCGCATCAAATGTAACGTAAGTTCAATAGCCGCGAAATCCATGCACAAAGTCATCATTTATTCGACTTTAACTACAATGAACGTTTCTACAAGATTGTCACGAAGTTACGTATAAATAATACAGGTGGAAATACACATATTGTCCATTATTTTCAACAAACATGCACATGTTGTAAGTGGCAAATGAAAGGTTTATGTGTTCGCATGCTTTTGTTGTTTGCCGTCATAGAGGGGAAAATCCTCTTACATTATTTTACACTATTTACACGTTCAAACAACGATATCTTTGAGATTTTAATCCACTTCCTCATGTTGATTATTGGTTGGATTTGGGTTGGATGATTAAGGCATATTACTCAAAGATCAGTGTTAGTCGAGGAAGGAATAAATCAAGTCGAATTCGTAATGAGATGGACAATCGTCTTCCGGATGAACCGAAAAGATGTGAATTATGTCGTCAAGTTGGTCACAATAGGTCCCGTTGTACGAACTCTCAACCAATATTTAATTTGACGTGATGCATGTTATGTTTAATTTAGTAGATAGTTTCTTGTTTAATTTAGCGGATGTTTTTTTGTTTAATTTAACGGATGATTTATGTATTTGTGTTGCTAAAATTTGGTTTGCTCGTAGGTTAATTATTGTTGCATTTATATCTTTTGTTTATTTTTTCATCACAATAAGGGTGCAAATCGAAGATTTCAAAAGAAAGAAAAATGTATAGATAAGCAATATCATAAATTAAATATGATATATGCAAATTTTAGATACTTAGTGGGTTCACAGATACTAAACGAACCCATATTTACATTTAAAAAAAAAACAAAAATCATTTATCCCAAAAATAACCTATTCATTTTCCTTTATTGAAGATTTTAAAGACCTAGTTTTGCTAAATATAACCCTAAGGCTATGCACAATATCGACCTGCAACGACCTTCATTTTGCCTTCTACATCAGCTTTCTCTCTCCGACGACCTACATGCGACTTTTTACCACACTAAGGCGACCTATACTAAAAAAATACCCTACAAAAATTCTTTTTCAATTAATTAACACACACACAACACACCGCTCGACCTAGGTAGTGATCTCGACCTTCTTCTCGAAGATGGCAACCGATGACCGACTGCGACCTTGAACCCACATTGGGGCGCACGACACTCGACCCTCAAAGACCCTATGGTCGACCGAACCATTTTGCTTAGCCTAAGGCTATGCACAATGGTGATCCAAGACGACCTTGATTTTGCCTGTCACGTCATCTTTCTCTCTACGCCGACCTTCAGACGACCTAGTATCCACAACAGCGACCTTCTTAATTATTATTTTTTTTTACTTTGCAATACAAAATGGTAAAAAAAAATATTCAAAGTGCACAAACAACCCATGGACGATCTAGGTCGAAAATACGACCGAATTGTGGTTTTTTTTGCCCTGCGACCATGGACGATAGAGTGTCCACAATGGGATGACCATGGACGACCGATCGGTCGATCGACCTTGATCGATACCATTGTGCATAGCCTAATAACCCGTACGTATCTTTGATGATGGAATGATGCTACAAACTAATTAATCAACTATGACATCCCAACTATCATACGGGAATACAAATTGCAAACCACTAAACCAAAATTTAACATATCTATTAAAATCGCTCTCAAACATATCTATACTATATATAATGGACGGATGATTTTTTTAAAATTTTGAAACTTGAAGTTTTGAAACTTGAAATTTTTAAAAATGGTAATAAATCTACAAATCCTTCAACTTTTAAATATTGTTTAATTCTCAAATCCTCAAACTTTTATCATTTTTTATTTATAACTCATATACTTTTTTTTATCGCAATAACTACAAATTGAACACGTAAGTGTTGCATGAAGGGTCACACTAAAACCAAACGTTCACATGTATAATTATTTATCGTTATCCATTGTAGCTTTGCGCGAGTATTCGTCTAATATATAGTATGAGTATATAGATTTTGATTACTACTCTCGATCGGCAGTTTTAGACTTTTAGCATTCTCCCAAACACTGGTGGCTCAAAGGTAAAGCTATTAAATTCATCGCTTTAGGCTCCCAAATATTTAAGGCCCCCTGATTTTCTAACGTCCTTTATTATGAATATATAGTTGACCACATATTTTTTTGGGCATCATCTTGAGTTCTCGATAGATAAAAAGCCTCTATTATTAAACTTGCTAAAATTAGTAAGGATGTTCGCTTATTTTTTGTTATTTTTTTAAATCCATACGAAGTCCTTATTTGAGTTTAAAAGATACGACAATGTCCATCTTTTTATTATACAAAATGATAAATTGAGCTTACTTAATGTTACAAATTCTAACAAATTTTAGCTGATAAACGTTTCAAGAATCACTCATACATAGTGTCTCACAAAACGAACAAGAATAACCTATTTTTCAAAAAACAAACATGAACACCAATTTTCGTTTGTTCATATTACTTCATTTGTTCGGTTAAATCAAAACTAATGAACCTAAACAAGCCTCATTCGTGTTGGGTCGGTTATTTAGCCTTACTTACAGATTATCACAAAGTGACGTTTGGTTTTTTCTTTTTCTTATAGTATTTTCCTCCATCTTCAGTAAACTAGTAGATTTCATTTTGTTTTTGTTTGATAATCGGATGTTTTACTAATTCAATGATTCGAAAAGCCAACATGAAGCTAAGAGAAAAAAAAATACAAATTTGAAAAGACCTCATATTTAAATTTTGCTTTAGGCCTTCATAAGGCTAGAGACGCACTTGCTCCCAATTGTTAATTATAGAATATCGCCTACGCACTTTAATGGATATGCTCAGTGTAACAGTGTTTACTTCAAAATTAGTATTGTACCATTGTCATCATTTTGCAACTAAAAAATTTAAAAATAATTTTTGTTTTCTTTTTTGAACGAAGTAAAAATAAAAATTTTAACATCATCAGGAATGTGCTTTTAAAAGGCTTACACACAATGTGTAAGCACATAAGAGCTCAAGGTGTCATTGCATTATTAACATTAAAAAATATTGTCGCTTCAATGTCACTTTAAATTTTTACTTTTAACACCAATACACTAAAATACACTCTTACTCATAACACCATTAACATCAACTTTTTAGAACTCGTCATTTTTATTATTTTTTATTTTTTCAAAAAAACTAATTTTGTATTTATTAAATAAATACAAATTACATTTAAAAATAACATTTTTATTAACACATTATATAACTTACGTAATAAATAAATTAAAAAATAATAAAATAAAAATAAATGAACGGCAACTTTTTCACAACTTATACTATCTCACAAATGCCTTAGGCGAGGCTTGAACCCACAACTTCTAAGTTGATGGGTAACTCATATACCACTAAATCAAAGGCTTTGGGTAAGTAATAAATAAATGTAACCAAGGATATTTATAAGAAAATAAATAAATATACAAGAACTGAACATGTAATTTTAGGGGAAAAAATGATAAAGTATATCTTTTAATGTTCTCTTTTTGTTGAGCTGCAAACACACAAACACATTACACAGTTCCTCTATTTTTGTAATAAAAAACAAAAATAAATAAATAAATAAAAAAATAAATAAAAAAACGCCTCTTCAATGCACGTTTCCATGTTAACGTGCAAAGTGCAAACCAACGCCCGCCCAACGCCACACTCCCGTATAGTAATGCTAACAACGCGGGTGCCAAATCAACTTAACACCTTTGTTTGTGCTACGACACTTTGAGCTCTAATTAAAAGTTGAGAACAATTACGTCCTGCTTTTGAATTTGAACTTTTCCTTTCTTTTTTAATCAACTGTTATTAAGAAATATATTCAAAACTCTAGTAAAAAAAACATGCTAATAAAACTTTTTAAGTTTAATGTTGCATCTACAATACATCAAGCTTTTAAGACTTAATGCATTTAGGGTATGTTTGGCCAAACTAGTTGTAAGATGTATGCTGTAAGCTGTTAACTGTAAGCTGTAAGCTATAAGTTGTAAACTGCAAAGCTGTTAACATGAGCTACAAGCTGTATCTTTTTTTCAATAAAAGTGTTTGGTAAATTAGTTGTTAAATGTAATTATAAGATGTAAAATGACATAAAAGGACATACTTATAATTTTAAATAAATGTTTGGAGGGTATATCAGTAATTTAAAGTTTTAATAGCTCCAAGATGTTTAAAAAGCTTCACGAATCAGCTTTTCATTTAAGAGCTATTTGTTTGAAATAAAAGCTTGAAGTTAATGTATCTAAACGAAGCTACTTATTTTATAAGAGATCATTTTTGTAACAAAAAGCTAACAGCTCCCATAAAAGCTCATGCCAAACAGGCTCTTTAATGCATAACATATTTAATGATTAAAAGTTGAAGGAAAGACTTAAGAGTTACTACTAAGTTTTTGTCAAAAAGCTTTTTAAAAAGCTTTTGATGCAATACAAAAATCTTTTTAAAAAAGTTTTAAAATAGTAAAAAGGATACGTGACTTATGGAGAATAAAAATTAACTCGAAGAAAGATATGTCAAGTTGGTTTTATTTGTCTTCATGAATTCATGATATACAAATTTACATATACAATACAACACTTAATAGTTTGGGCCTAACCATATTTCCAAGTCTTGAAGACCAACAAAATTTTCTTCTATTGGGGCATGCCTAATTAGACCGGTCTTTGGCCTGTAGGAGTATATGTGTATTTCTAACTTGCAAACTGTTGAAGTGCTTTAAATGAAATGTATACATTGTTCTAAGGGTTAATTCAACGGATTAGCTATGAGCTTTTAAAAATTCCTAATGCTAAATAACTAACTTTCAAAAATATTATTATCACCTTTAAAACTTTGATGTTACTTTCTATTATAGGTCATATGACCGTTTTGTTGGTTTAATGGACAATAAATTAATAGTTGTGTGTTATGATTGAATTCGAGACCACGGGATTGCACACTTTACGTATGAGAATTAAAGTTATAATAATTAAATATAAGATGTTATATTTAGTTATTATTTACACAAAACACATAACGAATGTTAAGTAATTAAGTGTAATGCACTAACGATCGTTAAATGTTAAAGAAAATGACTAAAGATGAAATTAGAAGTCAAGATGGTTCTAGAATTCCCTTGGGGAATGATCCGATCGGTTATGGGCTATGGGTTTCCTAATCCTACCCTAACTTGGACTCTAAGTTTCTACAAATATAAATACAAGGCTTAGAGTTATTGTTATTTACTCTTGTACACCTAAACCTAAAACCTAAATTGTTTGTGTGTTTCTTAGTCCAATCGATCGACACTAATTCCTAAGTGGTCGATTACTTTTGTTTTTCCTTAACAAATGTTTTGTGTTAATTAAACTAGCATTTACTTTAATTCGTTAATAGTACGTGTGTACAAGAACGTGGTACAATCACACTATTGATTGTATCTTGGATTGAATTACAAAACGGTAAGGGGTAATTCACATAATCCTTATAAACCCTAATTAGGGTTCATCTCAATTGCTAGTTTTGTGGAATTGATTCTTGTTCGGCTAGAATCAAAAAGGTACGCATACTTTATGTTTATGTTAGTTATTCATTAAACGTTCCTATACGCTTCCGCATGTGTACTTGATGTTTATTGTTTATATCGATGATTAGTCATGTTATATAATTCAAACAGTGGCATCACGAGCTTGGTTTAATGAGTAATTAATTACTAAACACGTAAAAAATGAATATTGTATGTTGTTTGATATGATTATTCTAGGGTTTTGGTTATGATTATGTAAACCTTATTTTTAGGGTTAGAGCTTTTGCCCTAATTTGGTTTTAAATTTTTTCTTATGGATTGAAAAAAATTTATTGGTCGAAACCCTAAAAAAAAATTTAGTCGATTTGTTTAAAAATATTTTAGGGTTTATAAAATTGTTTTGTTATCAATATCGAAACCTAGAATTAATATATTTGTTACGTGATATATTCATGAATAAATTGTTATATGACATGGAATTGTATGCGATCTTGTGACAACGTGAATAAATTGTTATGTTAAATCCATGAAAACGTGCATGTTTGGCATGGATTATTGTAGATATATATATTTAATTGTTAAGATTGGTTATGCTAAAATTAATTGTTAAGTTTTATACACATGTTTATTATTTTGATAGATCTTGAATTGGGAAATACCTCAATAATATTAATGAATCAATTATGTGCAATTTGGTATATTTTAATTATGGCTTACGCAATCGATTCGTCGATGTTTGTGGCTCACTTTAAATTGTGCGAGTGAAAGCCCTAGTTAATATATACGTTAATTAACCTAAATATAGATTATTAATAGGTTTTATCAAATAAGTTGCATGTGGCTACTTGTTTACACGTATTAATTGTTAGTTATGTGCGCATTGTTTTATTTATTTATTTTTTATTGTTTACTTGTTTGTTTATTATGTGCGACAAGTTTTAAGCAAAGGGTAATTTTGAATAGAAAAATAAATTGGACTAAACAATGATGAAATTTGATTTGTTTTTGAAGAGTTAAGTTTTCAATAGTTTAATTGATTGATAATTTTGGTACAAATGGTCTGAACGGCTCACCCAATTTAACGGACTGTGTGGGAAGTACTAGGAGGGGAGCGCATTAAATTGTGACCCTAAAGAAGGAGGTTATTGCTTCAGGGCTGACCGAATTCTCCGCTTGCTTGCGAGTCAAATTGGAGCTACCAAGTAAGCCATAAATGTACAAAATCATCTTAAGGGCGTATTAGCTTTAATTCCATGCGCCACTTCGGTGGTAATTACCCGAAACACTAAGTCTTTAGACTTATGCAAAAGTACGGTATAATGGATGATAATTAAAGGTAAATTCTTTAATTGGCGGAACCAATACCTCAATCAAAACTTTGATAATTCGATATTTATGAATTGGTTAATAAAAAGTTTTTTATTAAAATTTATGCTACAAGATGAATGCATGACATCTTTGTTATTTGAATTGACACCATAAAATCAAAACTAGTACCCTTTATAAATTAAGTTAAGTGCCATCTAGTAAAAGGAACACTTGAAGTTTCAATTTACGTCATGTCAGAACTTGGCGAGATTGTGATGGAAAGGTAAATCTTTATGTAAAGTCAGACCTTACATGAACATATTTGCAGTTCTTTAAGTTAGACGACTTAAATTGAGTAGTAAGTGAGACCTGGACTCAAGGCACAAGATGGGATAAAACATGTTTACATTTGCAATAGCGTTGGAAAATGTAAATCCCATAATGATCTAGGAATTGGAAAATGTTTGCCAATTATTGTTCGACAGATTACCCTATTATATGCTTTCGTTACTAGCAGATCAACTGATGTAATGGAACTATGATAATTTGGATCCTAGTTTTCGAGAAAATTCTATGGTTATATGAATATTACCTTGGATATTTTATTTTCTTGAAAAGTTTAATTATCGAAAATACTAAAATTGAATTTTGAAAATTCTTTAAATGTATTAATGCAACATTAAACCGTAAACATAGGGTATTCCTGTATTGGTAAATTGATCTACACCTGTAAGCGTTTTTGGTAGAGTCAACTTTGCTAAAAGAATAAACCTAATCCTCTTTTCATAAAAAAGAGTGAGATTCAATCCTATTCCTTTTCATGAATGAATAAATGTATGATAGGACAATTAGAATTGTCTAAATTCTAAATACATAACTCGTAAGCAAATTTTAATAGTTAAGAAAATTGCGTATTTCTGAGTTATTAAATTAGAAGCTAGACTAATTACTGTATAATTGGTAAAAGACAAACTAGCATATTTTATCTAGTTGTTTTGTTTTGACCATTTGAAAGTACTACTTACAATTGTTGGAATGGTAGAACTATTAAGAAAGAAATTGCATGCCCAATTTTTCAAGTTAATAGCATTGATGGATAATCATCATCTACATAGTATAATACACTCTTTTAGTACATAAGTAATTGTTATGTATGGACTTTCTCAAAAGTGTTGGGAAGTAAAATAGAACACTATTTTCTTTCACTGGTTAATGAAACACTTACAATGTTGTCAAATCCAGTGGAAGTATTGTGTTCTTATTACTGAATAAGGAATTAATGTAATGATCTCTAATTCAGTGGGAGTTACAAGCTTTGTCATCTTGGTAGTAACCCAGATTATCTCTAGAATATCTTAAGATAATTACTTTCCACTTGTAGACACTTATGTTTTCAAGGATAGTCATGTACGTTTCCTTATTAGACAATGAAGTGGTTCTACATCTACTAGTTATGCTAATATCAATGACACAATCATATTAGTCACATAAACAAACATATGTCATGTTGTTTATCTGCTACATGATGTTATTCCATGCACAAGTGGGAGAAATCTATATTGTGTGCAAGCTACACTATATATATATATATATATATATATATATATATATATATATATATATATATATATATATATATATATATATATATATATATATATATATATGATTTAACGGATTCTCTTAACTGCAAGGTAAGAGACTAACGTTCTAATATAACTTGTACATTATCTAATTCAAGAAACACTTGGTGTTGCAATTTACGTCATGTGAGAACTTGGTGAGATTGCAACAACAAAGTAAATCTCCATGTGAAGTCAGACCTTGCATGGACATATTTGCATTTTCTAAATTAGACAAGTATTTAGAACATGTGTCAAAAATGATATATAAGACTACTTCAAATTAAATATTTATGTATTATTAGAATGACATAAATAAATGAAGTAATCTAATACTACTTCAATTTGTTTATTTACGTATTTCGGAATGACATAATGAAAGATAATGTAGTCCTACATTATTGTGAAGTAAATAAATTAACTTGAAATTACTATTGAAACCAAGAGTTGTGTTCATAATTACTTTAGTTAAACATGTTTATGATTCATTGTAAAGACATAAACATAAAGTCTTTTAAGACTTATAATAAAGTAAGACGTTAACTTGTTATGTTTTTTTAATTAACATATACAAGAAGTCATTGAGTTGATCAATGATTTATAACGTATAATGGGATTATAACAGTTTATGTTTTCTTGATAAGATATGGATATGAAGTGACTTGGTTAAAAAGTACTTGTGTCATAAAGCATGCAATTGGCTTGGAAAGTCTATTATACCATTAAGTTAATGATGCGTGCCAAACAGTCAAGCTAAATCACACAAGCCCGCCACTTGTGAATGGCGGACCGTAACCAGCTTAAAACTGCCTAAGCACGAAATCAATGAAGATCTGAGGAGTATAGTGTTTCCCCGGGTCGTTATGTCCCAGCGAGCTGTGCAATGGATTATCAAACGTGTAGTGATCGAGAGATTTGAACGGGAAAGGAGAATTTGGATTATTATAACTACAGGAAAAGCCAACAAATTACAACGGCTTAAATGCAAATTAAAGGAAATCAAAAAGATAAAATATATTAAATAAACGCTATCACTATTTTTAAAATGATGAACGTTTAAAACTTAAAACTTAAAACTTACGTTTAAAATAAAATTACGTAAACGTACAAAATAAAAAGTGAGATCTAAGAAATAAAAGTCCTAAAAATATGAAAATGACATTTTTACAAACCTAATGATAAAAGAAAATTTATAGAAAAAGAAAATTATTTTTATAACTAATTATCTAATTATTATTAATTAAAAACTAATTTTAACTATTTAATAATAGCCTAAAATACAAGAAATTAGGAAATAAAGCTAGAAAAATAAAATTATGACTTAGAAAAATCTAAAATATTATAAAAGTTATTTTAAAACTGAAAATATATTTTTTAGACTTTTTAAATAATTATTATTAATTAAAAACTAATTTAAACTAATTAAAATTAAGAAAAATAACAAATGAACAGTAAAAATTATGAAACTTTACAGGAAAATCTAAAATATTATTCTAATCATGGGAAAAATATAAAAAGTTAGATAAGCCTACTAATAAGCTGAATTGGGCAAATAAGCAGTTTGAATAAGCACTTGAAATAAGCTAAAAGCTAACTATAAGCTACCATAAGCTACTAAAGCCTAAATCTAACCTAAAACGAGCTAATGCAACTGATTGGGAAGTAAAAAGCACAAGCTACAGAAAAAAAACTCGCGACCAGATTTTAATAACTATATGTCAAACGGCCTCTAAGGCCCTACTTTAAGCACTAATTAAGCTAGCTAGAAAAATTCCTAAAAATAAACTAAAATGGCCATGATGTTCACAACCAACCAAAGATCTTGTATCCCAAATTTGAGCTCAAATGGACTTATAATAAATCCGTGAAAATTCCACAAAGTTTGGCAAAAATCACGTTTGCAAAAACAATAACCCAACACCCCTTAACAGCTTATAAGCTCAATCAAGCACAAAAAACAGTTTTAGAGAGAGAAGAATAAGCTAACATGTGAACCTAAGTTGGAATAAGCTACAAACAAAGAAACAAAGCTAAAAATATGAGGATAAGCAGTTGGCAATAAAATTATCTAAGGGGAATCCTAAAGCTAAAGGAGATGGACAATTAAGCAAAGTAAAAGCTGTAATGAACACTATGTGAGCTGAACTTAATCTAATCTAGTCTAGTCTAATCTAATGAACCTACATAAGCAATAATAAGCTGAGATAAAATGTCTAATAAGCACAAAATAAAAGCTCCATAGCTGCTGTTGCTGTTGCTGTAACAGCCCCCAAGCAGGCTCAATGGGGTGATTTTTAGCTTAGTTTGAATAAGCTACAGGAGAGATAAGCTCCTGAGCTTATCGGGACTTCAAGTACACCAAGCTAACTAGCTTTTGCCCCTATAGTAGTCCAAGGAAAAGCTTATACAAGCTTGCTAGAAGCTTAATTAGGCTGCTCAGTGGTGGACTGCACAGATAAAAAAAAAAGAAATGACATGTTTTGAGGGCCAAAAAGAAGCTACCTAATAAGCTCAAAAGGTGAAAAACAAGCTAACACATATTAACCTAGTGCAACTAACTACTGATTGCAACAACTACCTAATCTTAGATCTAACTTCGAGCCATCTAAATCTGAGCTAAAAAAGGGTGAAGGTTGTTTTACTCTTGCAGTCACAGTTATGAAAAGATAACTAACGAAACTACTATCAAGCCATTTAACATCTAAATTGTAAAAAAAATACTTTCACCAATTAACTTGCAAGGAAATTTACCACTGATCTTAAAATCAAAATGGGTCAAAATGTAAACTTTGACCCAAGAACAATCCAAATCCAAACACTCCACTTTGGGGCAAATAAGCTTAATGATTTCAGAATTTTTGTTAAGAGAACTTAAAAACTGAATTTGCGCTACTTAATAGAAACTCAAAATAAGTTAGACAATTACACAAACACTTTTAGAACAAGGAAGACAGATTTCAAAAAGATTAAAACTGTATAAACTGAAAATTAAAAAAACAGAAATTGAAGTGCATTGAAATTTTAAAAATTACAACAATGTAAATGACAATTAAATTTAAAATGGGACTGGAACATTGGATTACTACTAAAAACTAAATTAAAACTAAAAACTAACTTTTTTAAGAAAAACTACGACTGCCTTATACAAATGGCATACAAGCTATTTATACAAAAAGCTACTTGGGTCTTCTCTTTCTTGTTTCTTGTGATGCTTTCTTGGGAGCTAAACTGAGCCTGACAGTGTTGGGAGCTGGGTACGTGATGGGCAAAAAGGAGGGGGACAGGCGTGCAAAAAGGGTGTAGGGGATGGGTAGAGAGGAGACAACAGGGAAAAAGGTTATGGTGGGTTTCTTTTATGTTTCCTGGTTTTGTGATGTTGGGTTGGGATGAAGGTGGAATAAAGGAGGGGATGGGTAAAATGGGTTTAATATTATTGGTGTTTTATTCTTTTGTTTTTGTATTTTTAGTTTAAAAAACAAAAGTGGGAATTTTTTTTTTGTTTGGTTTTAAAAGAAAAAGGTTAATGGTTAATTGGTTTAGGTTCCATTCTCACTCCAAAAACGTGTCTCATGCTCTGAAAATGTGGAAAATCTACTCCCGGCTCTGTTTGATTCAGCACATTTCTGATTTTGGCTCGTCTTTGCTCGTTTTCGCACTGTTTTCATCCTTTTGTACCTGCAAGACATAAAACACAATCCGAGGATATTTTTAACATATTTTGAGCGTATTTGGGTGTTTTTGGTCATTTTTGTGGGGTTAAACAGTATAAAATATATGTGTATTTAGACACATATCAGTTAACTTATTTGGTAAATAGGTAAGCCAAAAGGAATATGTTTATCTTATATATTGTTAGATTGTCTTACAATATTAATTCTAATGAATACCACAAGTTGATGGTATGTTCAGTTAGGAGAATCAAACTCTATTTGATTTGTTTGATTCAAGATAACCATAACTTCTTTCTTAAAAAGTAACAAGGTTAGAAAATTGAGTATGAATTGAATATACTCAATATGAATCCAACCTAGAAGATTGATAAAACACCATTTTATTATGGAATGTGATGAATCACATTAAGTTTTTAAAATTAAAGATTCTGAATTTGTTAAACTACTTATGAATAGGTTATTAACAAACTAAAGTCAGGAATTATCAATGTGTATTTGTAATGTCCAAAAAAGAGAACAATGTAGTTTTGCTCTAATTGCTAAGTATATATAGATAGTCTATATATATTACAAAAGGCAAGTGGGAGTTTTTTTTTATTGAAAGATAAAATTACAAGATACATAATCTTCTTAAAAACACTAGTAAATATCATGATGAGGTTAGACATGTAAATGATAGAGCTCATGATGATGGAATTTTTATTCATAGATCTACAAGGATATCTCAGATATTTGACTTATATGCTGAGAAATATGAGTTATAGGATTATAGTAAACCTAATAATCATTATATGGATTACCAAATATTGAATTGGGTAAATTACTCATACTATGAATGTTAAAGATGTTTTCCATAAAGATAATCAATTTTGAAAATTTGGTTTATCTTAATAGTTATACTAGAGAATGAAGATGAGTTTCTTCAAAGAGATGAAAAACTCTATTGGTTTAAATCTCTGTGTAGAAATCATATGGACAAAATTGTACACATATTTAATGCATATTTTATGACAAGATTATTAATCATACTTAAGCAATTAATTGTGATTGAATATTCTTTCCTAGAGACATTAAATATATTGTTAGTGCAAATATTACGATATTTAATCTATACATTCTCATTTGTTTTGTTGATGACAAACATGTAACTTGTAATACATAACGTAAAATGTATAAGTTACTTGTAATTATATTTTGTCTCAACATACTCTCAACACCTCTCGACGACTCAAGTCCTTGTATGCTACAACACAGGTTCGTACATGTTTGTTATGTTGCGTTATGATCAAACCCCTAACAAACCATTAAACATGTTTAGTTAAACACTTTGTAAAATACATAAACATAAGTAAATGTGTTGGGTAAAACCCATGACCCATGACCCAAGACCCATACCCAATGTCTAGATACATTGTACCTTGGTGGGTACTCAAAACCATGACCCATAGCCCATGGTTCAACCCATAAACTATGGGTAAAGAGGAGCGTGCACGGATCCCTCAAATGACCCACGGATCCCTTGGAATTACAAGGGCCGGATCCCTCCAGAAGGGATCCTTGGGGGCAGAACATGGTTTTGGTCTTTTTGCCTATAAATAGCAAACTACTTCTTACCATTTCTTCACACCTTCACACATAGTTTCTCTCCACCAAATCTAGGATATTTAGATCATTAGGAAACATGTAAACCACCCTCATCTCATATGATCATAATGCTTCTAACTCTCATTTGTTGTAAGCATACTCCCGAAGTGATCCTCCAAAGCAAGCTTAGAGATCTTGCTTCCTTACCTACTGAAGTGATCACCCATCACAAGATACAAGCACATGAAGATCTTATACAACAAGCTTGGGAAACTTGTCATCTTCATTCATAGAAGACTAACTACATCATGCTTTGGGTTCTTGATGTTTAGTCTAGGAGTTTATATCCATTAGACACATTGTCTTGGATATTGTCTAGTATCATATTCTTGTATCTATGACTAGACTAGATGGTTTATGTGTTTGTGCCATAAAACACAAGGTTTGTTATGTTGGGCCACAAAACATAACGGGTGTCATAGAAGTGTCAAAGGCATTAGTGAAGAGTGCCGAAGATCCGTGTTGAAGGCATTAGTGAAAGGTGCTGAAGGATCGTGTAAATGGCATTAGTGAAGAATGCCTAGGTCGTATAATCGATGAGGTGCATCATTATACATATAGTATTTGTTTAGATCCAAGGATGGTGATATCCTTGATGGTGTTGTAACAAGGAGTGGATCTCCTTGAGATTAGGTGTTGTGTTGTGATGGGTAGTAGTTCCTCCATATAATGGAACTAGGTGCTTAGCCCAGTACCTAATAAAGGGTAGGCGACGTTGTGATAGGATTAGTTCTCCTAAGGTGTGAAAGAACTCGGTGGTTAGCCTAGCACCGTATAAAGGGTAGGCGACGTTGTGTTAGCTGTGGTTCGCCTTGGTGTGAAAGAACTCGGTATTTAGCCTTGTACCGGAAAAAGGTTCAGCGACGTTGTGAAGGCTTCTCCGCCATAATGAGATTGGTGTAGTGCTTATGAACTCTCGATTAGGTGACTCGGGGAGTGGAGTAGGGCAAGGAAGGTGTCTTTGTAGCCGAACCACTATAAATCCTCGTGTTGGTTTGTCTATCCTTTTACTTATCGTTTTACTTTTATTCTTGCATTACTTTGTTTATTCTCTATGTGGTTGATGTCTATGTTTGTGATGCATACTTGGTCTTTCATATAGTCACAAACTATATTGAACACTTTACGTATTATGACACGCTTGATCAAGAAAAAGCAACCGGACTAATAATGGTGAAACTTGATTTATAATGAACCATTAATCTTGCGGAATCTTATGTGATGTCAAGGGGTTGGCCTTACATGCCGTAATGCGTTAAATGCATCCTCGCGTCGAGATTAGCAAATGCAATGGTTTATACTATATTTGATACAAAAGTTTTAAGTTTGAAACGGAAACGTATTCACCCCCCCCCCCTTCTACGTTTTCACAATTGGTATCAGAGCGGGTTGGCTCTAGTTTTTAAAACAAATGGTTTCCAAAACGAGTAAGGTCCTCGTATCAAATTTTTGGTGAAGTCAAGCATAATATGAAAAGTGTTTGTTATTTTTTTCTTTGAAGTTTTCTTGTTAGATATCTTGTTAATCAAGCTTGAATAAAGGTAAAAATGGTTCATATAACTTCACTAAAAAGTCTACAAAGGTTAAACCTTTTCGTCGGGTCAAAACGTGCATTTGTGTAATTCTGTGTCAGATCCGCGGATCCCTCAGGTTACACTGGACGGATCCCTCAAGCAAGGGATCCGTGGGATCCGTGGTACAGAAGACAGTTTTTGTCTGAATTTCAAAAATTCATAACTTTTTAACCGTAAGGAGTTAGAAGTCGTACCACCTATAGTTTTAAAGGTAGTTGAGTCTACTTTCATTTAAAAATGATTTCATAAACTGATTCAAAACAAAAATTTACGGATTCATTGATTTATAATAGAAATTCATTTTTTTGGTCATAACTTTTGCACAACTTTTGATCTAATTGGAGACGGATGTTTTCATCTTTGAATAACAATGTGTCCTCTGTTGAAATTAAGGTTTTGATCATATTTATATACATAAAAGAAACTAATCAAGCTTGGTATACATGTTTATATTTAACACAAAGCGATGAAAAGAACTTTCGTATGCTATGCTAAATGATAAGTTGTCTTCCTTGCATTACTTGATTGTTTGCTTATCTCGAATATCTTTTGTGCTTGTTTGATTGAATAACATATGTGGTTTCCTTACCTTGCTATTCATTCTCTTGTTTGTCGATTTAGTAATAGTCTACTAATCAATGTGCTATTTGAAGGAGTGTTTGGGATAACATCTAGTTGTGTCGAAAATGTTAGTTTTATAAGTTAAAAAATGTTTAAAACATATAACACACTAAATGGCCTTTTGATTGAGTTTGTCATGTGTGCAACATAAATGTTTTATGTTGTTATATGATTTCTTGATTTCATATTTTCTTGTATCATTTTCTAAAAACAACAAGAATGTACATCGGATCATAACCTACACTTGTGTTGATGATGTACTCTCCCGTTTTCCTTTTCATGATCGCTCTCCAAGCTTCATAGTAGGATTGACAACTTGATTATTTCATCCGATATACTCAAGTAAATTATTTTGCAACGCAAATATAATTGTTCATATCCGAAAGTCCAAAGTCGAGCTTTCCAACAACATATGTTGAACTAGCTCATGCAACCATTTTTTTTGTTCACTATATGGACAACGTTTAATTTTTTGACACCTTCGTCACCTTAGTTGTTTCAAGTATAATATTAATATAAACGAAGCAAAGTATCATCATTGCTACTGTTCGATAGGCCATTGTAGGAATATAAATTTTCCTAACTTGAGAATGAATACTGGAGAACTTATTGCACTAGAAACTCAATTTGACCTAACGGTTGAATTTCTTCCTTGAGAGAAGTTGGGTATGTGGAATCGCCCGTAAAAATGGTCGTGTTTAGCCGTAATTGAGCACCGCTAGTAATAGTCTCATATTCATTCTCTCACTTGAGAAATTTATATTCCTATGTTTTCCTAAAGTAAGTTTACAATGGAAATACTTTGCATTGTCTTAGGATTACTAATCAAACAAGTTGTAAAATTGATTTTTCTTTTAGCTAATCACAACCACTTGCCTCATCAAGCGATTATCTCGCTTTGATCGAGAAAAGCTACATGACTTCATGGACGAAGCTCATTGTATGCTAACCACCATCCGTAATGACTATATTGTCCTAAACTAGCACCTCACAATTCTTTTGTCTTGAACACCATCATGTGCTCTTTTGTTTCTAGACACATACCTTTCATGTCATTGTTAGTTTAAATGATTTACTAATCTAGACCGTAAATCTGTTTTGGACTTCTTGAATAGTGCTTTAAAGTTTGCTAAACCTTTATGTTATTTGTGAGCTCGATCTCATTTGATTGCCTATATCTGATCTCTACATGCTCTCCTTGCTTTGCTTAACGTGTATACATGTATGCTTGTTGTAGAAACAATTTGTTTCATAATTCGAAACATAGAGCAAAATTCTGCAACTATTCTGTTAAGAAAATATGTCTCAGATGCCGGATCCCTTAGATGTAACTAGATGGATCCCTCAAGTGAAGGATCCGTGGGATCCGGGTGGACAGAAGTTCCTTTGTAGCCTCCTTGCATCAATCCAACATTCTAGACCTTATTGGACTAGTTAAACATGCTACATTAGGATCACTTAAACTTTCCTTAGGCTCAGTTGATCTCACATTCACTCATGGATGACTTAGGATCACATTCGAAGTATTTTTTTTTATTAGTTCAAAACTCACCATCTTTCCGCTCCAATGTTTACACATTGTTCCTTTCATCTCAAAACACCTAGTTTGATATTTCTCTTAATTTTAGCAAATTGTTTTTAGTCATCCTTACCTCAAAATAGGCCAAAAACTAGGTTTTAATTTCTTATGATTTTTAAGGAATTCTCCAAATCTCTCTTAAGTCATCATCTGATATCTAGGATCATTTAACACTCTCAAATGTCTTAGTGTCGTCTTTAATCATCCACTAGTGCTCTTAAAGCCCCATTTTCCATAAAAGGCAATCATTAGCTACCATCAATCATTCTCTCTTGATCATTCAAGTCCATCTTCATATAAGACACTTAATAGATTGAGTAACTTAGGATATGTAGGTGCTAGACCTTGCTAGAACCCAATCTCCTCTTTTTCACTTCATCTGTTAGCCGGATCCCTAGACTTAAGCTAGCCGGATCCCTCTAGTGAGGGAACCGGAGGAACCGTGGAACAGTAGGAACTTTATCTCTTTAGATAATCATTTCAAATTTCCTTTTTCCCACACAAGCACTTGTTCAACACTTAGGATTATCTATTTCCTATATGTTTATAAATGAGTTGCATTTATATGAGTCTTTACGTGTTCTTCCTTTTTGTTTCATGATTTTATGTGAACAATTTATCCATTGGTATAAATGTTTTCCTTTTGTACTAACTCTTTTGGATTCTTGTAGGATGACAATAGTCGATTTCATCATCAAGTCAAGTTGTGCTCATTCGCACATTTTTTTTGTTATTTCTAATCTTGCATCATCCTAACCATCTTACTCCACTTTTATCACTACTCACAAAGTCATCATGTCTACCACCTATAGTGAGTCATCAACCAAGTCAAAGATTCACCTTGATACCTTTCATAACCTCTACCACAAATTCCATACCTCTAAGTCATAATGATGATTTCTATCATTATCACCGTGTCCAAGGTATAGTTCATGAACTACGTGTTAAAGTATGTCTCATGTTCTACCACATCGTACTTGTGTCAACCACAACCTCAAACCACGAGCTACTTATGTCAACCACATCCTACAAGTGTCTCACTACCACTACAATTCATGGTCGCTCAACCATCCTCCACAAACATCCATGTTATCAAAAGCCGAGTGAATTTCGTAATGAAATGCGTCTCATCCCTAAGCATATTTTTCTTACCTTGAACAAACCTTACAACCTCTAAACCAACCATGATGATGCAAGTAGTAGGATTATTCTCTTTTTGACACTAATCCTTTCTTTGTAGGTTCATATATATACACTTTGATGTGTATGGGATTATCGTCTATTTATGGACGAACTTTTACATTTTTTTTGTAGGTTCTTTTTGACGCCCTCGAGCTAGGGGGAGCCTCCGTCGAGCATTTATAAAGTGCATCATATGACTTACTCGTCCAAGGACGAATATAATTTTGCACTAACTTTTTGTTTTGTAGATTTTCAAAACACACTAGGAGTACTTGACGCTCTCAATAAAGGGGAGTTTTTCGTCAAAGCTAAAACATTGCAAATTTTGCAATAATTTCGTCTTAGCCTTCCTAAACTACTTGACGCCTTTAACAAGGGGGAGCATGCACACATTCATTCTTCAAAATTCCTTTGTGTTTCAACAAAAGGGAGATTTCTTTCTCATCATATATTTTTCCTTTTTCTTTTCTTCTTAACACTAACCTTGATGTAGGTTAAGCCTCAAAAATTTGATCCATTGAGCCGTTGGCAATAATGGTCATAATTCAAAGGATCTTTCTATTTTATTTTATTTTTTTTTGTGATTCTCTAGGTTCCTTTTAAAGGCGAGATCACCACCTTTTGAAGACATGCAAGCTCAAAGTCATGAGTTGCTAAGCTTCGTCATTAGTGCTTCGTGTTGAAGGTATTGGCGTGGTGTGCCAATTGGAGCAATAAGGTGTTTTTATTTTAACTTCACTAGGGATGATGCAAACTCACCATTCTTGGGAGAAAGGACACACCCTTTTTGTTTCGACAAAAGGGGGAGAAGAGTGTAAACGAAGAAGGTAATGTATAGGAAGTACGGACACAAGTAACTTTGACATTTTACCTATCTATTACGTTTACATATATTTTGTCATCATCAAAAAGGGGGAGATTGTTAGTGCAAATATTACGATATTTAATCTATACATTCTCATTTGTTTTGTTGATGACAAACATGTAACTTGTAATACATAACGTAAAATGTATAAGTTACTTGTAATTATATTTTGTCTCAACATACTCTCAACACCTCTCGACGACTCAAGTCCTTGTATGCTACAACACAGGTTCGTACATGTTTGTTATGTTGCGTTATGATAAAACCCCTAACAAACCATTAAACATGTTTAGTTAAACACTTTGTAAAATACATAAACATAAGTAAATGTGTTGGGTAAAACCCATGACCCAAGACCCATACTCAATGTCTAGATACATTGTACCTTGGTGGGTACTCAAAACCATGACCCATAGCCCATGGTTTCAACCCATAAACTATGGGTAAAGAGGAGCATGCACGGATCCCTAAAATGACCCACGGATCCCTTGGAATTACAAGGGCCGGATCCCTCCAGAAGGTATCCTTGGGGGCAGAACATGGTTTTGGTCTTTTTGCCTATAAATAGCAAACCACTTCTTACCATTTCTTCACACCTTCACACATAGTTTCTCTCCACCAAATCTAGGATATTTAGATCATTAGGAAACATGTAAACCACCCTCATCTCATATGATCATAATGCTTCTAACTCTCATTTGTTGTAAGCATACTCCCGAAGTGATCCTCCAAAGCAAGCTTAGAGATCTTGCTTCCTTACCTACTGAAGTGATCAGCCATCACAAGATACAAGCACATGAAGATCTTATACAACAAGCTTGGGAAACTTGTCATCTTCATTCATAGAAGACTAACTACATCATGCTTTGGGTTCTTGATGTTTAGTCTAGGAGTTTATATCCATTAGACACATTGTCTTGGATATTGTCTAGTATCATATTCTTGTATCTATGACTAGACTAGATGGTTTATGTCACAATTCTCAAATTCCGGTCATTTCTTAAATTATATATGCATCATATTAATTCATTCATGGCATTTCATTTCACATTTAACGCGTAATTTTTTATATTTAATAATTTTTATCGCGTGAGTTATTATTTTAAATATTTAATCCGTTACTTTCAAAAATGATCCCGAGGTATTTTTAAACTTACATTTAGTTTATAAAAACTATATTTTTAGTTTTCCTAGTGTTTCAAATTTATTTGGTACATAAATCGTTAAAGTTTAATTATTACGTCGTTTTCTTAAAAATTATACGATAATTATATTATCACTCAAATTTCACAAGGAATGTATTTTTACAATTTTTATTAACTCATTACATTCTATTTTGATTTACTAAAAACTTACTTGTACCAAAATTTTCCAATTGCCTATACTTGTACATTTCTTACACTTTTACTACACTTTCTTTGCAAATAATACACAAAATATATAAGTATAGTTTTATAAAAAAAAAAAATAAAATAAAAAATAATAATAATAATTGAGAGACAAGTCCCCCCCAAAACCGGTTCTAGGGGGGGGAGGGCTAGCATTTATTGTTTGGAAAAATTGCATCTTGATTGTATATATTCTTACTTCATCTAAATATTCACACTTCCATCATTCATGTACTTCATTTTTCCAAGTCAAGTAAAATTTTTCTTTCTTTGGTTTTCTCTCATCTATAACCGGCCATTCCAAGAGTAAGCAAAGGATCATCAAAATTTTTACAAGATCAAGTGTTATAACAACCTAGATTATATCCTTTATATGGTTTTGAAATAAAAACCAAGGATATTTAAGTTTAATCCTTGTTACCTACACCTCTTCATTATCACTAGTAAGCATGTTTTTATCATTTTCAAGTTTCCTTATCATTTTCATATGTTTCTTTTCATTTTTGGAGCTTATATGCATGTTATGTGATTTATACCATTTTTCTTATGATTTTTGAGTTATATATATAATTATGGTCATCCTATAAATATTCCCATGGTAATCTTTGGTCTTGATGGTGATTAGGAACCCATGACACCCTAAGAAGGTGTATGGTAGGATTAGATTAGCTTTGGAGTTGATTTGAAGGGATTAGAATAGGTTTTGTCCGAGAAAAACTATTTTCGATAACTATATATATATGTTCTGTCCTTAATTCGAATTTCTGGAAAAACCTACTGATGGTACGACATTTTGGCCTTGATATTTAGAAAATATACTTTAAAACGAATCCGTGGCCTTTTGAACGGATAAAAACGGACTTATAACGAAGCCGTGGTGAATTTTTAAAGTTTGACGACGAAACGTAACTTTTTCAGAAAATTCAGCATGCAGTTTTTACATTGTTCGGGTCAAAAACGAGCCTTAAGCTTCACAAATTATTTCGACTTATCAAAAATATATTAGTTTACTTCGATACGAAGCTAAGGACATATTATACGTAGAAAACGGATTTGAAACGACAAATATATGCACGTTTTTATAAACTTGCCGTAACTATTATTTTCTGAAAAACTATATTATTTTTACGATACAAGTATTTTAGTAGCTGTAACGTCCATGTTTGCGGCTGTTTTTAACCATGATGTGAAACTTTTTGGAACAAAATGTCTTCTAGTAAAATCAAGTTCACCGACCATATTTTTCAAAACAAAAAGCTGTTTGTCAAGCGGAGTTATGGTAAATTATTTACGGATGTTCAAACTTGGCCGAAACTTATTTTCTGCACACAATTAGCCAAAATCACTATCTTTAACCCTTGATATCTTTATGATCGAGACCTTTTGGACGAAAACTCCTGAACTGAAACTTCTAGATATCGATACAAACTTTCCAAAACCGTCGAGTTCGTTCTCTAACGATCGACGTACACCATTTTACGACTAGTTTTCCAAAGCCATTTTTGTTGTTTTTATAAAAATTCCGACGACATTGTTTTGCGACGAAAAGTGGAAATTTCACCATAAATCATTATAAAACCATTGTAGGATGACATTTTGACGTAAAAACTTGTAAAGTGATTTTGAGGGGTCAAGACGTCAAAAGAGTATTTTTCGACGATAAGTTATATTATTTTCAAAACTCGCAAATGGTATAAATAACATACGAAATGCATGCATAACATTACATTGCAACTCATTACATATCATATCATTCGTAATAGGTCCCGGTTAAAGCATCACTTTATACCTCAGTGTAACCACTTTTGTCGTCACACCAGTTTACCAAGTGAGTAATCACATCCCCTTTTTACCGTTTTACTATATTTTGGGGCTGAATGCATGAACCATACTTGAATTAAATTGATCCTTACAATTGTGAACTCTTTTGACTTGAATATTTGAACTCGAATCAATCCTTGAACTTAATTACGAAATTATGACTTATTTGAACTTATTGAACCGTACGTGTTATGACCTTGTCCTAAAGTCTCCAATGTTCGGAGCATCACTATAAAGTCTCCCATGTTCGGAGCATCACTATATAGACACCTTTGTTCGTAGTATATCTTTGGGAAGAGGTACCCAGTATATCTTTGGGAAGAGGTACCCAGTATATCTTTGGGAAGAGGTACCCAGTATATCTTTGGGAAGAGGTACCCAGTATATCTTTGGGAAGAGGCACCCAATATAACTTTGGGAAGTGGCACCCAACTTAATTTGGCTTCATCGTTAGTATACCTAAATTATTATTATATTCGTGGTACTATATTGTGAACTATTATGACCGCTTATACTTGACCACTTGACGCGATATATTTTCGTGCAATGGGTTGTGTACACACAGGTTGCAAGTTTTGTATGGGCGGAACTTGGAACTGAGTGGATACACAATGCCTTTGCTTTGTGGACTATTTTTGATGACCGCAACCTTTGACTCTTTCTTACGAGTTTTCTTATTTTTGCTAAACGTGTTTACTCACCAACTATTTTCATAGTTGACCCGTTTTTCTCTCATGCATTTCAGGTGATCGTTAGTAAGTTCTTTCTTCCAAGTCTTGAAAAATGAAGTTTTCACTTGTCACTACAAATCATTATGTAATAGAACATAATATTTTGGAATCTAAACTTTGTAATATAATTGCCGATGACGGCTAAACTAGTATTGTAATGGAGTTTTATTTCTTTTTAATCTTAATGTTGGTATGTTCTATTATCTTGTGCTTATGTTCCCTTCCGTTACACCTCGTGTTTCCGCCTCCGGCGAGGGTGTGACAGATTGGTATCAGAGCCAAAGGTTATAGAGAATGCCGATTTTTCAAAAATAAAAATCACAGCTATAACCGGAATAAATTTTTTTTTGTATATTATTTTATTAAACAATGAACACCATACGAGTCAACTAGTCCTATCGTTGCATCGTTACTCATAAATTATACATAGCCTGATCAACTATGTCTAATTTATGAAGAACCATGCAATGATAAGAGTGGTAATTTTAAATCATGTTTAGTCGAGTCTTTAGAGTCTGGTCACCTGAAGTTGCATTGGTCGGGTGGGTATGCATGGCATGTTTTTACGTTCACGTCTACATTGCCGTACCTTTTTCATATCTTCTCTTTTCCATCTTTCGACTTGCTAGACATAGCATGTCTCTGTTCCTGTCATGTTTCGATCACCATAACACACATTACCACCGTTCTGCACCTCATCTGACTTCGTTCGAATGTCGTTTACTCAACCCGATGTTTTGGTCCTCTGTAGGATCATGGCTGCAAGAAACACACGCTCAGGAGGTAACAACAACGGCAACCCAAACCACAATGACGATCTAGACAACAACGCTGCTGGAATAGCGAATCTACTCACCCAAATTATAATACATCTCGATGCTAGACGAACCAACAACGGAGAAGGCACTTCAAACAATGGACGAAAGCGACAGGAGGATCACCAGGGAAGCCGAGACCAGAATCAGCAAAACAAGAGGCAGCGAATAAATCAGAACTATGGGGCGACCACCCAGGAGCGCAAAGGATATGCAGGTCCACATCCTTTGTGTACTCGATGCAATTATCATCACTCAGGAGACTGCCCAAGGTGCAACAAATGTGGACAGACGGGCCACTTCGCGCGAAATTGCTCAAACAGAACTGGAAATCAAGGACAGAGAAAAGCATGTTACGAGTGTGGAAGTCTAGATCACCTTCGCAATACCTGTCCAAAGCTGAAAAGAACTCCCAATCAAGGAGGAAATCGTCCAAACCTGGCGTTGGCAATAGAAGGCCCACAAGATCAGAACATTGAAATTCCTCCCGCACGTGGTCGAGCATTCTATCTGGGTACCGAGGAAGCCCGCAACGCGTAACGGGTACATTCCTTTGAACAACTACCTTATTTCTGTACGACATGATTTTGAGTGCATAACTTCCTTCCAATCTTTACACGTTCACGACATTGATTAATTTGAGACCTATTGATATCGACCTTAGTTGTTATATATTTTGTTGATTGGATTTGATTGTGTAAGCAAATCGAATATCGAGCGAATCTTTCAAAAGACTTCATTCAAGGATGTGGCATCCTACCTTTCTAACAACTTGTTTCCTAGCTTGATCTAGTGACAGTTCTTGTTTGATGAGTTGCGAAAATCAAGCTAAGAGACAAGTTTACTCAAGTCGGTTTAGTTTAATCTCATGACAGTTCTTGTTTGATGAGTTGTGAGATTAAATTAGAATCGACTACCTAAAGGTCTTTTGAGAGCTACGTTCGATATTGGATAAGTTTACTCTATCAAATCTGATCACGGGCACGTACTTAGTTGAATGGGGAACCTGTACGCATGGGCATTGATATGATCATTTAGACTGTTCGTACGATCATGAACTTTTAGAACTCTTGTCGAGGTTCGGACCATAGTATCGTTAATCGAATCACGGGGACGTGATTCCGCTGACATGGGAAGAATGTCACAATTCTCAAATTCCGGTCATTTCTTAAATTATATATGCATCATATTAATTCATTCATGGCATTTCATTTCACATTTAACGCGTAATTTTTTATATTTAATAATTTTTATCGCGTGAGTTATTATTTTAAATATTTAATCCGTTACTTTCAAAAATGATCCCGAGGTATTTTTAAACTTACATTTAGTTTATAAAAACTATATTTTTAGTTTTCCTAGTGTTTCAAATTTATTTGGTACATAAATCGTTAAAGTTTAATTATTACGTCGTTTTCTTAAAAATTATACGATAATTATATTATCACTCAAATTTCACAAGGAATGTATTTTTACAATTTTTATTAACTCATTACATTCTATTTTGATTTACTAAAAACTTACTTGTACCAAAATTTTCCAATTGCCTATACTTGTACATTTCTTACACTTTTACTACACTTTCTTTGCAAATAATACACAAAATATATAAGTATAGTTTTATAAAAAAATAAAATAAAATAAAAAATAATAATAATAATTGAGAGACAAGTCCCCCCCAAAACCGGTTCTAGGGGGGGAGGGCTAGCATTTATTGTTTGGAAAAATTGCATCTTGATTGTATATATTCTTACTTCATCTAAATATTCACACTTCCATCATTCATGTACTTCATTTTTCCAAGTCAAGTAAAATTTTTCTTTCTTTGGTTTTCTCTCATCTATAACCGGCCATTCCAAGAGTAAGCAAAGGATCATCAAAATTTTTACAAGATCAAGTGTTATAACAACCTAGATTATATCCTTTATATGGTTTTGAAATAAAAACCAAGGATATTTAAGTTTAATCCTTGTTACCTACACCTCTTCATTATCACTAGTAAGCATGTTTTTATCATTTTCAAGTTTCCTTATCATTTTCATATGTTTCTTTTCATTTTTGGAGCTTATATGCATGTTATGTGATTTATACCATTTTTCTTATGATTTTTGAGTTATATATATAATTATGGTCATCCTATAAATATTCCCATGGTAATCTTTGGTCTTGATGGTGATTAGGAACCCATGACACCCTAAGAAGGTGTATGGTAGGATTAGATTAGCTTTGGAGTTGATTTGAAGGGATTAGAATAGGTTTTGTCCGAGAAAAACTATTTTCGATAACTATATATATATGTTCTGTCCTTAATTCGAATTTCTGGAAAAACCTACTGATGGTACGACATTTTGGCCTTGATATTTAGAAAATATACTTTAAAACGAATCCGTGGCCTTTTGAACGGATAAAAACGGACTTATAACGAAGCCGTGGTGAATTTTTAAAGTTTGACGACGAAACGTAACTTTTTCAGAAAATTCAGCATGCAGTTTTTACATTGTTCGGGTCAAAAACGAGCCTTAAGCTTCACAAATTATTTCGACTTATCAAAAATATATTAGTTTACTTCGATACGAAGCTAAGGACATATTATACGTAGAAAACGGATTTGAAACGACAAATATATGCACGTTTTTATAAACTTGCCGTAACTATTATTTTCTGAAAAACTATATTATTTTTACGATACAAGTATTTTAGTAGCTGTAACGTCCATGTTTGCGGCTGTTTTTAACCATGATGTGAAACTTTTTGGAACAAAATGTCTTCTAGTAAAATCAAGTTCACCGACCATATTTTTCAAAACAAAAAGCTGTTTGTCAAGCGGAGTTATGGTAAATTATTTACGGATGTTCAAACTTGGCCGAAACTTATTTTCTGCACACAATTAGCCAAAATCACTATCTTTAACCCTTGATATCTTTATGATCGAGACCTTTTGGACGAAAACTCCTGAACTGAAACTTCTAGATATCGATACAAACTTTCCAAAACCGTCGAGTTCGTTCTCTAACGATCGACGTACACCATTTTACGACTAGTTTTCCAAAGCCATTTTTGTTGTTTTTATAAAAATTCCGACGACATTGTTTTGCGACGAAAAGTGGAAATTTCACCATAAATCATTATAAAACCATTGTAGGATGACATTTTGACGTAAAAACTTGTAAAGTGATTTTGAGGGGTCAAGACGTCAAAAGAGTATTTTTCGACGATAAGTTATATTATTTTCAAAACTCGCAAATGGTATAAATAACATACGAAATGCATGCATAACATTACATTGCAACTCATTACATATCATATCATTCGTAATAGGTCCCGGTTAAAGCATCACTTTATACCTCAGTGTAACCACTTTTGTCGTCACACCAGTTTACCAAGTGAGTAATCACATCCCCTTTTTACCGTTTTACTATATTTTGGGGCTGAATGCATGAACCATACTTGAATTAAATTGATCCTTACAATTGTGAACTCTTTTGACTTGAATATTTGAACTCGAATCAATCCTTGAACTTAATTACGAAATTATGACTTATTTGAACTTATTGAACCGTACGTGTTATGACCTTGTCCTAAAGTCTCCAATGTTCGGAGCATCACTATAAAGTCTCCCATGTTCGGAGCATCACTATATAGACACCTTTGTTCGTAGTATATCTTTGGGAAGAGGTACCCAGTATATCTTTGGGAAGAGGTACCCAGTATATCTTTGGGAAGAGGTACCCAGTATATCTTTGGGAAGAGGTACCCAGTATATCTTTGGGAAGAGGTACCCAGTATATCTTTGGGAAGAGGTACCCAGTATATCTTTGGGAAGAGGCACCCAATATAACTTTGGGAAGTGGCACCCAACTTAATTTGGCTTCATCGTTAGTATACCTAAATTATTATTATATTCGTGGTACTATATTGTGAACTATTATGACCGCTTATACTTGACCACTTGACGCGATATATTTTCGTGCAATGGGTTGTGTACACACAGGTTGCAAGTTTTGTATGGGCGGAACTTGGAACTGAGTGGATACACAATGCCTTTGCTTTGTGGACTATTTTTGATGACCGCAACCTTTGACTCTTTCTTACGAGTTTTCTTATTTTTGCTAAACGTGTTTACTCACCAACTATTTTCATAGTTGACCCGTTTTTCTCTCATGCATTTCAGGTGATCGTTAGTAAGTTCTTTCTTCCAAGTCTTGAAAAATGAAGTTTTCACTTGTCACTACAAATCATTATGTAATAGAACATAATATTTTGGAATCTAAACTTTGTAATATAATTGCCGATGACGGCTAAACTAGTATTGTAATGGAGTTTTATTTCTTTTTAATCTTAATGTTGGTATGTTCTATTATCTTGTGCTTATGTTCCCTTCCGTTACACCTCGTGTTTCCGCCTCCGGCGAGGGTGTGACAGTTTATGTGTTTGTGCCATAAAACACAAGGTTTGTTATGTTGGGCCACAAAACATAACGGGTGTCATAGAAGTGTCAAAGGCATTAGTGAAGAGTGCCGAAGATCCGTGTTGAAGGCATTAGTGAAAGGTGTTGAAGGATCGTGTAAATGGCATTAGTGAAGAATGCCTAGGTCGTATAATCGATGAGGTGCATCATTATACATATAGTATTTGTTTAGATCCAAGGATGGTGATATCCTTGATGGTGTTGTAACAAGGAGTGGATCTCCTTGAGATTAGGTGTTGTGTTGTGATGGGTAGTAGTTCCTCCATATAATGGAACTAGGTGCTTAGCCCAGTACCTAATAAAGGGTAGGCGACGTTGTGATAGGATTAGTTCTCCTAAGGTGTGAAAGAACTCGGTGGTTAGCCTAGCACCGTATAAAGGGTAGGCGACGTTGTGTTAGCTGTGGTTCGCCTTGGTGTGAAAGAACTCGGTATTTAGCCTTGTACCGGAAAAAGGTTCAGCGACGTTGTGAAGGCTTCTCCGCCATAATGAGATTGGTGTAGTGCTTATGAACTCTCGATTAGGTGACTCGGGGAGTGGAGTAGGGCAAGGAAGGTGTCTTTGTAGCCGAACCACTATAAATCCTCGTGTTGGTTTGTCTATCCTTTTACTTATCGTTTTACTTTTATTCTTGCATTACTTTGTTTATTCTCTATGTGGTTGATGTCTATGTTTGTGATGCATACTTGGTCTTTCATATAGTCACAAACTATATTAAACACTTTACGTATTATGACACGCTTGATCAAGAAAAAGCAACCGGACTAATAATGGTGAAACTTGATTTATAATGAACCATTAATCTTGCGGAATCTTATGTGATGTCAAGGGGTTGGCCTTACATGCCGTAATGCGTTAAATGCATCCTCGCGTCGAGATTAGCAAATGCAATGGTTTATACTATATTTGATACAAAAGTTTTAAGTTTGAAACGGAAACGTATTCACCCCCACCCCCCCCCCCCTCTACGTTTTCACATATATAAAGATAATAATTGTCATACTTGTTTTCGTTAATATGAAATATGATAATGGAATATCAAAACTCTTTCTTGAGAAATTACTTGAGCGAGGACAGTAAGTAATCGAAAGGTTTTTTGAATTCATATAATATTTGGAAGTGTACGAAGGGCAATAATTCATGAATGGATAAATGCATGCATCTATGAAATTATTCTTATGTTTAATTATTAAATCCTAATTTTGATATATAATTGAAATAAGATAAATTTTAAGTATTCCCGAAAGCTAGTGGGAGTATTATGTTAAGGTTTTAAATCTTATATGTTGTATAACATATAGGAAGTAACATTCCTTGTAAGCTAAATGTTAAGTCTTAGATTGGAATGAAACTTCACTTGTAAGATTTAAAACTTAAAACATATAACCTTGGAATATATGTTTATTATTAATAAACATGTGCAGTAAAATAAATGATTCTAATTAAAAATGATATATCATTTGGGAAATGGATGAATATCTTTTGACAAGATAGAACATAAATGAAATCTAAGTTTGATTTGTAGATTCATCATGTACATCATGTTGTGTATTCAAATTGTTGTATCATTCTTGAATGATAGATGATTTGACAACATTGATATCTAACTAAAAGTTATTAGATAACTTGTGTAATGAATATTCTAATAAAATTACATCCTCAGCCTGGAATTGCTCCTAGATTCTATGGATGAACAATATGTCAATTGTTGTGCAAATTGTCATCAGCTACAAACTTGAAAATTTGGAAGACATCAAACATTACACAATAAGATATTAAAGTTTACGGAGTTTTAATGAGCATATTGTTGTTTGTATACAATGATGCTGGTTTAATTGAGATGACACTCAATACTAGTCATGGTAGGATTTCATCCTTGTTAATGGTCTAAAAGCACAGTTGCATTATACATTAAAAGAATAAGAATACTTTAAACTTAAAAATGTTTGAAAGTTTAATTGTCATAAATTGGTGATAGAGGATGTCACACACTTTATGAATTATTATGTGGATTGGTGAATGCACACATACAAAGACTTCACTAATTGAATTCTTAAAATAAGTATTTTCAAAATTACGATAGATCAAGTTGGTTGATTTATGCCTTGTCAATAAGTATGATTGTCATTACTGGAGGCATAATTCATCAACTGGAATTTTCATGCATTGATGTAGTTGGTATTTGGATAAGGGATATTAAACAATTGTTATAATAAATCAAATACTTGGTATGTTTGATTTCATGATATATTGTATCCTATATTTGCATGTTTAATCCGTGAATAAATTTATTTATTCTAAATCGTCCGTTGTCAATTAATGACATGGGAGTATCGTTAAATTAAGACAAATCTGAGTGATTTGGTAGAATATACTTAAAAGTATATTGATGAGAAAGCATACCAATTTCAGATGATATTCAATGAATTGAATATAGGACTTATCCCAACTATATAAATTTACTTTATGGATATTGTTATTAAGTAAATCATGAATAGTTATCCTCAGACTTGAGATACCAGATAAGTTTCATGAATAAAGTGTAGTTCTATGGAACAACTTAACGCTATACGTAACTGGTAGTCATAAGGGTTGTTTTCAGAAGTGTTGCAAAGTTTATGGGTTAGTCTCGTAGTAAAGATATAATTTGTTCCTTCAAATTTATTTTGGAGTTTAATATTGTTGGGCCCCTCGTAGGGTTGACAAGATGTTTGCATGGCCATGCCCAAGATCTCCCCGGAATATGTTCAGAAGATTTGGTAATCTTGCTCAATCACTAATAACGAGAAACAGAATGGTTGAATAAAGAATGACTTAATTCCATATATTTATTTAACATGGTATTAGAAACAAAAGGATAATAATAATGAGAAATCATTAAAAGGTTTTCCAGGAGCCTTGCTCGAGTTGTGCTAGAGGCATCGAAGTGTCGCTAGACGCTAACCGATGTGATCACACTATTAAGATATGTCCAAGTGGGAGCTGTTGGTTTAATGGACAATAAATTAATAGTTGTGTGTTAGGATCGAACTCGAGACCACGGGATTGCACACTTTACGTATGAGAATTAAAGTTATAATAATTAAATATAAGTTGTTATATTTAGTTATTATTTACACAAAACACATAACGAATGTTAAGTAATTAAGTGTAATGGACTAACAATCGTTAAATGTTAAAGAAAAGGACTAAAGATGAAATTAGAAGTCAAGATGGTTCTAGAATTCCCTTGGGGAATGATCCGATCGGTTATGAGCTATGGGTTTCCTAATCCTACCCTAACTTGGACTCTAAGTTTCTACAAGTATAAATACTAGGCTTAGGGTTATTGTTATTTACTCTTGTACACCTAAACCTAAAACCTAAATTGTTTGTGTGTTTCTTAGTCCAATCGATCGACACTTATTCCTAAGTGGTCGATTACTTTTGTTTTTCCTTAACAAATGTTTTGTGTTAATTAAACTAGCATTTACTTTAATTCGTTAATAGTACGTGTGTACAAGAACGTGGTACAATCACACTATTGATTGTATCTTGGATTGAATTACAAAACGGTAAGGGGTAATTCACATAATCCTTATAAACCCTAATTAGGGTTCATCTCAATTGCTAGTTTTGTGGAATTGATTCTTGTTCGGCTAGAATAAAAAAGGTACGCATACTTTATGTTTATGTTAGTTAATTATTCATTATACGTTCATATACGCTTCCGCATGTGTACTTGATGTTTATTGTTTATATCTATGATTAGTCATGTTATATAATTCTAACACGTTTGACCCATAAAAGACCTTGTTTTATTAAAACAAAATTCATATATCTTCACCTAACACCGGATCTTCAATATTTAACATACAATAACAGATTTCATCTATCAAATCCACAAACAAAATATAGAATTCAAACAAGCAAATATTCAAAATCAAACCCACATTCATCAACACAAAAACACTAAATCTAAGCAAACCACAAGGATGACAGAATAGTAAACCACAAGCAAATATTGGTATTTTAGGTTTTATTTTTTTTCTTTAGTTTTCTTGTTTTAAAATTGCTTGACAAGACTTTTCAACACTTAAATCAACTCACACAGACAAATGATATGGCAACACAGACGAAGCAATATGTGGTAGCCACACATAACGAAGCAATATGAGGCTGTTTGTAAATGGGTAAAATGAGAAATAATGGTTTAATAATTTTTAGTCAATTTACGTTTTAACTACATATTTTTTTGAGAGGTTGAAGATGAGGGCAGATCTGTCATTTAACTTTTGCAAAGGACGAAACATGCAATCTGAGCAAACCACAAGGATGATTTCTGCAATTTACTCTTAACTTTATATAAGTCTGGTACAATGGTAACCGGTTGCACCGGTTACAAGTTGCAAAAATAGACCATATGAGTAACATTAGAACACATTCAACAAGTTTAATAGGTGATAATAATATTTTTAAAAGTTCGTTACCTAACATTAAAAAATTTAAAAGTTCGTTACCTTTCTTCTAACTTCTAAGCCAAATGAATTTTTAGAAAGACAAATTATTGACATATACTTTTTATAAAACATTCACATAGGTAGATGATTTAACAATTTAACACCCGATGGCGTTTAATTTATTTATTTGAATATTTTACACGAATGACATATTTAAACAAGGCAATTATTTTGAGATGTAAGAGATTTCATACCCATTAAAGATTAATCAAAGCTCTTTTGGATACAAAAATGCTAAAGCCTCCTACTAAATATTTTTACAGAACTGCCTACTCATAGTATCTAGACAAGTGGCAGGATTAACGATTTGAATACAGATAGAGAATGAATGAGAAAAAACTATTTAATATTGTCCTGTGTGTAGAAAAATTTATAGAAAAATTTAATAGGAGATTGTAGCAAAGCTCTTTTGGATATATACAGTTCCATGGGCTTCTACTACTATTTTCATTATCGTTGAAAACTGGGTGCTACGTAAGTTCCTTCGGTTAGAACAGGACTGAACCCGTCACTGGTTCTTGATTAACACATGATTTGTAGATTTACAATTTTTCGATCTTGTATAGGAACAACGCTTCATGGTGAAACCATTTTGGTAGATAACATAGGCTTGTCGCAGTGGAGAAAAAAACATCGGTTGGGCATGCAAAATACACACCCACGACCGATGTTAGATCGGTTGGGTACCAATGTGGGAGATCGGTTGGCCAAGGAATTTGTGGACATCGAGTGTTTCGGCGCTCGATATTGGAGCATGTTAAGCTAGTCCCAACGCATTCAATTAATACAAATTTTAAAAATTCGACCGTTTGGTCATACAAAAAAAAATAAAATTTCAAACCTATTTTACCACTCTATAAATACACACATTACCTCAAACACAATTCACAACTTACCATTTTCATCTATATTCAACTCAATCTAATTCTTATCCAACTTGAAAATGTCAAAGAAAAATACACCACAATCAAAAACCCGACGATCACGACTACCCCAAAATGCCCCGGATCTAAATTTCTCGCCGGAAAACAACTTCGAGTTAACCGGCATATCGCCACAACAAAACCGGCCTCCTATTCGCTTTCGTCCGCAAAGTTTTGATTATCAATCACAACTACCCCAACCAAATCAAAACCAAAACGCGTTTTATCTTAACCGTCCTTTTGTCCCACCGCAACGTTCTTACCAAGATTACCGGCAAGAACCTAGTGGGTCTGGTTACCATCCAAACATGGACTTCATTTATCCTTCTCAACCGTATCAACCTTATTCCCCGATTCGAAACACTAATCTAGACATGAATTTGGAAGATTGGATGCCGGAGTATCCGACACAAAACTACCCAAGTCAAAACTACCCAAGTCAAGATGCTTCGATGGGACAAGGTTTGGGTCACGGTTCGCACCACGGTTCGTTTCCCGTTGATGATTCTGATGATGAGAAAACCGCTTCCGCTGAAGAGATGTCCCCCATCAAACCAAAGCAGCCATCTAGACGTGCTTCAAAGGCCAAGGACAAAGGCAAGGAGCCGGAAACAAGCAAGGGGAAAGCCAAGAAGGCAGCAGAGCCATGGACAAAGGAGGAAGAGGTGGTGCTTTGTAAAGCTTGGGTCTATGTGTCGGAAAACGCGGCGAGAGGAAACGCCCAGAACCGCTTCAAGTTTTGGGAGCAAGTGATCGCCTACTTTAAGAAAGAAACTGGCAAAGACCGAACCTATGACTCCATCAATACCAAATGGAAGAGCAGGATTCGTAACAGGGTTGGAAATTATTGTGCTATCATGGAGAATATCAAGAACGCCCATGGAAGCGGTGAGAATGATATCGACGACACCTCAAAAGCTCTTAAAGAATACCGTATGACGTACGGTCATGATTTCACTTTGGAGGAGTGCTACGAGGTTTTAAAGGGTCATCCTGCTTGGAAGGAGGTTGAGTTGCCGGCTATATCAACAAATAGTCGGAAGAAAACAAAGGGTTCTACCACTACCTCTGGTTCAACCCAAGCTCGTGATCCTTTCGATGTCTATGACGTTGATGATTCTGCTGAGGAAGCGACTAGAGAATCACGACCGTCTGGTCGTGACAAAGGAAGGAAGAAAGCATCCTCCTCCTCTCGTGATGATGATGTTCCATCAGACTCATTTATGCAATCGTTGGCCAAAAATTTCTTAAGGACCAAGAAGCCGTCAAAAGAGAATAAGCAGGGTTTAGAAGATAATTGGTTACGGTTGAGGGAAAAGGAGCTCGAGATAAAACAGGCAAAACTTGAGCTCATGAGGACATCAAAACGGGAGTCCGACATCATCTTCTACAACACTCCAATCGACCCAAATTTGACCGGCCGCCAACTAGAAGAGTTGGAGAAAGTTAAGGCAGCAATCAAAGAACGTTACAATTTAGATTATTAGTTTAAGTATTCTAGTGTTTATTTGAATTTCGTATTGTAATTTTTTTTTTTAAATTCGTAGTGTAATGTTTTTTTTTTTTTTTTTTTTTTTTTTTTTTTTTTTAATTTCGTAATGTAATGTTTTTTTTAATTTGAATGAAATTTAAATTTAATGTTAAAAATGTTTGAATTAAAAAAAAATAATAAAAAAAATAAAAAAAAAATCCTCGGGTCGTCGACTGGGGCATCCGGGTTGTCCCAGGTCGCTGGAGAGAGAAAGCTGACGTGGCGCAGGTTGTCCCAGGTCGTCCCAGGTTGCGACTGGGACTAGCCATAGAGATAATGATAAGAGTCGTATACCATAAGAACACGTGATCATCCACAATGAAATGCCAAAAAAAATCTACGTGTTGGTCCATTGGTAAGGATAAAGGGTGCTTCGTCTTTTCTTTGAACTTATTCGCTTTTTAAAAAGTGATTTGTACGGATCGCAAGTTTGATTTTCATTGCTTATTTTTATTCAACCAAAACTAGCTCGCGTGCATTCTTTTAAAGTTTATCATCATCCAATTAACTATCAACGATACATACACTTTTCTTGATATATTTCATATTTATAATCAGTCTATTTCCAATATATGGACTGTTTGCATGTTTGATTGATAGTAAAGAGCTAGTCTTTTTGAACTACCTACGTATAAAGTAGAGTATTATTTTATGTAAGCAATTTGGACACGTTAATTCATGTCATCATGTGCTAAGTAAAGATGATCAACGACAAGTATTTTTTTTTTTCTTTCTTATAAGGTTTAAACATAAACTCCTTTTTATATGTGTAAGCAAATTTGATTTTTGGCCGCACATTGTTCTTCTTAGTACAATTAGGAATTGAACCCTTCTATCAGACTGCTTAAAAATGATTCTTGTTGTGAAATGAAAATGCTATACAAAAATAATATGTGGAATTGGCTCTTTTCTTAATGGCAATGCAGAACACTAGAACAATGAAAGCGATAGTGAGTATATTCGGTTGTTGCATTTTTAAGTAGAATAAACAGGGATCACATTTATAAAATCATTTCCAGATTAATATTTTACTTACACTCAAAATACTTTGGTTGGACAATTAGGAACACATTTCAAATACTTATTCATAAGAAATTTAACTAACTTGGGTACATGAAAAACTAGCTTGTTTATTAAAGTATCAACTATATCAAGAAATTCAGGGAACTCAAATGCGCTCTTTGATTTAGTGGTATGTGAGTTGCTCATCAACCTAGAGGTTATAGATTCAAACCTCGCTAAAAGCATTTGTTAGATATATAGTGAGATAGGTGGTATAGGGTGTGAAAAAATAGCCGTTAAGAAAAATATAAGAAACTTAGGGAAAACAATAATGATAATTTAGTATGACAATGTGATACGTTATCATGACATTACATTATAGTTATTACTGTTTGGTAACAATTTCCTTAACATTATTGATCGAGTTAATGTGAGCTTTTCTAACGGGGTGTCGTCATTTTCTTGTTCAACTATTTTTCGTCAGCATTTAAGGAAAGATAGAACTTTATGAACAAACATCTATAAATATTTCGTTAATTGCATCATACTTGGGGGTTCATCAGATTATAAAAATGGTTGAGTACTTTTCTATACAATGTGAAATGCGTTGCAAACACAAAGTATATTATTATGAATTATGATGATAACTTATTTGAATATTAGATTAGATTAGATATAAACTGGTCGATGATATTTAGATGTTGACAAGGTATTCATGATTCTTGAGAGTTGAGATGTAACGTGATGCTCTCTAAATTTGACTTTTGATTATCCAATTAGCATAAAGATTCCATTCATTTTTATATCCTACTAATAATTTGTTGAATATTCTCTGGATACTATGAGTAGAATATACGTATTGCTCTTTCTTTTTTTCACTTTTATACGATTGGTACGTTAACATTACCTTGTACCGTACTTGTTTTACACTAGTATGCTTATAATGCAATATATAAGAAAAGGAAAAATAAAATAAAAAAAAATTAATAAAAAATAAAATTGTTAACGTATACATCATGTAATAAAAGAAGGAAAGATAATACACACACAAACAATTTACTTGAGGTTTTGAGCTAGACCACTTATATATACATCAGAAGCGAAAATGCGACATGAGTTGGTTTATATTGTTGGTTAAATGACATCACGTTAGGAAGAGAGCAAAAGTTACAACATGGTGACTTTGAGAGTTTATGATTGTGTCGTTGATGGGGTTAAACTCTTAAAGTACCGATACCTAATTTAACTTGACAATGCAACTAATTAAGATAACTATTTACTAGTCATAACCGTTGTTGACAAAGTTTTGTCAAAAAGTTTTAGTATTCCATATATAGGTCTTTGCAAACACTTCTTTTAAGCTTAAATCACAAAACAAAAACGTTTTAACGATTTCCTTGAAAATAAAATACAATATATCTTATTCCAACTAACAACGAACAATTAAAATGTACTCGTATAACTTATGAGAACTTTTTGCTTAAATAAATTAACAAAATTTTATTTTATTTAACTAATAATACTTACTTAAATCATGAACGAGCTACATACATTAAGTTATTCAAATGCCTTTGATTAAGAAAATATTTGAAATGAATTATCAATAATATTTCTAAGCTATTTGTCAACTTGCAGTTTATTTATTGACATTTTGCAGTAGTGACAAAAGATTTATCCAATATAAGGTTGATTATGCTTAGAACAAAATAGGCATAAGGATTATTGATTAGGTCAATTGATCATATAAAGTCAAGTACTTTGAGGAACAAAATGACTAATCTACAATTTGGTTTCCAATCGATCGGATGGAGCTTTCAATTTCCGATTCATCCGATTGAAAGGTTGGTTACACCGATTCTTGTCAAAAACCGGGTTTCCGTGATCAAAACATGTCCCATCCGGTCGAATTTACCAAGGTTTGAGCATTTGTAAACAAAACTATCCACAAACATCATATTTCCGTAGATAAAAAAACTTTACATGTAAGATAAGAAAAAGATAATCTAACACATAACATTTATGCTCCAATTACAATTCTCTTTTACGATTTTGTTTTCTGCATGTTAACCATAACGAATTTTATTCGATTTTCAACATGCTCTCTAAATCATTATCTTTTCATGTCATGTCCACTTCTTTATCGGCTCTTGACATGTTTCAAGATATAATCAGGGCCTTCATCAGTCAACCTCGTTGCCGAGAGATCGTGGGTGAGACATAATGAGGATTGTGTTAGTTGTATGTTTAGCATAGCCTCGATTGTACTTTGTATGGGCTAAAGCCCGAGTGTCACTAGTTAGGGTTTATGGTCTATATTTATGTTTCGGTGTTATTGAATGAGACAGACAACCTTTTACCAACTTACATGGTACCAGAGCTCCTTGGTCGATCCTCCTAAACCATAAAACAAAACTACTGGTCCTACTTTACTCATTGTTGTTTGGTGTCGATCGTTGGTAAACGTGGTTACCAATCGAAAAGTATTTTTATTTTCAATCGACTGTTGGCTCTGGGATAGCCGTTTGACATCCTTGTTACTTAGTGTTCAAATGTTGGTTTCCTATCTTGATCACTGTTGAAGGTCATGTATCAGGCTAAACTTGTTTGTTTGATTCGTTTGGTGGTAAAACCCTATTATTACTTCTTTTGTTCACGTTTTTTCTTTTTGAAGCCCTAATCCTAAACGTGTTACGTCATTACAACCTGCTACAGTTCCATCAATTCTTCACAAAACCCTAGTCTTCACTCGTTTACTATCAATGACTGGATCTGATGCACCTCCTAATCCACCAGTCATTCTCCTTTCGGACAAACTTATGACAATCACCAACATCACCCAACGTGTTCCCGTTTTATTGGATGTTTATGAGATGAATTACTCATCTTAGGTGTATTTTTTTCCAGAATTTGTGTCGTGGCTACAACCTCATGTATCACATCGTGAGTGAATCTAAGGATGATGCCACGTCTAGTAACTTGTTGCCTCCAACCGCGGAATGGTTAATTATAGACTCCATCATCCTTACTTGGATCTTTACAACTTTATCCAAAACCCTTCAACAACGGCTTGTGGTTGAGAACCCTACAATGGCAAAGGAGGCTTGGAATATTCTTGCTTTGATCTTTCATGACAACAAAAGGTCTCGTTCCATTGCATTGAAGGCGGAATTGCGCTCGATAAAGCTTGGGGATTTGACCATCGATGCTTTCTTTCGTAAGATCGAATCTATGGCAACCATTTTATCTAGCCTCAGGTCTCCTATTAGCAATGATGATGCGGTTAATATTGCTCTTGATAGGTTACCAGATAAGTAACAACATGTCTCTGATATTATTATCCATCGGGATCCCTCCCCGGATCTCAAGACGGTTCATTCCATGCTTACCACGGCGAAGATGCGTTTGAAATTGATGGATCAAGCTACATATGTTGATTCCACTTCATCCTCGCCTATGGTTTTGTTAACTAACACCGGCAATCATATTCAGCGTTCTACTCCTACTACGGATAAGGTAAACAAACCTTGTTTTAACTTTAATAAAGGCTATTGTCGTTTTGGAGAGCATTTCAATTTTTTTCATAATGGGGTTCATGGAAATTAATCTTTGGGGTCACATACTTTTACTCGTTCACCTGCTATATTATCCCCTAGTTTGATACAAAATGATATGACCATTTTTCAAAATCTATTGGCTAAACTTAGTTGTACAAGAGTTTTTACTAGTGTCCCTAACGTTGGCAATGCAAATTCTAATATCACCAACAGCTCGCCTAAGGCTTTTCATTCGACAACCCATAGCCCAAGCCAAAGTTTTGCAACACTTCATACCCCACCAGGCTTTAACGCAATGCACCAGGCCCAACAAATTTACTATCCAACAAGCCTTGTAATTCCACATTAGGCCTAAGCTCCTCCTTTGGCCCATTCTTGTAACGTCCCTTGAACGACACGACCAAAAAGACGTAAAACATTTCGCAAAAATGTACTCAACGATTGACTCGTTTACTAGATGAAAAAAATCCACAATCCATTGGAGTTTGAAACTATTATTAAATGAAAATAGACTTAAATTACTTTCAAAATGACAGTTGACGCGACTCGGGACGACATACAATTCAAAAGTAATAAATTTTAAAAGATTGGCGAAAACTGAACAGGGTCGCCCAGCGGATCAGCTAGGTTGATTTTTCCCAGCCAACACCATCCAGCTGATCGGCTGGTCGTCCAGCCGATTTACCTGGGGCTTTCTGTCTAGCCTGCACATTTTTAAAATCGTTATTCGAATCTCCCACTTCCCAAACTCGATAAGTTACTAAACTTTCCAAAACTTAATAATATATCATAAATTTTATAGAAATTTGAAGTTTGGACATTAACAACACCTAAACACAAGATTTACAAAATCAAGAAAAATACGCAATTTGACCCATTTGACCCGTATACTCCTATACCTAAACAATTTCACTTTTGCATACCAAACTAAACTTAACATGGCTTCACTTAACATTACCAAGGTAGTACAAAGTGTTCTTACACAACATTAACCCGTGACAACACAAAATAGGTGAGGTTGGCTATATACCAAACACCCTTTTACTACCTTTCTATGATTAACACTTGACTCTATTTACCATCATTTACAATACTTGTCTTAAACACAACTTAAAGACCATGATTGAAAAACGACCAAGTGAAACCAAAATATACCAAGATGAAAAGCAACACTCTTGAGGTTTCCAACTTTCCACGCACACTTGGTCCAAGAAACGTAGTCTTCTACTTACCAATCTCAAAATGTTACGCTTCCAAACTTGCTAACAACTAATCCTTCTCCTTACCTTTACCTTCAACACTTGCACCTACAAAATATTCATTAAACTTATCCGTAAGCAAAATGCTTAGTAAGTATATTACATAAAGTTAGCATTAGCAAGTTATAACTAACAATTTGTTAGCTACAACATATCAAGGAATACATTCATAACATTAAACATATCTTTAACAAGCATAAATAATTATGCTAACATTACACACTTTCTAGCATTGGATCCAAGCTACTTAACATTAATACTTTCCTTGATTATTACAACAATGAACATCATAATTCAATATAAATTGAGATTCTGAAACATTAACAAGTTTAGTCAATATACTCACCTCAATAATTTACTTGCTCATTACTTGGGAAATCAAAGTTTTATCTTCAATTATTTCCCATAAGGGGATTAACCCTAATTAGTACCTAATTGTAATCAATAAAATTTCAATATTTAATAAATATTTCCAATTCAATATCATGAACCGTAATTACAAAATCATCAATTCACTTACTTGAGATGTCTTAGAGGAACTGGAGTGTCTAGGGCTTGATTCTCTACTTAATTCTTTGATCAAAAGCACAAGAACACCAATTTGGTTCTTTCCCTCCTTTTTCTTCTTCCTGAAGCGATCTCACACTCATACACACTCTAATTTTCTGGAACTCTCACTAATTTACCAGTAATTTAGATATTTGATTAATCAACTTTAGATACTTGCCAACACTAGTCCCTCAAATTTCATTCTTCCGAGCTTTGCTACATATCTTAATAGAACTTGCCACTTACTTTATTTTAGTTTATAACTTTACCATTTATTCATAAAAATATATTTTAAACAATTTAATATTATTACTTTTATTATAAAATAATACCTAATCGGGTTGTGGGCGTAATAACTCCCCCCCTAGATGAGATTTCGTCCCCGAAATCTACTCTTAAAATAAGTGTGGATACTTATTCTCATCTTTTCCTTCGGTTCCCATCTAATACTCATACCCTTGTTATGCTTCCATTGCACTTTTAGCAATGGGATTTCTTTGTAGCGAAGTTGTCTTGTTTTCCTTCCTAGAATTGCTTCTGGTTTTTCTTGAGAGGTTAAATTTGGGTCGATTTTGATATCATCCAAAGTGATCACACTAGTTTCATCCGCTAGACATACATGAAAGGTATTATGAATACCACTCATTTCTTTGGGTAGTTCTAAGATGTACGCTACTTCTCCAACACGCTTCAATATCTTAAACGGTCCTATAAACCTTGGACCAAGTTTTCCTTTGTTCTTAAACCGAAATACACCTTTCCTCGGTGAGATCTTCAACATTACAAAATCTCCCACATTAAACTCGATTGGCCTCCTCCTATTATCGGTATAGATTTTCCACCTATCTTGTGCCGCTTTTAATCTCTCTCGGATTGTTTCTATCTTCTCGGTTGCTGCCAAGACGATATATGTGCTTGCTAGTTCTCTACATCCTACTTCTTCCCAACATACTGGCGTTCTACATCTTCTTCCATAGAACATCTCATATGGCGGCATTTTTGCGTGGTAACTATTATTGTAGAAAAATTCTACCAAGGCTAGATGATTGTACCAATTGCCTCCAAAATCTATTGCACAAGCTCACAACATGTCCTCTAAAGATTGAATCATCCGTTCACGTTGTCCGTCCGTCAAGTGGTGAAAAGTCGTACTTATGAGTAACTTCGTTCCTAACTCTTCTTAGAAACTTTGCCAAAAATTAGACGTAAAGCGTCCATCTCTGTCTGAGATGATGGATACGGGCACTCCATTACGTATAACAATTTCATTGACATAAATCTTTGCTAGTTTATGAATAGTCATATGTCGTATTGGAATAAAGTGAGCACTCTTTGTCAAGTGATCTACTATAACCCAAATTGCATCATGTTTCTTCGCCGCTCTTAGTAATTTAGTATCAAAGTCCATTGTGATCTTTTCCCAATTCCAAACCGGAATCTCTAACAATTGAATCTTTCTATACGTTTTTTATGCTTAGCTTTGACTGTTAAACAAGTCAAACACTTTTCAACACATTTAGCACAATACCTCTTCGTTCCCGGCCACCAATAATTTTTCTTTAAATCAAGATACATCTTTGTAGCTCCTGGATGAATAAAATACTTTGACTTATGTGCTTCATCTAGAAGTAACTCTTTAAGATCGTGATGCAAGTTTTCCGACCAGGATTTAATATTTATAAGTCTCGTCTACCTAAGGTCTACCTATTGCACAAACGAGCAGTGAACCCGATCGTACGTAGTATAGAAAGTGGCAAAGCCGAGGTAGTTCCCAAGAGCTATGTAGATGAGGATCATATTAAGTCTAATTGTCACGATTTTAAAAGGTTTTAAGTTTGAAATGATTAATTAAACTAAAAGACAAGAAATAAAATGCGAAAATTAAATTGAGGTTGTGAACAATGGTAAGAAAGTGTGCTAACCTAATTATTCATCCTATCATGTTATGTCTATGTTTTCTAATTACTTCTTATTGATTCAAGTGGGGTTTCAAGTCGCTATGACAGCATTTGGTCAATTCGTCATAACCTATCAACAAAGTTTCCTACCCGACGTCAAAGGCCAACCCTTTGGGGAGTCGAGGGTCTCAAGCAACCTAAGCCAAGTTATTAAGTACCTTACATGCAATATTCGAAACAATGTGTGCCCGGGCGCTAGCATCTTAGACACACATCCCTAACTTCTTAAGTTCATCCTTCCGAACGATGATCCTTTGGTCAATTCGCACAAGAGGGATTTGATAGTCTTTTGGTCATTTCTTACCAAGCCTCTCTACCTACTTACTTAGGGTCTTTTGGTCAATTCTCCTAAGCAAATAAATACGACCGCAACTCAAAACAACCGAAGCTAAGGTGACTACCAACGAACTATGCATGTATACACTAGAAACAATAATTGAAGAATGAAAACATAAACAATACAATCAAGGAATCATAACTAGGCTAGCACCAAAGGTACTTAGCTGATCATATTGAAAGACATAAATAATTCAATGTTTAACATGATTAAAGACATGAATTAAAGTGTAAAGAAGTAGTGATCGCTAAAGCTTATCGATATAGTGTGATTCCTCCCTTGGAGATGGCTCCGTATGATCTGCCCTTGGAACCCTCTTCACGTTCTCTGACTTTGTGTTGTGTGTGAATGATGTCAAATACAGATTTTAGGTTTGTATTTATAGGCCCGATCATAGTTACGGCGTAACTTAAGTTGAGAGTTACGCCATAACTTAATTATCCTCTAAACAGAACTCTCGTAGTGGTGATTACGGCGTAACCTAAGGAATAGTTACACCATAGTTATAGCTCCGCCGTAATTTTGTTGAGAGTTATGTCGTAACTTAAATACCCTCCAAACTCAAGTCTCGTAGTGTTGGTTATGTCGTAATGCATGTTAGGAGGTTACGGCGTAGTTGACGAAAGAGCGGAATTATCCATGACCTAGATGGTTACGGCGTAACTTAAGTTTAGAGTTACACCGTAACTACAGTTGACTTGGTCTTTTTAAACTCAAATCCCAGCTACAACATAATTGAGAATATGAGTTAGGCTGTAGCTTCTTCAATGATAGCATACTAAGGTAAAAAAGTTAAGAAAATCTCCAAATCCGCGTCTCTAAGCTCCAATGATCATATATTACCTGGAAACGAAATATAAAAGAATAAGAGTATATATCCATATAAATGACATAAAGTATGAGCATAAACGGGGGAAATTGACATTTAAAAGTCATGATTATTTGATGTTATCAAATATCCCCCCACTTGAATTCTACTTTCCCTCAAGTAGACCTTATTAGAATAATTTCTACAAAGATATTCCCAAATTACCTGGAAGATATGAGTTTAAAAAATCCCTTATGCTAGAATAAATCAAAGCCGAACACCTCACAAAATGTAAACAAACACTCATATTCTATCTTCTAATCTAAGTGTTAATTTCGGGGTGATCACTCAAAGCACAGTCATAGCATGTATTATATCATAAGCTTGGCGGTTACACAAATCTCCACCACTAGATTTAAGGACTAAACAATCTTTGAAGGCAATATGGGTGAACGCAATATGAGGTTAAGGGTGAAATGTCATTACTAACGTGTCATGGAAAAATGGACAAAATCAGTGATACATGACCAAATCCATGGCCAAGACACCAAATATTGCTCGCTTCATCAACTAGACATGCTTCATGACTAAAAGGTAGGATAAGACATGATGTGTTACGTGTGTACAAGTTTTAAATTTATAAAAGGTGATTTACCAAATCTATTAATAACACATACGAGCAAGTGAACTCGTCCGTTATAGCAAGATTATGATGGTAAGTCGGGATCGTTCGCATGGAATTTCTGAGTGAATCAAGAAACAAGTTATAAAATCTACTAATAGCAAACCAAAAGTACTCAATAATAACGTAAATAGAGATAACGAAATTCAGATAATTAAGACTACACTTGGTTAAACTAGTTTCTCATCCTTGAAAAGTATGATTGTGTTAACCTCTTCTTAACATGTTGGTTATGATAATTAGTTGGTGTACTAATCTATTGTTCTTACAAGTTAAACATTCGTCAAGATTTTAGTTTATAAAAATAAGCATTAGGTTTAACCAATCAATTCAAGTTTCATAAGTTTATATTCACAAACTTATACACAAAAACATCCATTTGCTTTATCAAATTTGCTTAAGAAATGGTCAATACAAAAGGTAGCCGATCATAGAAAAAGGGTCACAATTGATTGTAAACAACTAATCTTTCGACCTTTTGAGGTGTTTCCAATCAATCCAATTTGATAATCAAAAAGGATTCTTATTACAACCACACTTGAGTTTCTTTGTTTGACCAAGAATAATGGGTAAAAACAATCATTCATAGAAAAATGATTATAACTAGTTGAATAACAATAAATCCTTTTGACCTTTAAAATTACTAACAACTAGTCAATCTTGATTAACAAATGTCACCATGAAACTTAAGCACAATTGGATCTTAGAATTGACTTGAAATTGATTTAAAACATGTTAACACAATCATGAACTAATCATTAGATAATAAACATTGTTTAAGCAAGTGCATAAAGGAACTGGCTACTCATCGCAAACATGAACATAAACTCAGAACTTTGAACATTAGAAAACATGATTAAGAGTCTTACAATGATTGGAATAAGATTACAAATGATTGAGTAATGTTATCCAAAGTATTGATGTTGACTTCTTGGTGGTTTGACTTTCAAATGTTGACTTCTTGGACCTTCAAACTTTCCTAGACTTCTAATGACGAAATTGAGAGCTTTTTGAGAATGATTTGATGAGTAGAGAGTTTGTATTATAGTGTGTGTTCTCAAATGATTACCAAAGGCTCTATTTATACTAATCTCAAGGCCTAGGGTTATTAATGCTAAACTTGGCCTCCAAGGAGCTTAGAAGGAACTAGAATACACCAAGGAAGGACCTAGAATTGTTTGGATATAAGTGACAAGTCTTATTGATGAAGAAATGGCAGACATAACACTTCGAGCCGAATCGGTAGCGGGTGGCAACCAATCGGCTGGACTTCCTCAGCAGATGACTTTTGACTTTTTCGCTTGAGTGGTTTGATTCTAGTTCGTAGCTCTTTCTTCTTCATCCAAACTTGATCTTTTTCATTGCTTTGACAATTGGAATGCCGAACCTTTGGATCATACGTGCTTGAAATGCCTCCATGAAACGGAAATCTCTTGTATGAATACGAATCTTCATTTATTCAACATTCTTTCACTTTTCCTTCCATTTTCCTGTACTTGGTTACATATACTAGACAAACGTTCTTTGATACTATTAAGTACTAAAAGCATATGAATATAACCAAATAACATATATAAAATCCCGAATAACGCTACTAAAAACATGTACAATTTGAGCGTTATCAAATTCCCCCACACTTACACTTTGCTTGCCCTCAAGCAAATCTAGAATTGAAATAAAATATCCACCTAGTACAAAAATATGATTGAGAAAAATGCAATGCAAATCTATCAAGTACAAGTACAAGATAGGATCTATCGTGTTAGCTTTAATGATGAAAAATCAAGATGTTTGACAATATCCACTGATTTTTTTTTCTTTTTTTCTTTTTTTTTTTTTGCATTATTAACATTTCAAAACACCTCACGAAAAAGAAACGAAATATAATTCACTCAATCACTCAATTATTTTGGTAGAGTATATAGGAGAAATCACACTCATTGCTCAGTCATGATTCGTTTATTACCATAAGCTTGTACAAGAAACAAAAGTCCACAGACGTGGCGTGAGCACCAAGTGTAAACATCTAAAGAGGTCTTTTTGTTCGGGTTGAAACGTTAGGATAATAGGGTGAATAAAGGGTATGGAAAAGGCATGGGATTATTTTATTTAATTGGTTTTAAAAGAAAAATAGATTCAAGTCTAAGTCCCATTGTTGCTAGTCACCAAAGAATCCGCAAACCAGTAAATGATTACAGTTACAATCTTTCTCCTTTCCACATATCTTCACATAGATTTGCCATAACAATATTCTTTCATACATAGCATATTGGCTAACAATTTTTTTAACATAACTCCTTTCTTTGAAATGGTACATACGAATGACAAAGTGCGGTTACTCATAACCATCAAAACAATCCAATCGTACCAAGCAACTAGCAATCAACCGTTTAGACATTGACAAATGTTAGGCTAAGGTTTAAAGTGTAAAATATTTTTGTATTTTTCTAGATTTAACAAAGATAAAAAGATTGGCTCGGAGGGTGTACTAAGGGTATCTAGCACTAAAAGTGAGTGCTACAAATGGGTCCATATGGGTGGTTAACTAACCGATGTGGTTAGCTAATATATCATTAGATGTAAAATGGAAGGCCATTTGGGTTTAAATCCTAAGGTGCCTCTTTATCACACGAATACACTTATATCACACGAATACACTTATATCACACGAATGCGATCTCACTGCGGTTTGGTATTGATTTACAAGCACAAGTTCTAGAATAAATAAAATCACCGGCACAATTATGAAAATATCTAAGCATAAAAGATGTATGCTATATATGATATAGGCTCAAATCCTCACAATTTTAGTGGAAAGGGCAATATAATGTGTGCTAGCAAATGTTATCGATCCCAGAATGGATTGCAATATTAATCGAAACTCATCTCAATTTTTCAAAAATTACATATTTTACCAGTGGAATGATCCAGTTATTCTAATGTATTATCCTAAAAGCGTAAAAACAACTAGATCACAAGAGCAAACAAATTTTAAAATTTAAGCTCAAAAACTCTAATTTTCCTATTCACCCCCTACACTTAAGTTAAACATTGTCCTTAATGTGAAAAACGAACTTTAAAGTATTGAAATAGGGAAATAGAGATAAAACCAGATTTTCCGAATGAGTTTTCAACTAAAGCTTAAATCCTTTGATACAAGTGTCCACGGAAGTAATCATTACCTGCAGTAATCTTATACAAAAACAAAACAAAATAACTTTATTAAAACTTTTCACCCCCCACACTTAAGTTCAACCAAAGGTTTAAAATTTGGGGCGTGAACACAGAAAAATGAAAATCAAATCTGAAAATAACACGGTTTGCCTCGCGAGAAGCGCTTGTTTTATTACCGAGTCACCAGCCTGACTCAAAATTCCTAAAATCACGTAGTTGCATCTTTTGATTTCTTCTTTGAAGATTTTGGAATATACAAAATTTCTTCACCAGTCTCATCAATATCATATAACTTTGCAGTATCGCAAGAGCTAGGAAGAACATCCCAGATGAATCCAGTTTCTGTAGCCCAAGGAATACTGTGACAACTGGTAAATTTCAAAAACTATTTTTAATCCCACACTACTTTAAATTTTAGAAAGTTAAGCATTCGACTATAATCTTTTGATATTTTGCGGAATATTCCATTGTTGAACCTTGTGTATGGCATTTAGTTAGGCACTACTAGACTTCGGCACTAGGCAAAACCTAATAATTTGAGAAAACTTGAGAAAAACTACTCGTCTAGTTTTCATAGGCGTATTTATGATCAATTTTATTTGAAAATCGTAACTAAAACTTTTGGCGCACTTATGAAAACCCGTTAGACTTTTATGTGGAAAACACTAGCTCGGGAATGTAGGAATCGGGAAACTTTGGAAAATTACATGAATGGTCCTTGTGGTTTTAACCGTCCCCCCCCCCCCTTTGATATTATTGATTATTTTGATTTTTAAAAGAGTAAAATACATAAATATCCATGTGGATATATCCCACACACAAACACACATACAAACACAACACACAATCATCACCCTCACACCTTTCTCTCTCTCCCTCTCTTGAAACCCTAGCCGCCGAAAAAACACACCACCGCCGCTTCACTGCCAACACCCACCTCTCACCGCCCACTCCAAAAGAGTCCCCACCACTACCTCTTTCTGATCCACAACACCACGCGCTCAAAAACGCCCCTTCACCCATTTCTTTTACCCCACGCGCCACCCTAACCCCACCATAGCACCACCACTGGTTCATATTCACGAAGAAGATAAAGGTAGGGTCACGCATACGAGTGGTAGCTCGTTATTCTTGTAACTCGTGACATGAGTCACGAGTTGACTCGTTTTGAGTCGGGTTTGGCTAGAAAAACGTGGGAAACAAATTTTTAATAATAAAAACGTGGTTAAAAACATGTTGGTATCCGTGTCTCGTAAGTCGTTTACGTGTACGTGTCGCGTCATTCGAGCCGAGAGCCCAAGCTCTCGGTGTGACTTTGTGTGATATTGATTCTTGAATTTGTTCTTGTTGTTGTTTTGTTTGTTTACTTTTGATTTGGGTTTTGGATGAAACCCTAGGTATCGGATGGATTGATTGGTAGTTTGATGTGGAAATGGTTTGGTTGTTGTTGTTGTCGAGTGGAAAGCAACCCTCGAGGGGGTCGTTTGGTTTGGCGTAGATGATGGGAAAACTAGGCCGAGACCCATATGGTCTCGGCAAGATATTTTGGAGGTGTTGGATTGTTGGTATTATTGTTGTTGTTGTGATTGTTGGTCGAGGGAAAGAGAAGCCGGGACCGAATGGTCACGGCTAAATTTTGTTTTGGTGTTGTAAAAGTTGAAACGGGAATCGGTTGTGTGACGATTATTAGTGAATGAGGATAGGTTAGACGTGAGTCATAGATGACCACGAGAATTTGAAGTTGTTGATTATGGGACTTGACTTTATTTGACTTGATGATATAATTGTGAACTTTGCGCCAAGTCGGTGTCACGTTGACTTTTTAGTCATCTTTGACTCCGACAAGGTCGTGACATGGACAATATTTATTATTGTACTTGATATAACTTAATAAGTCGAGAAGTACTGACTCGGACTTGTGACTCGAAACAAATGGTAACTCAATAAAATCTAACGATAACTTAAGACGTGAACGATAAACAATAATAAAGTTTTTTTTATATAATAATTAACAAGTATATTTACTTGTTATAACTGTTCTTTTTAAAAAAATAATAAAGGAAAAAGAGAAGTGTAATAAGTGGGTTACTAAATTTTTCGAGGGCACGCAAAACTAGAAGTGCCATAAATGCTAATTTAATACCATTTAATTGTTTGTCACGGATACTTGGCATTGATAAACTTAACCTACTTAACTAACGAACTTATTGGGTTGACGAATCGAGTAAGACCTCGTTAGTTATGTCGGAAGAGTTTAGTAATGACAACGTATCCTATGACGCCTTAGGACGTGGTATAGTTTTGGAATAATAAGTAAGGCGAATACATTGTAAAGTTTATCGAGTTGACGAATTCGATATGTTTTGACAATATATTTAAGAGACTTATTAAACTACAAACTTGAAACATATATTGTTGTGTTTTTACTTTGTTGAGTTCTTGAGAAGCGTGTGTTCACATAAATATTGTTGAGTCGACACAACGCACGCACGCACGGATACCAAACACTAGAAATTGTTATGAGAAAGAGTTTTGGAAATAAAACTGGAATATAGTCGGGATTGGGAACTATTGAATGGAGATGTAATCTAAGCCGAGTCTATGTTATTAGGTAGTACCGAGTCAGTAGTTGCTGTTTCCCGATAGTCGATACTCTTCTTGTTCCTGTTGATTCTTGTGCATTTGCTGGACTAAGGTGAGTTTCATAGCCCCACTTTTACTCGTACTTTGCTTTATTAAATCTTGGGGTGAGAAAACATGCACTTGCTTTGATTGGACCGATTATGAAACTGTGTTTTGCTTGCTCTTATTACGTAGTCTATGCTAAGGTTTAGCCTCTCTTTAACTTGCCAACTATTAGGTCGTTTATTAATGTTGTAGGTAGATCTATCGTGGTTGACCGCCCCGTCTGGACTTGTTTTCCCGACTTGCCAGGGTGGCACCTGGATTGTGGTTGCAAAATTTGCCATGATGTATAACATCTTGGTTTTTGGTTTGTTATTTGAGTATGATGGTTGCTTATATGTTATGACTTACTTGTGTAATAAGAGGATATAATGTTTGGTCCAAATACTTTGTTATTTATTTAAACCTATGAACTCACCAGCTTTTTGCTGACTTTTTAGCATGTTTTTCTCAGATAATTGATATGTTAGGCTTGGGCAATTGATTTGGGAGGCGCTTGGCAGCAATGGCATGGTCATGGATGTATTTCACCCTGATGTTTATTTGGGACCGCTTTTATGAATTGCTTTTAATGGGCTTACTCTCGTACTTTTGAATAAATGTAAAACTAAACTACTATCTTTGACAATGTTTTTTTAAATTATGGATGAGTTATTATGGTTCGCTATACTTGTGTTGTGTACCAATTTTTGTAGCACCCCAATGTTAGTAAGTCTTCCGCTGAACCTATTTTGGGGGTGTTACAAACACTCTTTTTGTAGCTTACTGGAAAAGGTGCCATGAATGTGATAGCTTCAAATTCTGATTCAGGCAGCATCACGTCGATTGAAATTTCATTCATTTGCTCCTTATCATAATATAACTTAACTCGATGTCCATTAATAATGAAACATTCACCATGCTTGTCATAAAGTTCGACATAATCAGATGGATATCCATGTTTCACTATACATGGTCCGAACCATTTTGGTTTGAGCTTAGGAACTTTGAATTTAAATTTCCTGTTAAAAAGTAGAACTTTGTCTCCGGCTTTGAATTCTCTCCGAATCCTCAGCTTTTTGTCATGATTAGCTTTGGTTATGGCTTTGTACAGTTTGGAATTCTCATAAGCTTGGAGTCTTAATTCATCGAGTTCATGCAACTACAAGAATCTCTTTTCTCCAGCTATTTTGGGATCGGTGTTACAGCTTCTAAGGGCCCAGTAAGCACGATGTTCGATTTCGAACGGCAAATGACAAGTTTTTCTATTCAAAAGTCTGTAAGGAGCTATTCCAATTGGAGTTTTGTAAGCCGTACGAAACACCCACAGAGCATCGTCAAGCTTTTTCGACTACACTGAAGGATTATCATTCACTGTTTTTTGAATATTCTCTTTAAAGCTCTGTTGGTGTTTTCGACTTGGCCACTAGTTTGTGGATGATATGCTGTAGCAAAATGATGATGAACTCCATATCTTTTCATGATTTTGTCCATTTGTTTGTTACAAAAACGAGTTCCTTGATCTCTTATCAAAGCTTTAGGAATTCCATAACGAGCGAAAAGCTTTTTGAGAAAATTTATGACAACTCGAGCATCGTTCGTGGGTAAAGCTTTGGCTTCTGACCATTTAGAAACATAACCCATAGCAACGAGAATATATTCGTATTTTTGGGATTTAGGAAATGCCCATAAAATCGATTCCCCAAATATCGAATATTTCGCAAACCTGAATGCTTTTAGTGGCATTTCATCACTACGAGAAAGGTTACCGGATCTTTGGCAAGCATCACAATTTTGAAAAAGCGTATGGGCTTCTTTGAATATTGTGGGCCAATAGAATCCAGCATCAAAAACTTTTTTAGCTGTTGTGGAAGGACCATAGTGTCCCCCAGTAGGGCCATGATTGCATTCATCAAGAATTTTTCAGGTTTTGGAACCAGAAACAAATCTTCAGATCATTCCATCGGGACACATTTTGAAAAGATAGAGATCTTCCAAATAATAGTGTTTATGTTCCGAAAAGAATTTACTCCGTTGAGCATGAGTTAATCCTTTTCTAAGGATTTTTTTTCGACGAGATAATTTGCAAAATCATCAAACCAAGGGGCTTCATTATCATCACCCATATCAACCTTCATGAGATTCTCATCAGGAAAGTAATCATCGATTTCTTCTTCCTTTAATTCCTCTAAATTCGGGTTTTCAAGATGTGACAAATGATCAGCAGCTAGATTTTCTGCCCTTTCTTATCTTTGATCTCAATGTCAAACTCCTGGAGCAATAGAATCCATCGAATAAGGCGCGGATTTGCATCTTGTTTTGTAAACAGATACTTGAGTGTCGAATGATCTGTGAACACGATTGTTTTTGAAAGCACGAGGTAAGATCTGAATTTGTCGAACGCAAAAACTACAGCCAATAATTCTTTTTATGTAACCGTATAGTTCTGCTGAGCATTATTAAGTGTCTTGCTCGCAAAATATATTGGCCGAAAGTGTTTTCCCTCTTGTTGACCTAAAACAGCTCCTACAGCAAAATCACTTGCATCGCACATGAGCTCGAATGGTAGTGACCAATCAGGTGAAACCATAATGGGTGCACTAGTCAGTTGTGATTTCAAGGTTTCGAATGCTTTCATGCAGTCTGCATTGAAATAAAAAACAGAATCTTTCTCAAGAAGTTTTGTCATAGGACGATATATTTTGGAAAAATCCTTGATAAAATGACGGTAAAAACCAGCATGTCGTACAAAACTTCTAATGGCTTTAACGTTAGTTGGAGGTGGTAGCTTTGTGATAATGTCAATTTTTGCTTTGTGTACCTCCATGCCTGCACTGGAAATTTTGTGACCAAGCACAATTCCTTCAGTCACCATAAAGTGACATTTCTCCCAGTTAAGTACAACATGTGCAGCTTCGCATCTTTCGAGCATTTTATCAAGATTAAAAAGACAAGCATCAAATGAGTTTCCGAAAACTGAAAAGTCATCCATGAAAACTTCCATGGAGGTTTCAAGCATGTCTTGGAATATTGCAATCATACACCTTTGAAAAGTTGAAGGTGCATTACAAAGACCAAAAGGCATACGCCGGTAAGCGTAAGTTCCAAAAGGACGAGTAAATGTGGTTTTCTCTTGGTCAGCAAGATCATTTGGAATCTGAAAATACCCTGAAAAGCCATCGAGGAAACAAAAGAGCTTGTTCCCCGCTAATCTTTCAAGCAGTTGATCCATGAAGGGAAGAGGAAAATGATCTTTTCTGGTGGCTTTGTTTAATTTACGATAATCAATATAAATGCACCATCCAGTGATAGTTCTAGTAGGAACTAATTCATTCTGTTCGTTAGTCACTATAGTCATTCCTCTTTTCTTAGGAACACGGTGAACGGGACTCACCCACGGGCTGTCCTCGATGGGGTAAATGATACAGGCATCAAGAAGCTTGATGATTTCCTTTTTGACAACTTTTTTCATGTTGGGATTGAGTCGACGTTGTCTTTCCACAACAGGTATAATCCCTTCCTCAAAATTGATTTTGTGTTTACAAAAATTAGGACTAATTTCTGGAATATCATAAGTTTTCCAAGCGAAAGCTCTTTTATGATTTTTGAGAATAGAAACCAGGCGCTCCTTTTCCTCATCTTTGAGTAATGAAGATATGACTAGTGGAAGAAGTGAATTTTCTTCCAGATAAGCATATTTAAGATGGCCAGGAAGTGGTTTAAGCACAAGATCTGTTGGTGGTTCTTGAAGAGAAGATTTTATCCTCATTTGATCATTGAAAGTTATTTCCTCAAAATTCTCTTCCTCTATTTCTTCCTCTTCAGTGTTATCTTCTTCCAGTTCTACTTCCATAAAAACTCTTTATCAAGATTCGTTTCACTAATATTTTCTGAAGTAGTCATGAATAGATCAGAATCGGTAAGTAATGTATCCAATTCTTCATCAGTGACTTCATCAATAACATCAATATTGAAGCAAGTGTCATCACTGGAACGTGGATATCGCATTGCTTTATCGATTAAAAAGGTAATTCACTCTTCTCCAACTCCAAGATTGAGTTCTCTACCTTTTATTTTGATGATTGCATCAGAGGTGTTCAGAAAAGGTCTTCCTAAAATGAGTGGGACTATACTATCTTCATCCATCTCTAAGATCACAAAATCCACTGGGAAAATGAATTTTCCAACTTGAATGAGCATATTCTCAACAACTCCAACAGGGTATTGATAAGAATGATAAGCTAATCGAATGCTCATCTTTTTAGGTTTTGATGGATAATATGGAATACAACAAATAGGGCATCAAATTGATACTTGCTCCAAGATCGGCTAAAGCATCGCATTGAATATTATTCCCTAAGGTGCATGGAATCAGAAAGCTTCCGGGATCTCCGAGCTTTGGTGGAATTTTGTTATAAACAATGGCTGAACATTCTTCATTGGGGAAGGTAGCGGATATTTGCTCTAACTTTCTTTTGTTGTTCGGAAGTTCCTTTAAAATTTCCCATAATTGGGCATCCCAGCTAAAACATCAATGAGGGGAACATTGAGTCTAACCTCTTTGATTATTTCATGAACTTGTTATATCGCTCCTTCATTTTCTCTTTCTTAAGGCATTGAGGATATGGAATTTTTGGTGTGTACGCCTTGATTGGTGAAACGGGTTTTTTCTTGGCAGGTTGGGTTGGGTTTGCATCCTCAGCTTCATCTTTACTATCTTGGACGATAGGAGTATCATCATTTGAATTTGGTGGTAGATCATATGAGAGACTACTTCTTGTGAATACAGCAATGATATGCTCATTTCTTGTTTGTGGTGGACGATAAGCTTTATCGTTCGATTGTTTTGGGTTTGATTGGGTGTTACTTGGTAATGAACCAAATGGTTGAGAAGAAAGTTGATCAGAAAGTCTACCGAATTTGTATTCAAGGTCCTGGATAGAAGCTTGATGATTTTTCTGCCCTTGCTCAACTTTGGTTTTGAGATTGAAAAATTGATTTTTTGATAAAATCATTTGTTGATCTTTGAGCAATTACAAATTCTCTCATGGTTTTTTCGAATTCAGTTTCTTTCAACTTTTTTTTAGAGTTTTGTGAAGGTTGATTATCTGTTCGAGGTTGAGAATCACGGATATTATCCCTTTGTTGGTGGTCTTGCTAGTTTCCTGAATTTCTACTGTAATAATTACCACGATATCCACCTCCACGGTATCCTCCTTGAACATAATTAGCTTCTTCTTCATTGGGTCCACCCATAAGGTTATTGTCATATTCCGACGATGGGTGATTTCCTCCACAATTGTTACATCCATCTCGCATTTCTTTCATTTCTCCTTTAAGATCTTTGTATTGCGAGTCGATTTTGGAAGTCAATGCTTCCATTTTCTCCATGAGTTTCGAGGTATCAGAATTTTCGACAAAAGCAACGGTTTTTCTTAGACGTTTGGTTTTGGAATCTTTGGACCAATCGCGTTTAAGAAGCACTCGGTCTTCGATGCCTCGTTAGGAGTCTTATAGAGAAAAATTCCTGCGGCATCAAGAATACCTTGAGAAATTTCGTTTAGTCCATGGTAAAAGATTTGGATAATGATTCAACGGGGTAGACCATGTCCATGACAACTACGAAGTAAATCTTTCATCCGAAGCCATGCTTCGACAAGTGATTCATCGGGGTTGTTAGGTTCCCATATTAGTAACACAAGCATCAGTATAAGAAAGGAGATAAAGGAAGGATCGGATGAACACACACACACTCTACGTGTAGGTTATGAGAGAAAAGTTAAGCATAAGTGAAATGTAAATGTGAACAACCAACCTTCAAGAGAAGGTTTACAAGATTATTTATAAGAGGAAACTAGGGCAACACACCAAGTTCCCATCCTTTCCTTATTGGGCTTTGCATAGGCTCATGGGCTTTCTACATGAGCCTAGCCTTGATTACTAACATAAAAGCCTTAATTAGGCTAACTATTACATATTAATTACTAACACTTGAATTATAGTTTAGGAGTGATTCCAACAATCTCCCCCTAAGTGTTAGTGATTGATGATTTGATCTTTAAACGTTGTAGGTGCTGATGTAATAATAGCATTGACGACATCTGACATTCTTCTTTCTTGTGAGAAGAAGTGCCTTGATTCGAACAATCTCCCAGTGTAGGGAAATTGTTTCCTTTGAAGTATTATGCTTTGACGTCATTGTTTTTCTTTGTTCTTTGTGGTGGTAGTGATAGTATATTGTGGTTGTCTGCATCAGGTCAGCTTCGTTGCTCCAGTGTCTCCATGTATTTCTCCAACATGCTCACACGCTATTTAACGTTGGATTTCAATACTGATGTAGTTCTCTTAGTCTTTAAACTTTGTAGATTCTTTGACTTTGACGAAGAATCATTCTGACTTTGTGTTACCTTTTGAGTGAACTTCCATTAGTGTTGTTGTTGGTATGAGCATGTGGAGAGTTTGCACAATCTTTTCCACCCACAAGCATCCATAAAAAGAAAACATAAAACATGGGTTAGAAATAATCCAGCGCTTACAAGTTTGAACTTCGAGAGTATTAACAACATAGTGTGAAAACACAACTCTAATTCTCACAAAGGCTGTTCCTGAACTGGAGTCTCACAAGTGAGATAACACGATGTACCGAAGTACACCTACAGTTAAGATGATCCGCTGAGGTACACCGAAGCATCACCTCATGGCTGTAGACCGTTTGAGACACATTAAGCGTAATCCACGGGGAGTTACCGAAGTGACCTGCTGTCAGGGTTGTTTGATGTTGACCCTAGTAGGAGTTTCCATTCAATCACTGAGGATCACAGTAGTGAACCTCTCATAAATGTTCTCGACAAATTGCTAAGATCTGTGAAGGACTCGATAATGTATCACTTGCGTCCTTATTGTTGAACGACAAGTGATGAAATGTCAAGTGTACCTAAGAGATCTTTTGATGAATCTCGTGGCTCTAGACTCAATAGTGCGCTTTGGTTTTCCTGAGTGGAGACTAGGGAAAGGGTCTCCTTCTTCAATATCAGCAATCTCTAAGAGAAAGCCGATAGTTTACGTAGGGTTCCCTGTGAGAATGAAACAAGCTTCTGTTGAGAGAAAGTTGAGTGGCTAAGAAGGTTTAGTGCATGCGTCACTGGGTCCATGACGACTTTTAATCTTCAATACCGGTGTCATCTAGTGACAACCAGTAGCATATGAATTGAACCCGGTGTCTGCCCTAAGTTGAATAATCTGGAGGGCTATTTCTTTTCACCCTTTTCTTTTACTTTTCTTTTTAATTCTTCAACTCCTTCTTTCTCCGATTCTTATTTTCTCCTTTTTATAATCATACCTAAGGACTTCTAGATTCTAACTATTGGTGGAGTCCTTGGGTAGATCCCTCCGGCTCTGGCGGATCATAGAACGGTTATTCCTAACCTTAGTCACCTTATAACACCATGACTAACCTATGTTTCCATTAAAACCATTATCTTGAAAATCTCTCAAAGTGGTTATGAGTAAAAGCATTTAATACCACTGTTGAGAGTTTAAGATTTTGCAGAAATACTCCCCCTCCACATGTGCTTAAGTATTTTTATAGAAATATGCACGGTGAGAGAAGAGTGCGCACTTTTGAATTGATCAACTCATGATAGAAAATCCCCCGCGAGACACGGTTACGTTGTATAGTTAAAGAGTTACATTTTCAGCTTTTAGGTGACAACTAGCTCTAATAACTACCTTGAAGGTGTGGACAAACCTCGACAGGTTTGTCAAACCCGTCAAAGTTCATGTCTACCAAGAGTTTATCGAATGGTACATTCTACTGGGACAAGTCCTTTGCGAGACACGTTTACATCACTAGCGAACTAGTTTGAAATTATTACCCATCCCGGACAAGTCTTTTCGAGTTACTAACCTTTAAGATCTCGTCAATTCATTTGTTAAGTCTTTTAGCACAACGATTCATTTGCAATTCACAACATATTTCTTATCACATAATTTTTTCTCCCCCTCAAAAATGGCATATAAATATGTTATTTTTGATGAAATATTGATATCAAATATGACCATTTTAAGTTTTGTGGTAAGATTTCCACAAAGAAAATTGTAAGATATAGGATTTCATAAACACACTAAACCATAATCCAAGTTGGAGTATAAAAGTGTTAGAGAGAGAAAGTTTTAGAGAGAGAAATGGAAGAGAGTTGGGAACTATGTGAAACAAAGAAAAATAGTATTGAAGCTCCAACCCTCTACCTTGGGAGGTAGAGGGTATTTATAGTGTCTTACAAATAAACGCCACCTACGGGCTGTGGATCAGGCATACAGTGGGTAAAGACCCGTCCGTCCTCCACGGTGTTACTTAACAAACTACTAACTAACATATCATAACTACGACTACGAGCTTTCTATTGAATGATTATACTTGAGGTGACCGACTCTTTAACGACTGAATTTTCTAATTCCTAACAATCTCCCCCTAAGGGAGGTCACCTCAATTTACAAAGATTACAAACAGATATTACATTAGATTGTTCTAGGATTCTTGATTAAGTCCTTTGCTCAGTAGCTCGTAGTCTTTGAATCTTCATTATTGCATGTTTGGGAATTCCAAGTGGAGGTCTTTAACTGATTCACGTGAGAATGATTGTTGAGCATGCTTTGAGATCATCAGTCATATTAAATCTCTGACTCTTCCTTTGTGATGTTGGTATTATGTGATGTTGTGACTTTTGGACCGACATGCTCACATTCTGGATCATGATTTCTTCTTATCAGAGAAGCGGAAGCTTTCGTTGATTCATGATATTGGCAGCAGTGTAGCAGAAGCATGGAGTGAAAATATCAGAGTCATTGATGCACTAATCATGATTTCTTTTAGAGATGAATGTGTTGTGTGAGCATGCGGCTATGGATTGACCGCTTCATTCTGATTAGCTGCAAACGTAGGGAGTACCTGCATACAACAGTTAGCCATAAAGCGCACGAAAGTGTCGTTGATCACTTTCGATGAATTGAGGTACACGGCCCACGGTTCCCCATTGATCAGTACAAGTACTGCCTGTGATCAGGTATAATTCCGAAGAATTTCCTTGACAGGGTTTCGCAGCTGCTCTAGTTGTTCTCAAACCGGAACATCTCAAAGAAGACAACACGGAGTGAGTGAACCAGTGAAACGAGATTCACTGATTGATGAAAAGAGATTTGAAAAACAATCGTGTATTGCTCAATAGAAATTGTTTTTGCAATACAACGAAGGTTTTAATCAGAATCAATTATCAATCAAAACACGTTTTATTTTGAGAAATAAGCACACAGTCGACGTGCTAAAGAAAAGATTTGTAAGCACAACGACCGGTTTTTCAAAGGTATCCGTCAATCCATAACCTGAACCAGGATTGATTCAAAAGATTGAATCACCCCATTATTTCTGTTCAGTTGTCACATGATTGATCTATTGAATAGATCTCACATGCCACCTACCAGGAGCTTGTTAGATGTTGGCTCCAGAAGGCTTTCCATCTTCATTGTGAATATTTTTGCATATCACTCGGATGTTCTGGCAATACCACAAGGATAATGCGTAGGACTCAAGATATAATCTCTCTTTCCACATTGAGTGAAACAGAGAGTCTTCATTGAAAGTGTCCTAATGAGATTTATTGATGATCTTGAGGCTCTAGACTCAATTTGTGCATATTTGGTTCCTGTGCCGGAGACTAGGGAGAGGGTCTCCTTCTTCAATATCAACAATCTCTAAGAGAAAGTCGATAGATTATGTAGGTTCCCCGTGAGAATGAAACAAGCCCTTTTAAGAGGAACTTGAGTGGTTTGGGAAGTTGTAGTGCAGAGCGTCACTGGGTCCATGACGTTTTGTCTTCAATACCGATGTTACCAGCAGTAGAATATGAATTGTACCCGGTTTCTGCCCTACGGTTGAATAAATGGAGGGCTATTTCTTTTCACCCTTTTCTCATTCAATTCTTTTTCATTCTTCAACCCCTTCAGTGCTTACCGAGACTTCATAGCTAGAACCTTGTTGGGTTTGTTCCAGTACTAGCTCTGTCTCAGTCTGCACTCTTCCCATATCTCATTTTTCTCCTTTTATCATCATACCTAAGGACTTCTACACTAACTAGTGGATTGTCCCTGGGTAGATCCCTCCGGTTCTGGCGGATCATGGGACCATAACCTAACCTTATCATCCTTATATCACCATGCATAAAGTAGGATTGGTCGGTCTTTTGGTATAGTTCTTCCGCCTTGAAACCAATTAAAAACCATTTGAAAATCAATCAAGATACTTGTGATATAAAATCAAAGCATTTTGTATCTCAATTGTTTTGATAATTTTAGAAATGCTCCCCCTCAACATGTGCGTATAATTCAGAAATTGTCTTAGCATATGGAGGCAAGAGATCTTTGAAATCATTAGATTAAGAATGACAGGTCTAATCTTTTGATTAACATTTTCTAAAATGATCATCCTCACTTCCTAATCAATTTGTGTAGATAAAACATTTTAAGGAAGGATGAGGTTTTCACAAGTTTGCTCCCCCTCAATATGTGCCTCGAAACATGAAAGAGTTTGCACATATTAGAGGGAACCTGCACTTAGAGACAATTCAGTCACGTTTCAATAATTTGAGGTTTAAAATAGATGCTCCCCCTCAACATGTGCATGAAAAATTTGAAATCGTTTGTCACATGTGGGGAGGAGAGCTTGTACACCCTTATAAAACCATTTATCGAAATATCAGTTTAAATCTAATTTAAATCACAAATTCTCCCCCGATCACAATTTTCAAATCATTTGAGATTTGTGATCTCTTGTAGATTTAAATTGATTTTGAAAGATTTTAAGGAGAATTGTAACTTGATTATGAAAACATTTTAACTGATAAGGGCTGAATTTTGAGACTTTAGACTCCAAAAATTAAACATGCTTGAATATCTTTTGAAAACTTAATAATAATCACGGTCTGGTACCATTGTTTGAAAAATACACTTTTTAATTTAATTGAAAAATCCTTCTCCCCCTCAATCAATGACATAAGTTGTTGATTGAGAGATAGATATTTATGACAACTGTTAAGTTCAGATGATTTTCAAAAATAGAGTCCAAGTAATTTTTCAAAGCAATTAGTTTTCATTAGATAGTAAGAAATTGTATTTATAGAATCAGAGCATGAGATTTGAAAAACCAGATAAAGCATGGCTCTGTTCTTTCTTTGAAAACGGGTTACTGCCTGAAATAACAATAAACCACCATTTTTTCTCCGCCTCATTTTTTTTTTAATTATTTATTTTTTTTAAACAAAAACTATATGCATTCGAAGAACATCTAAAAACCCGTGACATTCTTTGAATGTCAGCACAAAGTCCGTAGATGATATCGAATAAGGAAAAACATGACATAATAACAATATTTTTGGAAATTTTCAAGATTTTTTAATTTTTATGGATTTTTGAAAATTTTATATTTTTATATTTTCTTTTTGAGGGTTTTTCAAGTTTTGTATTTTGCTTTTTGAATAAATATATACAAGAGATAGATGAATAAAGACCTTTACTCCTCGTCTTCCTCTTGAAGACGCTTGAGTGTTTCCGGTTGTAGACTCTTTAGACCAAGACGTGGAAGGATAAACTCAAAACGTTCTCTAGGAAGAGCTTTGGTGAAGATGTCTGCTAATTGGTATTCAGTTCTCATAAAGTAGAGTTCCACCACACATTTTTCTACTTGTTCCCTGATGAAATGATGTCGAATATCGATATGCTTGGCTCTTGAGTGCTGAACATTGTTGCATGAGAGAGCAATAGCACTTTTATTATCACAGTACAGAGGGATTTTGTTGAATTCAAGGCCATAGTCAGTTAATTGAGATCTCATCCAAAGGATTTGAGCACAACATGACGACATGGCTATGTATTCAGCCTCTGTAGAGGAAATAGAAGTACTCATTTGCTTCTTTGACGACCAGCTCACAAGCTTATCACCCAAAAACTGAGCACCTCCAGATGTACTTCGACGAGTATCTTGACACCCTGCATGATCTGCATCTGCATATGCTGTTAGTGACATACCGGTGTCCTTCGGGTACCAAAGTCCCATGCTAATGGTTCCTTGGAGGTACCGAAAGACCCGTTTAACTGCTTCAAGGTGCTTTTTTTGTAGGCTTAGCCTGGTATCTAGCACACATGCATACAGCGAACAGAATATCAGGTCTACTGGCTGTGAGGTACATCAGGGATCCGATCATGCTACGATATTTCGTTTGGTCTACCATGATCCCTGAGTGGTCCTCATCCAGTTTAGTACGCTCAATCATGGGAGTGTCAACAGGGTCACTAGAATCAAATCCAAATTTCTTTAACATCTCATTTGCATATTTAGATTGATTTATAAAAATGCCTCCGGGACTTTGTGAAATTTGTAATCCCAAGAAAAATGACATTTGTCCCATCATTGACATTTGAAATTTAGAACCTATTTCATTTGAAAAACGGTCATATTCATTGGGGTCAGTCGAGGCAAAGATGATATCATCAACATAAATTTGAACATGAATTAAGTGTTTCCCTGACTTCCTGGTGAACAATGTTGGATCAACCGCTCCTTTGCTGAAGCCGGTAGACAGAAGAAACTTTGACGGCGTATCATACCATGCCCTTGGAGCTTGCTTTAAACCATAAAGAGCCTTCTTCAAACGATAAACATGAGTAGGATGCTCTGGATTTACAAAGCCTTCAGGTTGGCTGACGTAGACGACCTCTTTAAGATCTCCGTTAAGAAATGCAGTTTTAACGTCCATCTGATAAACAACCATGTTCTTGCTAGCAGCATTAGCCAAGAAGATTCTGATCGCCTCGATATGAGCAACTGGAGAAAAAGATTCCTCAAAGTCTATCCCTTCTTCTTGACGATAACCTTTAGCCACTAACCTAGCCTTATTTTTCAAAACATCACCATGCTCATCAAGCTTCACTTTGAAGATCCACTTAAGAGCAATGATCATAGCACAATCTGGAGCTGGTACTAATTCCCATACATCTAATCGATCAAACTCATGAATTTCATCTTGCATGGCATTGAACCAGCTGTCTTCATTCATAGCAGTTTTAACATCTTTAGGTTCGATCTTTGAGAGTACGGAGTTAAAGAAGCACCATAAGGCATCAGTAGCAAGCTATTTACGAGTGGATACCGGACGAGAAGGGTTTCCAATGTTGTTATCCAATGGGTGATCATGTGTCCATTTTCTAAGATGTTCATGTGGTTGTGGTTGTGGAACCGAAGTAGCAGAGTCGATGTCTCCTGATGAAGATGGTTCAGATGATGATTCAGGAGCAAATATATTTTCAAATGGAGCATCTTCGGGAGTAGCAAAGGGATTAACTTCATCCTGTGAATCAGAAGCATTTCCATGATGTACATTGGATGATTGAAGATTTGTTGATGAAACAGATTGATCAGCAGCAGGCGCTTCTTGGCTTAATGACATCGACGCTGAAGGATTGACTTCATTGACAGAGATAGAAGCAGCCTCTGTTGAAGGAGTTGACAATTCAATAGCACTTGGCTCACAGTCTTCATCAAACATAGGATCAAACAATTTCATCAAATCATCTTCAGATGGAGGTACATATGGAGTTGTTGGAGGAGAGTTTGGTACAAGAGATGAACCAATGGGACTGTTTTGAAGTGCGGGTCCTGAATTGGATTGTCCAGGAGCCATTTGACCGGTTAGCTCATCAAACGTAATGTGAAAAGTTTCCATGATATTTCGGGACCTCTTGTTGTAGATTCGGTATCCTTTTCTGTTTGGTGCATATCCTACAAAAACTCCAATGTCTGCCTTAGCTCTTAGTTTACCTAAATCTTGACCATCATTCGTAGGATAGCACAAAGCACCAAATACACGAAGGAATGAGAGATTAGGTTTTCTGTTGTGAACAAGTTCATATGGAGTTTTTCCATGAACAGTGTGAATCAGGGATCGATTTTGTGTGTAGCATGCAGTGGCAATGGCTTCACCCCAGAGAAACATTGGAACCTTTGAGTAAATCAGCATTGTTCTTGTGGCTTCCACAAGAGTTCGATTTCGTCTTTCAACTACACTGTTCTGTTGAGGAGATCGTGGAACTAGGGGTGCTCATCGGTCTAAAACCGGACCGGACCGACGAAAACCGGACCGGACCGAGACCGAATCCGGCAAAAACTCCGGACCGAGACCGAATGAGGTCGGTCCGGTCCGGTCTGGTCCGGTCCGGTCGGTTTTGTCGGTCGGTCCGGTCCACAAGGCTTAATTTCAGGTTTTCGTCGGTTTTGGGTCCGGACCGGACCGGACCGAGACCGAATCCAGCAAAAATCCTAGACCGAGACCGGACCGCCGGTCCATCGGTCCGGTCGGTTTCGGTCCGGTCCGGTCGGTTTTGTCGGTCGGTCCGGTCCGTCCGGTCCGTTTGAGCAGCCCTACGTGGAACACTTCTTTGATGACTGATTCCCACACTTTCATAAAATTCACTAAGTTGTTTGTTAACAAACTCAGTTCCATTGTCTGTTCGGATGATTCTGACAGTTTTGTTAAGACGAACCTGCAGCTGTTTGATGAGTTTGATGATGATATCTGGAGTTTCATCCTTTATCCTTAAGAACTTGACCCAGGTGAATCTAGAGTAATCATCAACCACAACTAACACATATTTCTTCCCAAAGATATTCTGCACTCCCATGAGTCCACATAAGTCCATGTGAATTGTATGAAGAACTTCTGTAACAGAGTTTGTAGGTTTGGGTTTATGGGCATACTTCTTGCTTTTTCCCAATTGGCATGCTGAACAAAGATGATCCTTTTCATACTTAAGTCTAGGTAAACCTACAACCAAGTCCTTTCTGGAGAGATCATTGATGGTGCCGAAGTTCAAGTGATTGAGACGACGATGCCATAACCATGACTTTTTTTTTGAAGCCTTTGACAACAAGCAAATTGGAGAAGACTTCATCATATCATCGATGGAGATGGTGTATAGATTTGAACCACGTGTTCCTCTTAAAAGTTCCTTACCATCAAGTTCTCTAATGAAACAGGTATGTTTTCTGAAGGCTACTTCTAGATCAGAATCGCAGAATTGACCAACAGAGAACAAGTTATGACCAAGACCTTCCACATAATACACTCTAGAGATAACACTTTCACCAACAACATAATCTCCATAGCCCATAATTGCACAGAAATGATCGTTTCCAAATCTAACAGTCCCGATGAATTTGCTCACGAAGTTCATGAGCCGCGAACGGTTTCCAGTCATATGCTTGGAACAGCTTGAGTCCAGGTACCACAGAACGATTTGAACGATCTGCAGTTAAACACAGACAAGAATGGATAACTGGATAATTGGGATCCCCATGCAAGAATGGGTTCCATTTGGTTAGTAACAGTGATTGGAACACCCACATCAGAAATAGAAACATTCATATCAGAAATAGAAGCAATGGAATCATTATGAATAGATGCAGTACTAGTGTCCGTATTTGCCCTATTCAAAGTATGTTCACTTCTTAAGGGAATATTTCTACCAGTAGGCATCCATTTTTTAGAGGGCATTGTCTGATTAACCTTATGGCCAACAGGTATCCATTGATAACCTATCTTACTAAATGTTCTTCCTGTGGGCTTCCACTGTTTTCTAACTTTCTTTCACCTTTGCCTTTTTGCCTTCTTAGTATGATATTTTGCATTAACACTATTGACTGGGGATATGACAGCATTAGACAAAGCATTCACACCACATTCATGATTAGTAACAGAATTCAAGCAGACATCATTACAAGGTTTGCAAATAGTATCAGAATTCGAATTAATTACAGTACGCCTATGGCTAATACTAGAATTAACACGATTCGTTTTATTCGACTCAAACTTAAAGTTCCTAGGTTGATCTTCTACTTTCTTCCAATGCACATTCTTAGCTTGCGAGGTCCTATCATTCCGTGTATTGTCTTGAGACTTTGACCTGCTCGCTTTAATGTCACTGTTTACTCCTGTAGAGGGAATGGGAACATTATTTGGTTTTGCTAATTTATGCATTTCTTGTTTAGATGTGCTGGGATCTGAACTATTTGAAGGCACATTAAAGTTCACTCTCTTAACAGTAGAAGTGCTGGGATTTGAACTCCTAGAGGGCACACTCGAGTTCACATTCTTAGCACTAACAGATTTGGAATCTGAACTACTTGAAGGCACACTAAGGTTCACGTTCATAACATTTGGCATTGAATGGCTTTCATGCTTGGCACTAGGCATTGAACAAGGTATCAAGGAATTGACTTGCTCACCTAAGGTTTTAGGGCATATTATAATTAAGCATTCTAGAAGTTCTTGAGATCGTTTCGCATATAAGCATGCATGACCAATTGCATTATCAAGTGGTTTCTCTAACATATCCTCTTCTACAATCTCACGGAGACATTCTAGGCTGTCCTTAAGATATGAGAAATATGTTTGAATTGCCAGTTTGTTATTCCTAAGATGAGGAGGAACATATTTCACATACAAAGCATATTTATTACAGACATGCCCCTTTGAAGCACCATTCTCCCCATTGGTCATTGGCATTTTCCCTTTAACCTGACTCTTAAGATTCTCAATTTCCTTTTGCAACGAGGTTATTTTTTCGTTATTTTTGTTACGAGTGACTTTAATTGACTCAAATAACTCATTGAAATGACGTTTAACCTTTTCATTTTCTTCTAGAAAACTTTCATTTTCCTTTTGTAAGGCATTAACCAAGTTTTGAAGATGGAAATTTTGAGAATTCCGAGAATCTAAAGGAGGAGGCATTTGGGAGCCAGTCATATTGTTCTTTTCACCCTTTAATTGAGAGATTTGGGCTTTCAACTTTCTGATCGTGTTACAGTGAGCTTGAATCTGTTCGTCACGTTTGTTTAGTTCAAAAACTGCATCAAACTCTGGAACATCCGAGGATATCTTGATGTTTGAGGTTTTAACATTTTCTTTAAGATGTTGATATTTTAGATGCAAGTCAAAATGTTCAACTTCTAGCTTAGAAAAATGTTTTACCAAATTATCGTGATCATCATGTTCAATTTTATCACTTAGTTTAGAGTTTTTGATTTCAAGTTCAATGACACGATCATGGGAGACTTTCAACGCGACAGATAATTCATGAAATTGAGAAGCAGTAATAGAGCAATTAGTAGCAGTATAAAACACATCTTGAGAGATACATTCGGAGATCAGATTCTCATTTAAGGTATGCAAGTTCTTCCTCTCAATTTCATTATATTTTAATGCCCGCTCATAGTCACTAACTTCAATTATCATTGCATCAAATTCTTTTTCCATCCCTTTAATATATGTATCCATCCCCTTTTTAAGACTCTCAAAGTGATCTTTTAATTGTTTAAAGAAAGGCATGACTTTAGTTAAATAACATTCTTTTGTTTGTTCAAAACCCCTTTCCCCTTCAGTTATCCCAGTGGGTGTGATTCTTTTCTTACAAGTTTTCTCAAAATCAACAAATAATTGAAAGATCACATATTGACTGATTAAGGTCTTGCTCTTAGTGGCAATAGTTCTAGGAACTAAATGCATTGGTGTATTGGGAGGATACACAGTCGCTGCAGGCATTCTCCTAAGGGGAGGGTTTGTTTCAACAATATTTTCAGCTTTTTGCTTATCTAAGTCCTTTTTCCAAAACACTTGTTCAGGTGTTAAAAAAGTTTGAGGGTTAAACTTGTTTAAGGAAATCCAATTTTCCTTTATGTAATCATGGGGTTTGATCATTATGTTTTTCTTTTTACATTCAGGATCATCTAGCTTCTTATTCATTTTCTCCCTAGATGCATCATCTAATTTTCTATCTTACTCAGTGCACTTAACGCAACTAGGTTTCTGTCTAGGCTTAAGGATTTCATTACCATCATAAATTACATTTTGAGCTGCTTTAGCTATCTTTCCGTACTCAGGGTTGGGTTTATCTATGATGGGAACACTATGCTTATCGCTTAAAACTCTATGCTTAGTGACCATGTGAGCAGTTTGAATGGTATTCCCTTGTACGTACAACTTATTTTCAAGCTTGTTTTTCAAGGTTTTTAGATTAGAAAAATCATTCAAAAGTTTTGATTCCTTAGCACAGAATTCTTGCTTAAGCATTTTAACATTTTCTTAAAGTTCTTGTTTTTGCTTAGCAGTTTTAGAAAGCTTTTCTTGTAAGGAGGTTAACTCTTTTTTTAATACTTCTTCTCTAAACTTACTTTGTCTAATAGTTGTACGCATTTGGTCATCCATCTCCTGCTCACGAGTGGTTAACTCAAACTTAGCTCGTTGTTCATAAATAGCAACACGTTCTTTATAAGCATTAAGTTCAGAGATAACAGAATCATCAGGGGCACATGCAGTATATTCATCAAAAACATAGTCATTGTTGACTGCAGAAGATGCATCACTTGGTACAACTTCACTTTCACTTTGTTTCACATATTGATCATATGGGACAACATTGATATTACCCATATTTTCAATATCTGACTCAATAATTACCGTTGATTGTACTTCATCATGTATCTTTTGCTCATCAACTTCATCGTATAGTTTAAGTACCTCATAAATGATTTTGTCTTTGGATGGACCAGCTTGTGGTGATGAAGAGACTTTAGGAGAGACCATTGGAGAAATGCTAGCCATGAAAATGGTTTGTGCAGTAGGTTCTTCATCAACATCAGAGTCGTATGCATCACAATCAGCTACTTGAAAGGCATTCTGATGATTGTGGCCTATCTCCTGAATTGGTTGCTCATCCACATCTGCATCATATGTCTTAGCATTTTCTTTAGCCAAAAACAACAACTCCTCTTCATCCAAAGCTGCACCATTATCCTGAGCTTGCACAAGCAACATCTTATCCCTGAAGAATTCTGCATTCTGAGGGCATTTTGGCGATGTGCATTTCCTTGCAATGTGTCCCTCACCTCCACAGTTGTAACACTTGATCGGCTTTACTTGTCCTTGATTTCCATTCCTTCCTCTATTATGATTTTCCACATACCCTCCTCCTACTCCACCTTTTCTTTGTTCATATTGTCTTCCTTGAGCTGGTTGTACTGTAACCTTTCCATCTCTGACCAAAGCATGGTTTTGTAGATTGGATGCAGTCCTGATTTCATTGTTAGTGTGAAGTTTGTTGGTATGTGGAGAGAAGGTTAAGTTTTGTTTAACCATATAAGCCAGCTTATTGATAAAGTGTTCCATGACAGCATTGGCATCAGGCTGTTTGAAGTATGGATCTTGAATGACTTGAGATGCTTTGGTAGTGGTTCCATCATTGGTGAAAAATGCAGTTGAATCATTTGATGAACTTGTTTCTCCCTGATTGGTTTTGAACTGTTCCAGAATCCTTTTTTCAAACATAGCATGTCTCTCATTCTGGAGAAGGAAGGCATACAGTTGCTCATAGTTTGTATTCTTCAATCCTTTAGTGAGCTTCACCGATGTGACAAACTTGTGCCATTCGGGATTCATGTTGTTCACAAACTTTGAGTTCAGCTGAATATTTGGCATGGTCATTTTGATGTTCCTCATATCGTTCACAAGATTATGGAATCTCACATAGTACTCATAGACACTCTCATCTGGTCTCATCTTGAAGTGCTCAAAGTCATCATATAGTTGTGATTCTCTGTCTTCAACAGTTAATTCAGAACCTGAGAGAAGCATCTTGACATTATCCCACACTGCCTTGGCTTCGGTGTTGTGATTGATCAGCTTGTAGATATCCTTTGGAAGACCTTGAAGTATGATGTTAGAAGCCCTGATATCAGCATCGAATCTCTTTTTCTCCTTATCATCGAGCTCATCATATGTCTTTGGTCTGTCTATTCCATATATCATTGTTCCATCTGCAGCTGTATCAATTAAGTCTCTAGTAGTCTCAACCCGATAAGGTCCTTCATCGATTGACTTGAGAATGTTGACCCCATTTTCCTTTCCAAGACAGTACAGTCTGATTCTTTGAGCCCATATATCATAATCAGTTCTGTCAAGCATAGGTGGACGAGTATCTGACCCTGCTGCTTGAACGTCCTCAGCTACGGAAGAAACAATAGTAGGAACGATGTTTGCCATGATTACAAATTCTACGGGATTTTACAATTCTTTGATTAAACCGGGAAATTGATTCTTTCACGGGATTTTACTAAACCAAAAGAACAATCGTAAGAATGTATCACGAAGAAGTGACAAGTATCAAAACACACAACTCGCTTAGTTATCAACTCGCTAAACAACCAACTCGCTCAAGGAGACAACTCGCTTAAGGAATCAACTCGCTAAATAGCTAAGTCGCATTAGCATCAACTCGCAACACTGTCAACACGCTTAATGGAACAAGTCGCTAAATAGCTAACTCACTTTAGTATCAACTCGCAAGACACACAAATCGCTTAGAACCCAAGTCGTATGAAAATCAACTCGCTAAATAGCCAAGTCACATATACTCACTCGCATACAGAAACAAAGCAACTCGCTTTGAAGAAAAACTAGTCCGAGACTCAACTCGCTTCGTCCTATCTTCACAACTAACCACTTTATCAATCAAAAACAACCAAACCACAATGATTTAAGCCTTCCAATTCAAAACATAAACACATATGATGATCCTAAACACAAAAGTACAAGCAAAATTCAAACTTTAACACTAGAATTTTTCCAAGTGAATCCAACTCTTCTAAACACTTAATACCCCAAAAACCTTATGAAATCCAACAAAACAAAGAGCATGAAAGATGAGTGATCAAACCATGGCTCTTTATACCAATTGTAAGATATAGGATTTCATAAACACACTAAACCATAATCAAGTTGGCGTATAAAAGTGTTAGAGAGAGAAAGTTCTAGAGAGAGAAATGGAAGAGAGTTGGGAACTATGTGAAACAAAGAAAAATAGTATTGAAGCTCCAACCCTCTACCTTGGGAGGTAAAGGGTATTTATAGTGTCTTACAAATAAACGCCACCTACGGGCTGTGGATCAGGCATACAGTGGGTAAAGACTCGTCCGTCCTCCACGGTGTTACTTAACAAACTACTAACTAACATATCATAACTACGACTACGAGCTTTCTATTGAATGCTTATACTTGAGGTGACCGACTCTTTAACGACTGTATTTTCTAATTCCTAACAAAAATTTTGGTGAACAAAGTTTTTAAGCAAATACTCCCCCTCAACAAGTGATATAAACTTTTGAGGTTTTGAAAATCATAAGAGGAAGTACTTGTTCTTTTGAGCAAAACTTTGAAAATGAAAGTTTTGATTAGTTTTACTCAAAAGTAAGAAGCTTTCGCTCCTTTTATAAGGATTGTGGCACTGAAGCGTATCATAGGGTCCTTTTATTACAAGAACGGGTTCTACACTGTTATGTGTGCAAAAGCCATTGTCAGATTAAAATCACACATTCAAAATATGATAAGAGAAACAAATCAAGGGGTACCAGGAGTCTCAGGTAATCCAGCAATAACTCCAGGAATGCGTTCTGGGCATTGGTAGCCTGTGAGAGATATGCTTGGACGACCACCTACGAAGCTCTCCAAAGTTCTGATATGATCCCTTCTGAACAACCTTTCATCAATTCGAGTGATGATCTTCCTAACATCCCATCTTTCCCTCGAATTCCATCTCTTTGGTGAACCGATGCCGTCATGATTCTCTTTCAACCTGTATGCTAACCCGTCCCTAACTTTATTCAATGTGTAATCCCCAAACTTATGAAGCTCTTTGCACGCCATGAAGCAGTTGTGGTTTAGTTCACTAATGTAGACTACCCCAAATGGTTTCTTGATAATAGTGTACTGAGCAAGTCGGTTTATGTCGGGAAGGTGTAGCTGAGGTTTGGTGAGATTGACGCGTTTCTGATAAGATTCCTTGATAAGTTGTATGCCTTCTACACGTTCTTGGATCACAATGCTTCTGATGTAGATGAGTAATGACTTGATGTATTCGCGTTGGACAGTTGTATAGAAATGTCGCATTTGTCCTTGCACCTTAGCGAGATACATATCTTCAATGTCATTTAGCGATAGTCTCGGAAAATCCGCTTTACAGAAGTCATAGTCCTCTTCGTCTTGTCGTTTGACCACAATGTTCTTGAGGAATGTGTAGTCCCACTTTGACGACAGAGTAACATGCTTAATTGCAATGATCTGTTTGTCACTATACACTTCCTTGTTAGACTTAAGAACTTGGTAGCTTCTGTAGAAGATTCTTCGGCGTTCAGGCCAATGAGGAATCCCATACATCGCATCAAGGTCATATTTTTCCACTTTGGCAGCAAACATATGTGAGGCTTCTTCCTCGATGGCTGGATTGTTAGAGTAGATTGTTGCTGGGAAAGGAAATGTGAGTGACGTAGCGTACTTTCTTGTAACATCGCTACCGTGTAGAAGAAATTCGAGGTCAATGTTGAAGAAGTAACGGTATGGAATTTGAGGTTGAATCGGTCGGCCAATTGTTGGTAGAGGTCTGGTCCAGTCTGTGTAGTAGGGAGCTTTGTCTTGTCTTGTGAATTCGATGTTAGCTTCGGGATTGAGCCAATCGATATTGTTTAACATGGCTCGGGCAATGTTGTCGAGATGGTATTCGAATTCAATTGCACTTTCTGAGCTGTCTTTAAGCAGTTGGAAGGCATCATTCTTTATTCTCCTTAGCTCAGCCTTAGCTATCTTCTTCACATTAACCTGTTCTTGAATCAGCTTCACATGCTCCATAGTACGGCCATCTACCATGTCTTGACCTTCTGGTAGTGAGGGAGTAGCATCAACAAGTCTAGAAAACCAATCATATTCTTCAGTTGTATCGTCATCTAGCCATGAGAGAACATCGGTCTTCGTCTTCTTCTTCTTTGGCTTTGATGAGGACTCTGGTTTCTTTGTTGTGGCGGTAGAGGTGGGTTGTTGTTGGGGCTCTAGGATCTCTTCATCGTCACCACCAGTGTATTCGAAATGATCACCGGTTTTTTCTTTGAATGGTGGTAACTCAGAGTCCTGAGGTTTATCAGCAGCAGAACATGGAGGATATCGTCTCTTGGTTGGAGTCCTTTGGGTTGGTGGTGGCATAGAAGAGGATTCACCAGACTTCTTCTTGCGTTTCGATTCTTTGTCTTTATCCGCATCATCATCGTCTTTAGGACGCTTAGCCGTTTCAGCTGCCACTCCGCATCCCGTTTTAGGTTGGTAATCCAGCAATGCTTCAAACAGTTTACCTTCGTCAGAAGTAAACGTTCCAGATCATTTTGACATTTGGAGTACAAGCTTGGAAACCAATTCTGCATCAGATAAAGTTGTAGGCTCAGTTGGGTTGATTGTAACAGTTAAGGGCGTTGATCTGATTGTTTGTTTGGCCAACTGCATGAGATTCGGATAGAGTTGTCTGGTGAACATCTCTTTTGTCACTCCTGGGACGACGTCGAGAAGAAACTTGTGAGTATATTCTCTAGTCGTCCCCTCCATTTCCCTTTGGAAATCTCCTTTGAGAAGCTTCTGGATATGTTCCCTTTCACTCAACATCTCGTTTATCCCGTCTTGTAGAATATTGATCCTGTCAGCGAGTTGATTCAGCTTTTTGTTGGTCACGTCTTTCTTCCTGACTTGTCTGGCAGCTTTGACAATCTTTGTCTTAGCTCTAGATATCCAAGAGTCGGTTGGTTTCTTTACTGACTTGGATGCGGATCTGGTTGTGCCTTTGGATGATGGAGGTGAAGAGTGAGAAGACGAGTCTGATGATGATGAGACATGAGGAGGCTCAGGGTCCTTTGGTGGCTCATAAGTTAGTTCCTTGGAGCATGCTGGACTATCTAGAAGAAAATCATCATAATCAATATCGTCATCTTTTCCAGATTTAGCCATTTCTTCAGCCTTAATCCTGGCTTCTTCATCTCCTTGAGCTTGAGCTTCTTTTTCTGCATTTTCTTTAGCTGCAACCTCAACATCTTCATCAGGAATTTTCTCAGACTTCTCCATTTCTGGTTCCTCAAAGTCATATTTGATAGAATCCTCAAGTTTCCTTTGTTGTTGTTCGTGGGTGGTGGTACCAGTTCCCTTATCAGGTTGATTAACTGCAACGGAAACTGGTGTGGATAGTGCACCACCACTTGACCCTCCGGGGCCACGAGTTTGTTCACGGGTAAATTCCTGAGCAACATGTTAGAGTCAGAGATTCTTTAACTTCTTTCTGTAGTCTCTATCTTCATCCGGTGGCTCTTCGTCTGAGCTCTCTTCTTCTTGCTCAAGCACTGGAGTTTTCCCTTTATCAACCTTGAGACTTAGAGGTTTTACAACAGTTAGTGGGTCATCAATGGGAGTTTCTGAGTAGGTAACCTCTTCATCGGTGTCAGTCTCCTCTGACTCCTCGTCCTTCAGTTGTGGTTCAGGTTTGGGAATAGGGATAGCATCCTTTGACGGAATTTTACTTTTGAGAACATGAGTCCTCTTAGGATACTTTCTCGTACTCTCAGTGCTCGTAATACTTCCAGCACTGCCTCTCCTTGTCTTCCTGACAGGTGTCCCAGAAGACTTTCCGTCAATAAATCCCACTTTGCCTGCTTCCACTGCTACTAGATATCATTTGTACGAATAAAGTTATTTGATAGCATCAATGAGAAGACAATCTGGTAACATCGCACCTTGTTTCTTTGTCGTTGAGTCCTTAAATCTAACAACGTTGAGTGTGGGTTCAAGTAGCTCGGAGTGATGGTTGGGGTCTTCAAGTCTTTGGGGAATATCTGGATTGGTTTCAAGAATCCTCTTGATCAACAGTTTTGTATATCTGACATAAGGGATCTTGGAGCCAGGTCTTCTCAGGTAAGTCATCATGTCATCCCAGATCAGAGCAGCAAATTCAATATGTTTCATGTTGACCATGCCCCAAAAAATTTGAAGTTCCATGAGCTTTGGGTTCTCATATCCACTGTCACGTTCGAACACTGATTTAGCAATCATGATGTACAGTGTTCTCCATGGTTGAGGGATGTTCTTGAGATCTACTGAGGAGTGTTTCGCGATAACCCCAGCAGCTTCATCATAGCCGATGTCGACCATGAATTGGAGAACGATCTCTTCTGTAGGAGTAGCAGAGAGATCAGTAGCCTTGACGGTTGGAAGAAGAAGAACAGCCCTTAAGTCTGCAGGAGTGATGGTGACTTGTTTGTGATTGAGCGTCACTGTCACAGCACTTTGACCTTTGACCTTTTGTATCGTGTACCAGAATTGGTGAAGATAGATCGCCGGCACAGTAGCAGAATTTGTAAGGATGTTCTGGTATGGATGAGTCTTCAGAATATCCACTGCAATCTGACAAGATGACTCAGAACAAGTGAAGTTGTCAAAGTCGACTCTGAGATTATTCTTTCCAATCTTCATTAGGTAACCATTGGGAAAGATGTCTTCAATTGTGAGAACATTTGGTGCATCCACATTTTCCATTTGAACGTCCATATCGTGATCTGAAAGATATTTAGCCAAAAGAACCAACATATCGAAAGACATTACATTAGTCAACAGTTGATTTTATAGTCTATTTATTGAATGTGATATGTTAATGATTGTTACGAGTCCAATGTCACTTGTTAGTCCAATAGTCCAAAGACGTCGTGATAAGTTTCGTGAGTAGATTAACTTTGAGTTTTAAAGTCCAAGTTTTCGCTTATTTTCACAACTTATTAAACATTTAAGCTTATTAGTGACATTTTGGTTTCGTGACGTTATGACTTATTTATTTACAAGTTTGCACGCGTAACAATTCACAATTTTGGTTAAAATTAGGCTTAGGCGTAAAATTCCAAGCTTATGCGTAAACAGTCATGGTTATACGCGTAAGCATAAGCTTATGCGTAGGATCTTAACTTACGCGTAAGAAATGTTACGCGTAGGAAAAGATAGCCTTAGGCATAGAGCTTACGCGTAAGCGTATGTGGATCCTTACGCGTAAGGCTTACTCGTAAGAGTGAACCTTATGCGTAAAGGTTACTGTTTACGCATATCCTTCACAGGATACGCGTAGTCCCCTTTGTAGAACCTTACGCGTAAAGGTTACGCGTAAGATTACTCTTACGCATAACATTCTACGCGTAAGGTGATCCTTATGCGTAGAAGCTCAATTAACCTTGATTCTGAATTTTCACGCGTAATAATCTTGAAATAAATTCATCATCACACCATTATTAACACACCATTCAATACTTTTCAGTTTTCATATGTTATCTCAATCAGACACAGTTACGCGTAAGATTATCTTACGCGTAATACTTAAACCCTAAACATTCAAGAATTACGAATAAGGAATCTAGCCATTGGAAATGCACCAAATCATTTCTGGGTTATCTCAGAGGCCTAGTGATTTGTCCTAAACAAGTTTTAACACAAAAACCCTTGTGAATCAAAAGTACCTAATTCGTATGAACATAAACCCTAAATCTTAATTTTCACCAAATTGATGTTTCTGGGTATGTATCAAGCAAGGTTTTGGTAAATTAAACATGTTAACAACATAACACAACCATCTTTTTAACCAGAAACTCTCCCAAATGAAAAACACCCAAATTTACGCTTAAACCCTAATTTTGAAAAATGGTCAATTCGTGTTTCTGGGTGGATTTGTTTGATAGAAATGGTTTAGGTATGATTATTTAAACATTTTAACACTATTTTTATCATCACAAACACACACATGTTGATCTTGTGTTCATGCGCTTATGCGTAGAACACAAGAATCACTCAAACACAATATTCAGCCGTTGGATTTTTAAATAAATCAAAACCATTGTTTGTAATGACACCAAGATCATGAAAACACTTACAAAATTGAAGATTAAAGCACGAAATTGTAGTTTGATTCTTAGGCGTAGGATGATCTGGTTGAAAGTAATAAATGTGTTAAGAATGTTAGGTGAAGAGATTTTATTAAAATGAGTTTAAACTTTTGACAACATTGGTCCCTCCACCTTAACCATTTTCATCCAACGCCCATAACTTTCATTTTGGTTACGCAAAGTATGATATTTGGAAAGAAACTTGACGAAACTCCCCCTCGACTAAAGAAATAATGAAATTTTATAAATTTTAGCTCGGGGAGTGTCAGTGAACCAGAAATGTGACCACCATTATCAAAGAAACAACCGGGATGAGGTAACATGTAAGTACAAGGTTTTATGAAACCGAAAAATATTTACTTTCTCCCCCTCAACACTTGACCAAAAAAAATACTGAATTTTGAAAGAGTAAAGTGTTGACGGAAGATTTGTACTTGCCATGCTGAAAGAAATATAGATAGAAGAATATTTTTGGAGTTTTATCAGATTTTATATTTTTGTATTTTGTTTTTGAAAATATTTACAAAAGCGGTATTGGTGTTTGACTGGTTTTTAAGAATGTTTTAAAAGTTCATCCAGTTCCTCTGAAGTCAAACACCGCATACCAATCCGGTGGACCAACTCATTAAACCTAGCAGGAGCTAAGGCTTTGGTGAGAAGATCTGCTAGTTGGTATTCAGTACCCACAAAGTATAATTCAACTGTACCCTTTTCCACGTGCTCCTTGATGAAATGATATCGAAGATCGATGTGCTTTGATTTTGAATGTTGAACAGAGTTACACGAGATCGCAATAGCACTTTGATTGTCGCAGTACATCGGGATTCTGTTAAATATGTAACCATAGTCTTTGAGTTGTGTTCTCATCCAAATGACTTGAGCACAACACGCGGACATGGTGACATATTCTGCTTCAGTTGAGGACAATGATGTAAAATCCTGCTTCTTCGATTGCCATGATACCAGTTTATCACCAATAAATTGTAAAGCTCCTGAAGTGCTTTTACAAGAATCTAAGCAACCTGCGTGATCAGCGTCTGAAAAAGCTATTAGCTCAAAACCAGAATCCTTCGGATACCAGAGGCCCAAATTAATGGTTCCCTTGATGTATCGGAGGATTCTTTTAGCCTCAGAGAGGTGAGTTTCAGTTGGTCTCGACTGATAACGGGAGCAAAGATATACAGCAAATACAATGTCAGGCCTACTAGCTGTTAGATACATGAGACACCCAATAATACTTCGGTATTTGGTAGGGTCAACCAATTTCCCATGCAAATCAGCATCCAGTTTCTTGGTATGTGCCATTGGTGTGGCATAGGTATCACAGGTTTGCATTCCATGTTTGTTTAAAATTTCAAGGGCATATTTGGACTGACTCAAGAAAATACCACGGGGTGATTGATGAACTTGCAGTCCTAGAAAGAACGTAAGTTCACCCATCATGGACATTTCAAAATGTTTTTTCATAGTTTTTGAAAAAGCGTTTGAGTATTTTAGATGTGTTGACCCAAAAATGATGTCATCCACATGAATTTGAATGATTAAAATGTGTGCCCTGTGATATTGTATGAAAAGTGTAGGGTCGACCGAACATTTGACGAAATTATTGGCGATAAGAAAGGATGATAACTTATCATACCACGCCCGAGGGGCTTGTTTGAGGCCGTAGAGAGCCTTGTTCAGCTTGTAGACATGGTTCGGGAACTCTGGATCAACGAATCCTTCTGGTTGGCTGACATAGACTGTTTCTTTCAGTTTGCCATTGAGAAAAGCCGTTTTGACATCCATCTGATAAACGGTGATGTTCATGTGAACCGCAAACGCCAGGAAAATCCGTACAGCCTCAAGACGAGCAACCGGAGCGAATGATTCTTCAAAGTCAATACCCTCTTCCTGTCTATAACCCTTAGCCACCAGACGTGACTTATTTCTGATGACGGTTCCTTCGGCATCCAATTTGTTTTTCCAAATCCATTTGAGACCAATGACGAAGACCCCTGTTTGTCTTTCAACCAATTCCCATACTTCAAGACGTTTAAATTGATTGAGTTCTTCTTGCATGGATTCAATCCAGTTGTCTTTTGTCATTGCATCTTTAATGTTTTTAGGTTCAGATTGGCAGACAGTGAGTGCATAAATGCAATGTTCACCGTCTGTGTGAAGACGTTGTCTAGTTACGACTGGTTGATTCGGGTTACCAATAATGTTCTCAAGAGGATGGTCTTTTGTCCAACGATGTGTGGAGGGTTGATGTTGATATACATTCTGCAGGTTAGGAGGATTCAAATGACTTGTAGATGATTCCGCAACATCAGAAGTAGCAAAAGCATTAGCAAACGGGTTGAAGAACGCATTTGGATCATAATCTGCAGGTGGGGATACTTCATTGTTCAGAAGATCATCAGCTGGTTCAGCGTCGTTGGATGTGGTTTGTTCAACTGTTGTTGTAGAATCAACTGGTGGTGCTTCCTCAACAGTAGTTGTTGTAGCAGGTGTATCGGGTATTGGATTTTGATCAGGTTGAGCAGCGGAAACATTGGATACACCTGGTGCAAATTCATCAATATCATCACTAAACAGAGGAGCAAATAGCTGTTCCATTTGACGTCGAGTTAGTTGTAAACTAGATTCAGCTGATGATGGGGTTTGAGGGAAGTTTAAACGGTTATGACCGGGTTCCAAGCTGTTATGCTCAGAAGCCATTTCTATAAGCTCATCAAAATTTGCATGAATCGTTTCCATAATCTCCCTTGTACGATGATTCCAGATCCGAAAACCCTTTGAGTTTTCACAATATTCTACAAAGACTCCAATGTCAGCTTTGGCTTTGAGCTTACCAAAGCCATCACGATCATTATTCAGATAACAAAGAGATCCAAATACATGAAAGTGTTTGAGATTTTGTTTTCGGTTATGGATAAGCTCATAAGCTGTTTTGTTGTGGCGTTTGTTAATCATTGAGCGATTCTGAGTGTAGCATGCGGTTGACATGACTTCAGCCCACAAGTAATCTGGAAGTTTAGCATTAATTAACATTGTTCTTGCAGCTTCCACTAACGTACGGTTTCTTCTTTGAACAACTCCGTTTTGTTCCGGTGTTCACGCAATTGATGTTTGATGCTCAATTCCCACTTTCTCATAAAATGCACGAAGAGTTTGATTCACAAATTTAGTTCCTTTGTCTGTTCTGATTTGTTCCGGAGTTGAACTTGAATTTTCGTGAGAAAGGTGATGATCATCTGTGGAGCTTGATCTTTACTTCGAAGAAAATAAACCCAAGTCCATCTTGAGTAGTCATCGACAATTACCAAGATGTAGCGTTTGCCATTAATCGTCTGTACGCGCATCGGGCCACACAAATCCATGTGAAGAAGATGAAGCACATGCTGTGAGCTGTGTTCCACCTTTGAAGGAAAGTGAGCACGAGTGCTTTTCTCTTGTTCACAAGCTGAGCATAGGTGATCTTTAGAATACCGAAATCTTGGGAGACCTTCAACAAGTTTGTACCGTGCAAGATTGGTTATGGTTTGAAAGTTTAAGTGTGAGAGACGACGGTGCCATAGCCAAGATTTTGTAGATGTAGCCTTAGAAAGTAGACAGATGGGAGAAGAAGCAATCATGTCTTGCATTGAGATTGTGTAGAGACTTGATGTGCGTTGACCAGACATAAGATCGTTTCCTTGTAGATCACGAATGAAACAAGTTTTCTCCCGAAAATCAACTTCCAAATCTCCATCACAAAATTGACCGACTGAAAAGAGATTGTGACCGAGACCTTCCACATAATAAACTCTGCTAATTTCGATGTTACCATTGATGTAATATCCGTAGCCCATAATAGCTACGAAGTGATCATTCCCGAATCTGACAGAGCCAATGAACTTTGAAATAAAGTTTGATAACAGTTTGAGATTGCCTGTCATGTGCCGGGAACATCCGCTATCAATAACCCAGAGGATGATTTGTATCACCTGCATTACATACAGACGACACAGATGGAATAGAAGTAGATGTGGAACCCGAAGAGTTAGAGGGTTCCGATGCAGATTTAGATGAAACACACATGTTCATGATTTTAGGTATCCATGTAAAGCCAAGTGTATTATGTAACCATTTCTGCCATCTCCAACTAGTCTTAGTGAATGCACTAGGTGATAAGTTCTTCCTAGGAGGTGAAGTGGGTTCTAAGGGTACATCAATGATTAAAGCATGAGTACTAGAAGGCGGTTTACCTAGCACAAACTTAGAAGCAGTAGTGGGCCTAGAGGTATTCCATTTTCTATTGTTCCGCTTGCGAGATAAGATAGTCGTAGAAACACATTTGTCATGACAACCAGAAAACATACTTTTACGACAACCAACACAAGAAGCTTCAAAATTTAACATTTAAATTACTTAATGGTTCAGCATTCGTTACAACACTTTTTCCATTACATTTGTCAGACGCAATATCTAAAGTGGGTGCAACTTGAGTTTTATTCAAAGTCCTAAGGTGTTCTTCTACTTCAGCATTCTTTATTGTTCTTTTCTTACGTCGCAACTTCCTATTCTTCCTAGTATTGCTCCTAGGCTGTGAAGTGCAGGCGTTGGGAAAAGAGGCAACTATTCCTGTTTCAGTAGAGGGAAGCACATTAGATTCTTGTGGTTTGTCATGAGATGTTCTAGAGTCAGTTTGAATCTGTTTAGGTGTAGTTACTACAGTGTTACTATCCCTATCTTGCTTAAGTTTCACCAACTCTGCCTTTAGATCATGGATTTTGTGTAACAAATCTAGATTTTTAGAACGAGTGAGTCCGTCTTGTCGTAAAACATCTTTGGTATATGCCAGATGATTATCAACATCTTTCGACGCTTTAGCATGAGTCTTTTTTAGTAAATCAAATATGACACTATATTCCTTTTTCACTTTTGAAACTTCTTGTTCATATTTTGAAATTTGACACTTCAAAGACACATTTTGATCATCCAGTTGCTCAAGTTTTGGACTAAGAGTTTTGGTATGCAACTGGTTGATTTTGTTTTGCAAAGCGAGTTCACGATTGTGACAATATTTTTGACACCATTGAAGACGACGTTTTGCATTTGAAAGTTCGTTTAACAATCGTTCATTTTCATCTTTTAAAGACTTGATTTTTGACACAGTATCAGTATTCTCAACATTTTCAACAGAATCAACAGAATCAGCAGTGATGAAATCAAATGCATATGCAACAGAATGTAACAACACAACATTATGGATATCAGCAGAGATAACATCTTCCAAGAGTCGATCAACATCTTTTCGTAACATTTTCTTTTTACGTTTTGTATTTGAAATCGATGTTTCTGTTTGTCCGAAAACTCTTTTCATAAGTCCAAGCTCCTTGTGAAAATCCCTTTCCCAATATATAGCACAATTTTTCAAATTTCAGACATGTGGTAAAATTCTATTCTGAAGAATATCTCTTTGTGCACGCACAAGAGGCGATTGAAAATGTTCAAATTTTATTTCAGAATGAAATTCAATTTCACGTTCCAAAAGTTTGATGTCCGAAATGAATGTTTCAAAATATTTTATAACTTTACATTTTTTGGCTAATGGTTTTATTTCACTAAGTGAAGGTAAAGTACCATTAATTTGTACAGTATTGGAAAGGGGACCCTCAGAAGTAGGTGTGATAACCCAAGGTGTGTTAGAAAAATCTTGTTGTGTGACAAAAGTAACGGCTTTTGAATAGTTAAATGGTTTGTTATAAACAACATTTTCCATTTTTGACCGACTCTCATCGTCTGCATCAAATTCCTCTTGACGATTATATTCAACAACACTCATAATGGAATCATCAATTCGATGTTCTGCACTGTAAACTTCAGGAGTTGGTTTGAATGCTCTATTTGAAAACTTTGGTTTGTAATCAGCAAGATTCGGTCCATATCCATTTGGATTTGGTTTAAAAGTAAACTTTTGAATCGTTGTGATTGATTCACCATGTTTATAAACAACATTTCTAAACTCCTTGATTTTGTTTTGTAAGTCGACAATTTCTTCAAGATAGTCATCTATTCGTTTCGTGGAATGCTTTTTGTACTCAGAGAACTGGTTTTGAGAAGTTAACAACTCAGACTTGGCTTTTTGAGTTTCCAAAGTAAGAGCGTTAAGTTGTTGTTTATGATCATATTTCAGTTGTTCTATTTGAGACAATAAGGCATTCTTGGATGCGACTAGATCACGTATCTGTCGTTCTAATGATTTTTTGTTTTGGTAAGATTTAGCAAAAGCGACTTCAAAACCTTGTTCACGTTTTTCTTGAGTTTTAAAAACGTTGAGTTGCCTTTTTAAACATTCAATATCCCTGGTTAACAGTGCATTTTTTTTAATTGCTGATTGAGTTCACAACATTTTTCCATTCGGGATTGTTGGTCATTAAGTAAGAGGTCAATATCTGGATTAGGAAAAGGTTCAGCGTGTTCAACGTGAGTCTCAACATGATCATTATTCAGATCCTCAAGTATAACCACGGAGTCAACTTGATAATCAATGGTAACCAGGAGGTCATCTTGATTGTCAAATGTAACTACTGGATCTAGTTGAGTATCATCAGAATGAGATGTGGACGGCTCATGTTGAACATTCTGAGACTCGTCGGATTCAGAAATTCGCTGAGATATTAGATCAGTGATGAATATGGTTTGATCCGGTACCTGAGACAAGCCGTCAGTGTCATACACTGGGCCTGTGTCACTCATGTGGAGTTCATGCATGTTTGCCATCAACATAACTGCTGCATTAGCCTGCAAGTCCTCCATATCATCATCTGAGTTTGCATCTGCCATAAAACTCTGTTCTTTGTTTGTGAGGGTTCCACCAGCTTCATCCTTGAGAGCTAGAAGTAAAGCCTCTTTGTGATAAGCACTGCCTCTAGTCCTCGGCTTTGGGCATGCATTAGCCAGGTGACCCTTCTCATTACAGTTATAGCAACGAATACCATTAATCCCATTCTGAGAATTACCCTATTCAACCATTTGAGCCCTTTGTTGTTGTGGAGCACCCATGTTATTCCTTCCCATTGGATTAAACCCTTGACCACCGCCCATCTGACGAACATTACCTCGATTCTGAACTTCAACACGTCCATTGTTAACAACAGCCTGATTCCTTATGTTGGATGAGGTACAAATGTGATTGTTGGATTTGTTTGAGTATCGGCTGAAGGCTCTAGCAATCATGACAAACCCTTGCTGCAATGCATCGAAAGCTTCTGTATCCTCATTAGATTTACTATAAAGTGCTTGATCATTGTTGTTGTTGTATGGAACCAATTGAGTTTCTTGAGATTGGTGTTGTGATGGATCATAAGGTGTTATCTTAGCAGATGGTTGAGCAGCGGGTTGTGGAGGATTTGTGAATACAGTTTGTAAGGTCAGGAATTGAGGATAACAAGCTTGAGCCCACAATGCTAATTGTTGATTATCCAGAAGTAAAGGTGAAACAGGTTGTCCACGGATAACTCTTTCTTTGTCAACTTCTTTTTGGTGGGGCTTCAAATAGTCGTACAATAATCCGTATGTAGCATGATGAAGATTCTTAGCTTGACGGATGAAAATTTTATACTTTTCCCAATCAGGACCAAGATTACTCAGGAACTTAGTGTTGACTGCAATTCTTGGCATGGTGATGTTGTGTTTGTCCAAGTCATTGATGATGTCAGAGAAGCGATGATGATATAACTCTAATGTCTCTCCGGGTTCAATCATGAAGTGTTCATAAGCCAAGTAGATTTTGGATTCCATGTCTTCTTGATTGAGTTCAGTGCCTTCCATGAGAAGATGAATATATTCCCACATTGCTTTAGTAGTCTTTTGAGCATCAACACTTCGAAGGATCGGATTGGGTAATCCCAAAAGGATGTATTGCATTGCTAGTTCATCGGCTTCAAAATGTAGAAGTTCATCAGCAGTGAGGTCATTAAGACTTGCAATGTTGGTGACATCACCTCTTGGTGAATTGGCATTTGGATCTCCGGGTGTAACGACAGTAGGCATCTAAAATGGACCTTCCATGATGACCTTCTTCAAGAACTTTCCATGTGGCTTATTTAGATCACAGAACCTAAAGAACCTTATCACTCATTGATCATAGTTTCCGGGAGTGAGCATTGGAGGTCGATCAAGTGAACCAGCTTCATGTATGGATTGTTGGCTACTTAGAGCTTCACACATCTTTCCAAACCAAGACGGTTCCTTCATAGTATTCCTGGAAGGATGTTGATTGTGAATGTGTGTGTAAGGTTGTACTTGAAGACTAGGGGTGGTTGAATCATTTGTGGTTGAATTGCTCCTTGAGGAAATTGATGTTGAAATTGTTGTTGTTGTTGTTGTTGTAGTTGTTGATAAAATTGTTGTTGTTGATTGAGTTGTTGTTGTTGTTGTTGTTGTTGTTGTTAAGGATACACATGAGGGAAGTAGTTAGAGTATGGTGGTTGAGACATCTTGAAACTTGTGTTGTAAAATGGATCTTTGTATTCAAGTGAAACTTTGTTGATGAAGAATCCTTAAGCGTAGAAATCAAGCTTAGGCAAAGAAAACCTTAGGCGTAAAATCACCAACTTACGTGTAAGATGTAAGCTTACGCGTAGGATTAGCTTACGCGTAGGGTTAAGTAAACCTTAGCTTATGCGTAGACTAAGAGCTTAGGAGTAGAATGCTTATGCGTAAGATTTGCTTATGCGTAAGACAAGGCTTAGGCGTAAGGAAATGCTTAGGCGTAAAGATTCTACGCGTAATAGTTAGCTTAGGCGTAAAACTATGGTTTTTGCCCAAAAATCCTTTACACTTTACCAGTGTATAAGATATCCAAAGTCGAAGTGTTTTCAGGATTATCCAAGCAAGAAAACACTGAGTAAACCAGTAACACTGAATATCAAACCAAGGAAAGCTTATGCGTAGACTTTGATATCTTACGCGTATAACTAGTGTTTAGTTACGCGTAGGATTTGCCAAAACTGAGATTTCTATCCAAAAAATGTTTCTAAACCAGATTTTTGTGATGAAACAACTTCAATATCACCAAAATAACACAAAAGTGTGAAACTTGATGATCCAAAACGTTAACACACCTTACGCGTAAAACAATCTACACGTATCAAATCAAGCTTAAAACCAAAGAATTACACGTAAAGTTTGAAACTTATTGCCAAAAACTTAAACTTTAACACCTAATAACCTTAAAAGTACAAGAATCTTGGATTTGAAAGTGTAAGAAATGAGTTTTTATGCGTATGAAAGTTTGCAAACCGAGAGTTACGCGTAGACTTCAAAAACAAAATAAATTTCACCCAACTATTTGGCGATTGATACCACTGTTAGGTTCCCATATTAGTAACACAAGCATCAATATAAGAAAAGAGATGAAGGAAGGATCGGATGAACACACACACACTCTACGCGTAGGATATGAGAGAAAAGTTAAGCATAAGTGAAATGTAAATGTGAACAACCAACCTTCAAGAGAAGGTTTACAAGATTATTTATATGAGGGAACTAGGGCAACACACCAAGTTCCCATCCTTTCCTTATTGGGCTTTGCATAGGCTCATGGGCTTTCTACATGAGCCTAGCCTTGATTACTAACATAAAAGCCTTAATTAAGCTAACTATTACATATTAATTACTAACACTTGAATTCTAGTTTAGGAGTGATTCCAACAGGGGTTTTGTGAAAAAGCATGAATTTCTCCCATTAATCGATCAAACATGGTAGGTAGAAAGAATCGGATTACAAAAGCTTGCCTCATCTCATCCCAATTATTGATAATTCCTGGGGTTAATTCATTGTACCATACTTTTGCTTCTCCGACAAGTGATGATGGAAAAAGTATGAGTTTGATGGCATTGACATCGGTGTCGCCATATCAAAACATGCCGCAAATTTCAATAAATTCAGCAATGTGATTATGTGGATCGGCCCGCGCACGGCCATCGAATTGGTGGTCTTTGATCATAGAAAGGTGGTGACCCTTCACGGTGAAGTTGTCACCTAAGTTGACGGCAACAATAGCACCTTCAGGAGTAGGTGCTACGGTTCGGTTGGCTCCCCACATTGGCTGATCGTCGGCCATGGAAAAAGGTAAATTGATGAATGGGTTATAAACGACTTTGGCTTCCGAAAGGTTATCAAATGGTGGGTTTGGTACTCTAGGTACATGGTTTTCTAATGGAACAAAAGGTGTTCTTTTTCTTCTTCGGATCAAACGCTTGGGATTAGTAAGAGGTGAAATTGGTTCTACTCTAGTTGAACGAGTGTTCATACAACTACCTAGAGAATCTAGGGAATGTTTAAACACACGAGCAAATAAAGAAAACAGATTTCAGACAGAAAGGACAAACCGAATCAGTTGCGACTTGCGACCGATCGATTGGAAATAATCCTGGTCTGGATTTTGGTATAACCGATCGGTTGGATGGAGCGACCGATCGGCTGCTCGGCTCGTTAATTTTTTTTTTTGGTTGTTACAATGGATCGACTGACGTAGATTTTTAAAGCTTGTTGAAACACAATCAAAATCCCGGCAGCGGCGCCAAAAACTTGATGTGCTACGTGTGTACAAGTTTTAAATTTATAAAAGGTAATTTACCGAATCTATTAATAACACATACGAGCAAGTGAACTCGTCCGTTATAGCAAGATTATGATGGTAAGTCGGGATCGTTCGCAGAGATTTGTGAGTGAATCAAGAAACAAGTTATAAAATCTACTAATAGCAAACCAAAAGTACTCAATAATAATGAAAAATATAGATAACGAAATTCAGATGATTAAGACTACACTTGCTTAAACTATTTTCTCATCCTTGAAAAGTATGATTGTGTTAACCTCTTCTTAACATGTTGGTTATGATAATTAGTTGGTGTACTAATCTATTGTTCTTACAAGTTAAACCTTCATCAAGATTTTAGTTTATAAAAACAAGCATTAGGTTTAACCAATCAATTCAAGATTAATTCAAGTTTCATAAGTTTATATTCACAAACTTAAACACAAAAACATCCATTTGTTTTATGAAATTTGCTTAAGAAATGATCAATACAAAAGGTAACCAATCATAGACAAAGGGTCACAATTGATTGTAAACAACTAATCTTTCGACCTTTCGAGGTGTTTCCAATCAATCCAATTTGATAATCAAAAAGTATTATTATTACAACCACACTTGAGTTTCTTTGTTTGATCAAGCATAATGGGTAAAAACAATCATTCATGGACAAATGATTATAACTAGTTGAATAACAATAAATCCTTTTGACCTTTATAATTACTAACAGCTAGTCAATCTTGATTAACAAATTTCACCATGAAACTTAAGCACAATTGGATCTTAGAATTAACTTGAAATATAATTATAACATGTTAACACAATCATGAACTAATCATTAGATAATAAACATTGTTTAAGCAAGTGCATAAAGGAACTAGCCACTCATAGCAAACATGAACATAAACTCAGAACTTTGAACATTAGAAAACATGATTAAGAGTCTTACAATGATTGGAATAAGATTAAAAATGATTAAGTAAAGTTACCCAAAGTATTGGTGTTGATTTCTTGGTGGTTTGACTTCCAAATGTTGAGTTCTTGGACCTCCAAACTTTCCTGGACTTCTAATGATGAAATTGAGAGCTTTTTGAGAATGATTTGATGAGTAGAGAGTTTGTATTGTAGTGTGTGTTCTCAAATGATTACAAAAGGCTCTATTTATACTAATATCAAGGCCTAGGGTTATTAATGCTAAACTTGGCCTCCAATTAGCTTAGAAGGGACTAGAATACACCAAGGAAGGACCTAGAATCATTTGGATATAAGTGAGAAGTCTTATTGATGAAGAAATGGCAGACAGGACGCTTCCAGCCGAATTGGTTGCGGGTGGCAACTGATCGGCTGGACCTCTTCAATATACTCCAGCCGAATCGGTTGCGAGTGGCAACCGATCGGCTGGACTTCCTCAGCAGATGACTTTTGACCTTTTCGCTTGAGTGGTTTTATTCTAGTTCGTAGCTCTTTCTTCTTCATCCAAACTTGATCTTTTTCATTGCTTTGACAATTGGAATGCCGAACCTTTGGATCATACGTGCTTGAAATGCCTCAATGAAACGGAAATCTCTTGTATGAATACGAATCTTCATTTATTCAACATTCTTTCACATTTCCTTCCATTTTCCTGCACTTGGTTACATAGACTAGACAAACGTTCTTTGATACGATTAAGTACTAAAAACATATGAATATAACCAAATAACATATATAAAAGCACGAATAACACTACTAAAAACATGTACAATTCGAACGTTATCAAGACACGGGAAATAAATGGTGTAAAATGAAAAATAACAAAACAAATAGTCTTAACCTATAACCAAGTTGTCACCGCCCGCCGTCCATCCAAAGTTCAAGCGTCAAGATGAAGAAACCGGATCATGATGTATCAAGTAAATGTGCCATTAGCGGATGTCGTGATAGGCATATTACCTGTTCTTTAAAGTGTTGGTGTAATAACGTCACCAACTCAAATCTTCAAATGTGACCGAGGTGGCCTCCTCGATACTAATATCTACTAAGCTCATAGTGCTAACAACTCTGCACTTTTAATAACATAAACTAATAAATTTTTTTGAATCATAACTATTACAATAAAAAGAATAACATCCCCCCACTTGAGATGCACATATATGGAGAATATAGGGGTCTTTAATGATCTTCAAATGTAAGTCTTTGACGAAAGCGTGATTCCCGAACCTCTCTACTCAAACCTGGAACTTGGGCAAACAGTGACTTCCCGAACATAAATTAAGACTACAGGGTAGGCTATAAGGCGAATGGGTGTAACGATACAAACATAATAAGGTTATGAAATGAAAAGAATGGCTCTGAAGAGTGTATCTAGGGGTATCTTGCACTAAAGATGAGTGCAACAAAAGGGTTAAACATGGGGGTCGAATAGTCGAGGTGACTAATCGATAAACACACATATATAGGCTATTTGGGTGATAATCCTAAAATATTACCTTCTCGAATTGATTATTCCGTATATATCAAGCTAACTCGACACACCTCGTTTATGGTCTCAAAATGATGCAAAAGCCAAGTTTTAAAGTTTACAAGCTACCGGCACACTCATAATTTGGTGGATTCGGGTAAATAAGTGGAAACGGATAAGGCTAATCTCACCATGGAATATCAAAGGTTATAGTGTGCTCGGCTAAGGTCTAATCTAGTTAGGTTAAGAAAAATATGTCAAAATTTTAAAAATGACATAATTTTTTAAAATAAACTCGAAAAACGAGGGCAAAAATGTTCAAGTAATAATTCTACTCCCGTCCCCCCACTTAAGATGTACAAAGTCCCTTTTGTACTAAACATGAAATAAAGGTGAAGAGAAAATAGAATTGGAGCGAGAACTTCCCTGAAATTTGCTCTAAAAAAAAGAGAAGGCTCGCGTAGAAAATCGTGCCTTCGTTAAGATTCCATGAGCAAACTTCAATCCATGAAATCACAACTAACCAACAAGCATAATTCTAAAAATAAAAAGGGAAAAACAAAATAAAACATAACTCACTTTCATATGAATCACGGTTACATTTAGCATATGCAACAAGCCTTTTAAACCACTTGGTGTCTCAAGTGGACGAGTGTAGTCTCGTGAGGGCTTACAACGAACATACCCACAAAGTTCATTTAGAACTAACACAAGGTTATTGTGATAATGTTAAAAATTAAAATTGAACTACAGGATGAATTACGACGTAACCACATTAATTAGTTACGTCGTAATTTGTTCAAACTTGGAAATCGTCTATACAGAAGACTGTTACGGCATAATAATGGCTGGAAGTTACGCCGTAACTGGTTGAAACTTGGAATGAACTGCTACTGTATAATGGTTATGGCGTAACCTAAGAGAAAGTTACGCCGTAACTTGATAACGGGACATAATCAAGTCCCCTTTAAACGTCATGCATTCAACTCCAATTCCTGCAAAAATGTTAAAAGCACAAAACCCAACAATAAAAATGAAAATAGAAAAGGAAAGGGATAATTCATGTTGTCTCCCGAAAGAGCACTTTTGTTTATTAATGAGTCTTTAAGTTAGACTCAAGGCCATGGGCTTTATGGAGGCCTTCGGACTTGACCAGTCTTAATCATTTTTTTTATCGGAGGAAGGCTGGTCCCAAGCAGTTTGAGGTATGAACGGATTCATGCAATTTGAGTCTCTCGCAGAAAATTAGTCTTGGCCCATTCATAACGAAATTTACCTTCAGCTTCCCATTTTTATTTACCCATTCCAAATTTTACATTAATTCAATTCTCAAACGAAATCCCATGGTAGCCGACATTTTCTCTCTTTTGTTCATTAAAACATGTCCATTCATTACGTTTGAGCAAGTTTGGCTCAGGGAACTCTCCTCCATTACACACCTTGAGATAGGGATCACATGTAGGCCAAGCTTGAGTAGTTCTTCCAAACATCATAATCGCCAGTTCACAAAAGTGAATAGTCCATTCAATATTTTCAAACCAGTCAGCCATAATATGGTGTTTTCGGAACCAATTTTCCTTAATTATTTTCTCCTCTTCAAAACACCACCAAACAGTTACCTCCTTTTTCATCTGTTTCACAAAGAATTAGCCACCTCCATTGCAATGCTTGATAAAAGGGGAACATGTTTGCAAAGTTAATTTCGAGCCCTCTATCATAGTAGTCATAGATGTACAATAATGTAGTTTCCCTGTTCAAAAATTACACCTCTTTCATTCATTTTCCATGTGAAATTCAATCTTCTTCGTCATCCTGCCAAGAAGATTCATCGCTATCATTAGACTCCATTTCTTGCGTATGACAAACATATGAAGGAACAAAAACATCGTTAGAACTGTCGAGTAAATTAGCAGGCTCCTCCTTAGTCACTAAGTCCGCCATGCACAAGCTCACTACTTCTTCTGGTTCTTGACAAAGAACATTGTCCATCTTAAACACTACCCTATCATGATTGTATCCCAATGAAATCTCTTTTTCAAAAACCTTGATTCGGGCGTGTGAGGTAGCAAGGAAAGGTCTCCCAAGAATTAAGTGCTCTCTAGGGGGGTTGACCATATTAATAACAACGAAATCTGAAGGAAAGAGAAATTTATCGACCTTAACCAATAAATTACTCGCAATTCCAAAACATAACCACGAACAGATATTCAGATTGAAAGTGAAAAGTTATGACTATTTTGTTTTAGACCATTTATACAAAGAAACTGTAATGAAACTGTATAAAACCAAAGATTTGTGATAAAATGATAAAAGGTTTTGACCATGTAACGTTGGAATAACACAACTTCAACACAGATTCGAAACAACAGAAAAAATACAGCATTGACAAGATAACACCACAAAAATAAACCATAATAATAACCTTGGCTCTGATGCCACTTGTAGGATCGTGTATTAGGTTGGTTATTTGATTCGGGAGGTCAGGGATGATGAAAGACAAGTTGTCCATGGTTAGAGAGAGAGTAGAGAGAGAAAGGAAAACTAGTGTTTTATTGATGATAATGAAAGATGAAATTACACACTAAGTCTCACCCTCCTAGTGAAGTCTAGGAGGGCTTATATAGCATAACATACACACCATATAATAATGACGCTTCTAGTACATGTGTATTAGGCTTACATGATAACTAATGTAATCCTGTAAATATTGTTCCATTTACATGTTATGAGCGATCCCAACAATCCCCTTACTCAGAAATAATTAATCCATGTCAGTTTAAGCTTGCAATTGCTATAGTAAAATTTACATTAATACATGATATTTTATTTCATCCAGTCCCTTTTCATACCAATATCAAACATTAGATAAAATATTTAAATCAGCGGGTGCGAGTTATTGCATTACTATATTATTTAGGTAAATTTGAAAACTGCCACATAAGTAGCCACTCTTCTATAAACTTGTAGACTACAAAACCCAGGCATAAGTCTATCATTAGACTTGATGCACTTGACATAAATTTAATGATGTTGTGCACCATTTTCATTTAAAGAAAGGGTTTACACACATGGATTTGCATCAATACGTTGTTGTGATTAATCACTATGAGTACCAAGTGTGGGAGGTTTTCAGGGCGAAGTCTTATATAAGAGTGGCTACTTATGTGGCGGATTGATACGATAATCAAAATGAAGGTCGAGAGATAGAGCACCTATTTAGGTACAGAAGCGATTGAACCACCTGACTGGAAACGGCAGTTTTGTAAGGTCAGGGATGTTGGTTTAAGAGACTTTGTTTTGGCTAATTTGGCTTATGTTACTAATGGGGTTTTACCATGGTATAGAGATTTGTGATATACTATTCGGATATGTTGATATTGATATTGATAGATTGATTGATTCTTTGAACCAAGCTAACTATTGTTTACGCGATTCATTGTACTTGGTTTTTTCATTTTTTTAATGATACATTGTTCTTGTAAGTATGAAGAAGAAGTTACAGTATTTTTAAGAGTTAACGAAATGCGAATGTAGTAGACTTTTGTCAAACATAGTTTGTGGCTTCTGTGTTTTCGTTTTGGATTTTTCTTAATCACGGAGTATATCAAGGACACTATATTAAGATAAGCATGATGGTTGTAAAAACTGTCCTTTTATCTATTACAATGGCAAGACGATCATTCCATTTTCATACGGATATAGAGACATAACTAAACGCAGTCATACAAATTTACCTAAATAATATAGTAATGCAATGACTCGCACCCGCTAATTTAAATCTTTTGTCTAATGTTTGATCTTGGTATGAAAAGGGATTGAGGAAAATAAAATATCATGTGTTGATGTTAATTTTACTATAGCAATCGCAAGCTTAAACTGATATGGGATTAATTGTTTTTGAGTGAGGGAATTTTGATTGTGTTTGCTTATTATAAAATATGTGTTTGTGTTCTTGGTGGATCTCTCTTTTTTTTTTTTTTTTTTTTTTTTTTAATGTTTTGGGTTTTTGTTGTTGATGTGATATTAAAATTAATTGAAAATTCAATAGAAAATCAAAAGAGGAAGAAGACGAGGGTATTTTACTTATTTCACATGCGTTTGACCTTCATTTAACGGGTACTAACGACCGTTAGCTTTTGGTGGCTATTTTGCAGCCAACTTTAGCTCTCGGTGGCTTAATTTGCAATTTATTTTCTCTCGGTGTGTTATCTACAATTTTGACAAACATCAGGAACAAAAAAAATTGCACTTTACCCTATTATTATTATTATTATTATTATTATTATTTTATATAATTCTAAAACATTAACTTTTACAAGAGGCCCACAACTTTTGCTTAGTAACCAGTGGCGGAGCCAGGAATTGTGATCACAGGGGGCATCCAGCAATAAGAAGTTTTTCGTGTAGCGTTAAACAAGTCGGGTCAGGTACTCGAGTTTGAATAAAGGCAACAAAAATGTTCTTTTCCGATGTAATTATTATAGGAAAAATGATTTGCATGCCTAAGTAATGGACCTAAAAAGAGACCTACAAATGTGATTGGTATATTTCAAAAAGGGTTAATAGACAATAAAGTCATTAAAGTTTGCGGAAAATTTGTCCTAAGTCACTATAGTTTAAAAGTTGTCATTCAGGTTACTATACTTTGTGTGACCGGGTTTATTTGTTACTATCTTTTTGGTAACCTACAAATACCGGTAAGATATCCTACGTGGCATTAATAATTCATTTCCGTTTTTATAAAACCACGTTTATATATCACTTCCCCAAACGTATTGTTTATTAATCCCAACTTTTCACACACACTTCCCCATCTTTTTCACACACAGATCCCTAACCTAATTAAATAAAAATTAGGGTTTTCTGCAAATCAAATAAAGATTGATTAGTGTTGTCATCTTCTACAAAAAGGTAACAACAATATCTGATTAGTTAATTACGTATCTGTTTCAACAAAAGAAAAATTAGGGTTTAGGGTGTAAATTTAGGGTTTTCTGCAATTAACATTTTTTATTGTTTTTTCTTCTTTCAGATGGCATCACCATCCCAATCATCCACTTTTCTGCTGAAATATCATCGTGGTGGTGTATTTGTAAGAAATCCCCTTTCGTATGAATATGAAATTCTATCAGAAATTCCTAATGTTGATATGCTAGCATTAGACTTGGTAGGTTTTGTGAATCTTTTGGAAAGTGAATGTACTAGTGAGGTGAAGGCATTGTTTTATTTGGTTCCTGGCTTAGACTTTCAATTAGGATTAAAACCTCTAAAATCAAATGCTGACTTTGATGCCTGTGTGCAATGTGGTGTAGATAATGATCATGTTTTGCATATATATGCCTCTCATTCTGAGTTTGATTTAAATGAAACCACTGAACAACACAATACTGATAGTGATAGTGATTTAGAAGATGATGATTACAATGTGTATGACTATTGTGATTCTGAAGAGAGTGGCACTGCATCACTTGACCATTTGTCTGATGGTGAGGAAGAGGTTTTGGATGTTAGGACTAAGAAAGTAGAGCCTGCACCTAAGAAGAAAGCTTCTAAGTTGTTTGATGAAAAAAAATTTGACTAGAGTTTACAATGGCTTGCCTAAAGATGACTTTAGTGAAAAAGACTTTGTTCCTAAAAAAGTAGATGACCAAGATAAGTTGGGTGATCACTGGCCAATCCATGATCCTAATGTTAAATGGAAGTTCATGAGACCACAGTTAGGGGAAAGGTATGAGAGTCCTGAACAACTTAAAAGAGCACTGGCATACTATGCTTTGGCAAATGGTTATAAGCTATATTACAAAGTAAACAATCCTAAGAGACTGTTAGCTAAATGTTCAAAGGATAATAAAGAGAAGAAATGCCCATTTAGATTGTGGGCATCTTGGATGCAGGCTGAAAAATCTTTTCAAATCAAAACCATGAATGATAGGCATGTCTGTTCAAGGACATATGAGTATGGCACCTTAATAACAAGCAACTTGGTAGCTAGGAATTATGCTAAAAAGATCATGGTCAATCCTTCTATAACAGTTAGGTCTCTTATTGAGTTGATACTAAAGAAATTCAAATGCAAAGTGACTGTTAGTCAAGCTAGAAGGGGAAAGATTAAGGCTTTGCAGCAATATGAGACATGTTTAGAGGATCACTATGGAATGCTTTGGTCATATGCTTCTGAAATCCTTACTTCCAATCCTGGTTCAACTTGTAAGTTAGGTGTTACCACAATGCCTGATGGAAAGAACTATTTTGATAGTTTTTATGTATGCTATAAAGCTTTGAAAGAAGGATGGTTAGAGGGGTGCAGAAGGGTAATAGGTCTAGATGGATGCTTTCTGAAAACCATCTGCAAGGGTGAACTTTTATCAGCTGTAGGAAGAGATGGCAATAACCAAATATATCCAATTGCATGGGCAGTGGTGAGTGTAGAGAACAAGGAAAATTGGAGTTGGTTCATGCAATGTCTAATTGATGATTTGGGAATTGCAGCTGGTGAAGGACTAACAATCATATCTGATCAACATAAGGTCAGTTTCTTCTACATTTGGACAAGGATTAACAATCATATCTGTAATGCATTTGATATCTGCTCAAGGTTTAACTAATATATTTTGCAGGGTATTGTTGAAGCTGCAAAGGATGTAATGCCTTTGGCTGAGCACAGACAATGTGCAAGGCACATATACGCTAACTTCAGGAAGAAGTATAATGGTGTGCTCTTTAGGAATCTCTTTTGGAAAGCAGCTAAGGCAACATACCCTGCTAAGTTTGAACAAGCAATGAATCAGATCAGGGATATCAACAAAGAAGCACATAAGCATTTGATGGATAGACAACCAGAAAGCTGGAGTAGGGCATTCTTCCTCACAGATAGAGCATGCGACGCAGTTGAGAATGGAATAAGTGAGTGCTTCAACTCACTTATTGTTGAGGCAAGAAGAAAGCCAATAATTAATATGCTGGAGGATATTAGAACTGGTATGATGGAAAGGATGCAAAGAATGAGAGAGAAGCATGAGAAATGGGAAGATGTCATATGTCCTAACATAAGGAAGAAGTTCGAAATACTGAAGGATAAGCACATGTAAGTCATTTTAAATATGTATAGGAAACAAAGGTTTTATATGTACTAATAAATGCATACTATTGTTCATTGTAGGAAATGGAAAGTTATTGCAAGTGGTCAGAGCAGGTTTGAAGTGAGAAATGGGTATGCAGGTTTCAAAGTTGATGAAAAGGAAAGGACTTGCACATGTAGAGGTTGGCAACTGACTGGTGTACCATGTGAACATGGCTTTGCAGCTATCTACTTCCTGTATAAAGACCCTGAAGAGTATGTTTCTAATTGGTTCAGGAAAGAAAGGTTTGTATCTGCTTATAGTCATTATATTGAGGGTCAAAATGGAATGGATCAATGGCCTTCAACTGAATATCAAAAGCCATTACCTCCTATGATCAGAAGAATGCCTGGAAGACCACCACATAAGAGAAAAAGAGATGCAAGTGAGAATGATGGGAATAGGACTAGGATTAGCAGAAAGGGGCAAGTCAATCATTGTAAGCTTTGTGGTGAAAGTGGACATAATCAAAGGGCTTGTCCAAGTAAGCCACAAGATGAGATACCAAGTGGTGGGTCTGCAAGAGGTGGTAAGACTCCTAGAGGTGGCAAGACTCCTAGAGGTGGTAAAACCCCAAGAGGTGGCAAGACTCCTAGAGGTGGTAAAACACCAAGTTCTTGTAATACACCAAGTTCTGCACCACAAGACCCTTCTGTTTTGAATGCACCACAAGATGAGATGCCAACTAGTTGTTCTGCACCACCTCAAATTTCAACTCCTCCAGTTGGCTTTGAAATGTCTACACCAGATCAGTTGCCTTCACCAACTAGGGGTGTTGGTGTAAGAATCAGAGGTAGGGGTAGGGGTGTACTAATGAGGGGTGCTGGTGTTAGAATGATGGGTGGTAGTGTAGGAATACCATCAAGTGAAGCTGCAAGTAGTGAACAAGGTGTTAGCAATAGGAGCCTTAGGACCATAAATGGGAAAGTTGTTAGAATGAGAGGGAAAGGAGATGGATCAAAAGCTCATATGTATCCTGGTGGAATAAAACCTATAGGGTTTGGTCTTTCTTGGGATCCTGTTGATGGAGAGCCAATGTTAGAAGTAAGTACTTCAAATATTTTACATTAATTTTGTTTATGTATGCTGATTATTCATTTTGTTAATTAATGTAAAAATTATGCAGAATACTATGGGTATGCCTGCACCAGCTTGGCCAATTGGTATTACACCTGAAGATGTTAGAGTCCATGCTGAAAGACCAGAACCTGTTGTGGAGCAAGAGCCAATGCTAGAACCACTTGTGAGGAGGAATGCATAATACCAAAGGAGGATGGCAGCTTAAAGGAAAAGACAACCAGTGGAGAGAAGGCAATCTGAAAGGATCAAACAGATCATCTTCAACAGGACACCATCACCTGGGCCAGGATTAAATGAAGATGATGCCATCTCTCTTGACTAGATTGTAGGAATGACCTTAAATTGGCTAGCCAGTAGTTTGGCACTTTTGTATATCAGCCATTAGAACTAATCCATAGGATGTTAACATGGCTAGCCACTAGTTTGGCACTTTTGTATATCAGCCATTAGAACTAATCCATAGGATGTTAAACTTTAGGATGTGGTACTGTTGATGATGCTACTTACTTAACATTTGCAGTTCAAATCTGCACCATATTTTGTATGTACTTAAACAATGCAACATGTTGTGCAGTTTATATCTGCACAAACATTTGCAAAGAATGATATGCAGTTTATGTATGACTATCCATTTGCAGTTTTTGTTATGCAGTTTACTTCATTGTTACAAGTAGAATGTATAAAGTATTTCAAACACAAACACATGTAAACAGATATAGAACACTTCACTTCATTCATTCATTAGAACCATTGTTACAAAGATGCATTCTAACCACAAAATACCATAGTCTTACAATAACCATTCTAACCTAAACTGCATAAACTAAACTGACATCACTTACAAAATAATTGCATAAAGTAAACTGCCATCACTTACAAAATACAATAACACCTAAAATAACCTAATAAGAAACATCCCAACAATAACCACAATCAAAACCCTATTGTAAAACGCAGTTCGAGAGTTTTGATTGGTTGCTTGAACAACTTCATCTTGTGCATTCTCCAAATTAACATGCATCTGATACATGGTTGCTTGATACCAACGATTTGGTAATGGCGCATCAACCCATCTGAAATAGTTGCAATTTCTTGTTGGATCCAAGAAATTGAGGCAACCAAGAAATCTTCTTCCAGGGTTCATTTGTGTCCAAGAGGTTCGACACCTTGCTACTTCACCACATCCTCAAAGGTGCGCCATTGATTTGTTGCAAGATGAAGATGGAACGGATTTAATGATTTTTGGGTTTAGAACCCTAATTTTGAAATGGATATTTGGGTACGTTTTAGGTAGGGTTAGTTTTTTATAAGAGAGTATGTAAGTGGTTTTCATATGTGGCAAGTTGAATCTGATGTGTTATTTGGCCAGGTCCACGTGGACACCAAATGGGTATCTCAACTGGTTGCCCACCATGGGAGTGAGCTAAGGAACTGGTTTTAAAATGTTCAATGACACGTTTGACAAACCCGTGTAGTATAGTAACCTGAATGACAACTTTTAAACTATAGTGACCGACAAATTTCACGCAAACTTTAGTGACTTTATTATCTATTAACCCTTTCAAAAATGATTGGTTAATATGAGGAGAGAGAAAGTGATGTATTTCAAAAATTAAATATGTAAATGAGGTAGGTGTATTTGTAGGTCTAATTAGTAGGCCTATTTATCATAACCTTTTATTATAGACTAAAAATTAACGAAAAACTAAACGTACCGAATATCATACAAATTATATTAAAGTTCTTGCCATTTAATGTGATTATTTTATCAAAACCATATTTTGAAAACTAGGCTATGATATATTGATATGTCGCTAAAAAGTTACAGCTAGAAAAATTGTGATGGAAGAACTCATATATTTGTCATGTTAAGCCTCTTATACTATGATGTTCTACCCGTTTTAAATTTTATGAAGTGATAAGCCACAAAACACTAAATGACACTAAATTAGTAAATTTCTACATAACAAATGCAACTTATACAAAACTTAAAATGCTAAACTAACGGAGGTCATGTGCATACAACCAATAAAGAGGAGGACACCACAAAATTACATTATACTATATACTAAAAATCATTGGCGATGAACAGTAAAAAAACAGTGCGCAACAGTGCGCTAGAGTGCAAAACAGTGCGCTATAGTTTTTTGTTTTTTTTTTTTGTTTTTTTGTTTTTTTTGACCGAGGTTATTGATCCATTACATACATAGTCCTTAAAAAAATGGCAATCGTTTTATTTCGAGTTTAGATTAAACATAACATTTTCGCAGCAATACGCAGATACCCCGCTCGTTTATCCTATTTATGACATGAAATATGCTACCTAAACTGGATATGATGCTACATAAACTAATAGGTACTACGAAGTTCTTAAGTTTGAATTAAAACTACTCCGTATTTCACAAATTACAGTTGTAAAGTAGAGCACAGTATATTAAATAAAAGAGAGATAAAAATATATTTATAATAAATTTACTTTGTAAGTAAGCGAGGGAAAATATATATTATATTATGACTACACAACCCAAGTCTCGTCTTTTCACCTTCTCTCTTCTTTCTTGCCACTTGACCTTTTCACTTCCATTGTTTCCGACGAACAATACATCCGCAAAAAACAGTATCCGCCTTATAGAGCTCTGCTTTTTGAAAACTTTGAGAGTGTAGAGGGCACTCTGACTATTTGCTTGAGGTCACTAGTCCTATTTGTTACTAATATCAAATTTTTCCTATGTATTTTGGGGTATCGGTAAGAGCTTGATTGGGGGCAACGCCCCCCACTACCTTACATATAGCTCCGCCCCTGTTAGTAACTATGATGAGTCGGTCACCATACACACAACAAAATCATCGTGACCATGACTTTTGTTTTGGAGGTGGCGTGTGACTTGAGGTGTCATGGAGTCCTTGTCACGCCACTCCGTTTGGTCTTAGGAAGCCCACATACACAATAACTTCACTAAACACTTGATGCATACCTATAAACATCGCTAGACCGAGGGACCAAACAACTATTCCAAAGAAAATACCACAAACCAATTCATCCTGACCAAATAGTTAAAACTTATAGAAAAAGAATATCAAGATAAGATATTTTTATAAATAATTAAGAGTTTTTAGTCTATTCACGTTCTCTTAGTAACAAGTGTGATAGTTTAAATGAACGAGGTTTTTCTTTTTTTAAGGGTACCAAAAGAATGAAAATCTTTTTATTTAGATGTATGCAGCATATCCATGATGTTCTCATTATCGTTTTTTGACTCTTTCCCAGTAACTCGAATGTACCTGGTGAGCTTTAAAGGTGAGACTTCTTACGAGGACATCGGGGTGTCCAGCCCCACGCTTCTTTGGAAGGGTTAACAGGTGTGATAATGTATCTATATTAATCAATGTTATAAACCCTAGGTAACCCTCTCGATTCAACCAATTGAATCACGAACCGGTTTAGTTACCGGAAACCAGCTTTTAAAAAATACTGGTTTAATCAACTGTTAAATCAATTAAACTGTAAAACAAACGCTTGACCGAGTTAATTTATGAACCGTCATTTAAAAAAGTTGGTAATAATAGTTTGTCTTCCTAAACACAAATTTAATAAAAATTTGACGTTAAGCCCAGCCTAAATAATACCTAAATTACCCCCACTCCACTTAATAAATCTCACATCAACAAGTCCTAATTGGTGACTCCCTACCTATTACGGCGTCGTTAACCTCTAAGCACATTCCAAACCCATTTTCGTCTATTCACAAGTAAACCAATTCCTTTTCATATTTTTCTAAAAGAGAAAAAAAAAGAAATTCAAAAAAGACCATCCATTGGCTACTATCAGTGTGTGAAAAAAGGTGTAACTGTGTGTGTTCTTTCTTGAAGTGCGCTTTTTTTCTAAGCTTCTCCTCACATTTTAATCTCATAAACCCTAACACACAGATATAAATAATAACATCATCTCATGTTCTCTTTAACATAAAAGTAACCCACGTTCCTGATCATCTTCATCAGAAGTATCACAAGCAGTAGCTCAAACATCATGTTTTATCATCGGTATGTTTTTTTTGTTAAAGTTATGTTCTTTTTTTTTTCATGTTTTTATGTTTTAAGTAGTTTCTTGAAGTTGCAGACTTAGTTGAATGAAACTTTGTATTGTTTGTTTTATCTTTTTATTCTTGATGGCTTTTTTATTGGTTTTATATAAGTTTAAAGATGATTAAAAGTTGGGTTTTTTATGTTTTTGTTTATAAATTTAAATGATGATTTTTTATGGGTTTTCCATGAAAACAGGAGTTCTTGATTTTTGGTTGCTATATTGGGTTGTTGTTAGTTGTTACTGTTGGTTGACTGTTTAATCGAACTAGTAAGAAATTTGAAATATCAAGAAAAGTTACTATTTGTGGAATATTGAAGGGGGTGTTTGGATGTGGGGTTAGAGCGAAGTTGTAATAAATGGTTTGTTAGTTTAAAGATGATAAAACAATGAAGTTTTTTTAAGTTAGTAAATTGAATGAAAATGGAGTTCTGGACTTTTTTTCTTCTTCTTTCTATATTGGATTATTGATAGTTGTTAGTTAACTGTTTAATCAAAGTAGTTAAATTTTGTAATTTTGCGTTCAACTTTTGAAACCTTGTCTATTTGTGGTTTCTTCGAGTGTTTGGATGTGGGGTTAGACTGAAGTTGTACTAATTGGTTTGGCTAGTTTGGGTAAACATGTGTATGGCTATGGTTTTTTTAAATAAATTGGTTTAGAGATGATAAAAAACGGGTTTGTTTTAGTTATTAAATGATGATTTTTGTATGCATTTTCTGTGAAAATTTGAGTTATTGATTTTCTTTCTAAATTTAGTTGTTGTTAGTTATTGCTGTTAGTTAACTGTTTGAATGAAGTTCTGAAGTAGTTAAATAACTTAACTTTTGTTATTTATGAAAGGGGAGTAAATTTTCTGTTTGTAGCTTTCTAAAACGGGTGTTTGGATGTGGGGTTAAACCGAACTTGTGATCATTTGTTTGGCTTGTTTGGGTAAAAATGAACATGGTTATGTTTATTCGGTTACTTAGGGTCAAAATAATCATGTTTGGAAATTCACTGATTAGGATCCTGCAAAATATAATAATCATTTTGAAAACATATGTGGTTTTAAATATTTTCATAGTCTTGAAAATTCACTGATTAGGATCCTGCAAACTTTTATACAATAATCATATGTATAAAAGTTTATGTGGTTTTTAATAGTTTCGTATAATATTCTGAATCAATATCAGTAGTCAACAGAAGTTGAAATTGCACCTTCTATTTTTAGTAAGGTGTCTTGTTTATGTAAGGTTTACTCCATCTTTCTTTATTTTGTTCTTCAGGCGAGTTTGCCATGATGTTGAAGCATTGCATTTCAAGGTTATAGCATTATGTGTCGTTTTTTGCCTATCAATATTTAGACCATGTTCCATGTCCGGCACACAGAATAATCCAACGGGCTATGATGAATACGGGTCTTACAGAAATGACTTAACTTCAGATTCAGAGCATGTCTTAGTTGGTGACAGTAGGATACGAGTTCCACCTCAGAATTCAGTACCGATACCTAGTCTTGAAAACATATGTAGACGTTCAGACTTATTTTGTTTTCCTTCAACATTATATGGTTCAGAAGCAAATTATTCGGGCTTTTCTGGGATTAAATCAGACGAGACAGTAGCTTTAGGGTCAGTGCAACCAATGGGTAACCTCAGCTGGTCAACAAACCATGGTAACTTTCAGTTATCAAACGGGGATATCGTTTCTTGTTCAATTGAAATTAAAGAAAGTACACGGCATACTTCTAGTGACGAAAATGACACGCCATTTTGTAGAGGATCTTCATTTGACAAAAAAGAAGAGTTGATCAGAATCAAATCTAGTAATGTGAATGATTTCTCGTCACTAAATGTGCAAATTAGCCACCCGTTACTCGATTGGGGACAAAAGTATTTACATTTTTCTTCGTTAGCTTATCTAACCGTGGAAAATAGAGATAGCCATAATGTTTTAAGGGTCTTTGAACCATATAGTACCAATTCACAGTTCTACCCTTGCAATTATAGTGAAATTACGGTCCAACCTGGTGAAATGGCATCTATATGTTTTGTTTTTCTTCCAAAGTGGTTAGGCTTATCTTCAGCTCATATAATTTTACAAACGAGCTCAGGTGGTTTTTTAATTCAAGCCCGAGGGTTTGGAATCCAGTCACCTTACACGATACACTCGTCAGTTGGTTTGAACCGATCTTCAAGTGGAAAATGGACCAAAGTTGTTTCAGTGTATAATCCATCTGATGAGGCGTTGAGTTTAAAAGAAGCAAGTGTTTGGTTATCTTTTTCTTCAGGGAATGTTCTTTATTCAATTAAAGGTGTTTGCAATGTGTTGGATCAAAAGGGAGATTATGAGTTTAATGGTAATGAATGGTTAGATGTCAGAATCGGTCAAGTTGGTCAACCGCTTATGGCAATAAGGCCTCATAAGACATGGACTGTTGGGTCGAATCAGAATGAGCCAATCTTAGAGTTAGAATTCCCGCATCATTCTCAGGCTAACATATACGGTTCTTCTTGTATCCAGTTACTGAACAGTGCACGAGAGAATATGGATACAGATACAGTCATTCTTGAAGCAGAATTTGGGAAAAGATTAGACCTTTTGATTTCACTCGATGTTTTAGTTCCTTGTGATGCAAATGGACTTACGAGTGTCTCTCTTTTAGTGGAGAATAATGGTTTCGACGTGGTGAAGGTTGTCAAGATTAGTGAAGTAGGTGAAAAGGCAGTGTCTTTACAGACTAAATATGTTGAAGGGTTAATATTGTTTCCTCATACGGTGACACAAGTGGCTACAGTTACTTATGCTCCAGACCCGCATATGAACTTGAACTGCAAGTTACTTGTACAAACAAATAAATCAAAAACTCCCGAGCTTGAGGTTTCTTGCAGTGATATTGCCAGTCTTTGTTCTCAGTCCTATTCTTACGCTGGATATGGAATGTTTAGTTATGACAATGCAGAAACAAGATCGAGTGATGTTCACGTACAACCACAGTTAGAAATCAAGGTATTGTAAAAGCTATTATGATTCTCTGATTGTTTATGTTCAAGGCTCTACATAGTTATAAATTCAGAAACATAGAAAGAATTGCCGCTAGAAACTGATTTTTGATATAAGCATGAAGTTACCTTCTATCCCTAGCTTTATGCATCTGATTATCTGATTGACTTTGAAACTACATCCAAACAGTCCCATAATTTTTCTTGGTTATATGATATTTGACTTATCATATCATACAATTATAAAGAAGCAAAAGCAAAAGGGTTCTTTTTGCGGGTAAAGTCTTACGCGGTTACTGTTTCTGAATACACTTAAATTGAGAACAAAAATGGCAATGAATCATGTATACTAGTTTTTGTGGTTAGTTGATGTACTTTTTGTTGATTAAATCTGTAAAAAAAGAATTAAGAAAAAAGTATTGGGCTGACCCGAACCCATCTGACCCATTTTCATAAATGACTCCTGGATTACCTGACCTGTTTTCATAAATGGCCCCTTTTGACCTTAGACCCATTTTGACCCTAGACCCATTTTGACCGGTTACCTGACCCGCCCAGTTTTCCACCTATAGGTCTTATATCCTTTGCCGAAAAGCGTGACATTTACTATAAGTCTAATCTGTTGGCTGAAATGCTGACATGACATTGTATCCCTGTTTCTTCGTTCTTTTTTGTTTTGTGCATAGTAATAAGAAAGGAAATTATATATATATTTTTTTTACTTTTTGAAGGCAACAGAAATGGCAAAAGCTGATGAATCGGTACTAGGAAACTGGAGATCTCAAGGGACTAATAACGGGATGTCGGTTCTTGATGATCACGAGGTTACGTTTCCAGTGGTTCACGTTAGTACTCATCAGTCGAAGTGGATCAGTGTGGTGAACCCGAGTGACCAACCAGTTGTTATGCAGCTGCTTTTAAATTCTGGTGAGCTTATCAACGAGTGTCGAGGATCAGATGAAAATTTGCAACTCCCTTCATCTTATCCTATGGTTGTTAACGGTCACATCACTCCTTCAAGGTACGGTTTTTCGATAGCGGGAAATGCATTGACCGAGGCCTATGTTCATCCTCGTGAAAAAGCAGTTCTTGGACCAATTGTGTTTCACCCCTCGAGTAGATGTGAATGGAAAAGCTCAGTTCTTGTAAGGAACAATCTTTCAGGTGTCGAGTGGCTATCGTTACGTGGTTCTGGAGGTTCGATTTCTTTGCGTCTACTTGACGGATCCGATCCGGTGCATACTGTACAACTCAAACACAACTACCTTAAACCATACACCAAAGATTTGTTTGCTAAGAACACTGGAGACTTGCCTGTTGAGATCAACAGAATATCGATATCGGGAACAAAGTGTGAGTTGGATGGATTTGTGGTGGGAAGTTGTAAAGGTTTTGGTTTGGAACCCGGGGAATCTCGAAAGCTTACTATTTCGTACACTGCTGATACATGTGTGGAAACGTTACGTAGGGAGCTTGAACTGAACATGGCTGGTGGTATACTAGTCGTACCAATGGAAGTCAGTCTTTCTGCATCAACGCTCAATTTATGCAAAAGATCACTTTTATGGATAATATTCAAGAATTTTGTTCTTACGGTTCTTCTTACCGTTCTTATAATTTCAATGGCATGTTCTTGTACGTTTTCGTTTATAATCAGAGGTGGAGATCTGTCTAAGACCTCTTCAGTGCACGACGAACATTCTTCAGATGTTTGCTCAAAACCAAAATCTGTGAGTGAAGTGTTGCCATCATCATTGTCATCAGCACCGCCATCCTCTTTGAAGTCGAAGGCTACTGTGGTTGAGGCATCAAAACCTGATAATCGTACGGTTAAAACAGGAAATTCAGATGTTTGCTCAAAACCAGAATCTATGAGGGAATCGTTGCCACCATCATCGTCATCAACACCGCCATCCTCTTTGAAGTCGAAAGCTAATGTGGTTGAGGCATCAAAACCTGAGAATCTTGCGGTTAAAACAGGAAATTCAGATGTTTGCTCAAAACCAGAATCTGTGAGGGGATCGTTGCCACCATCATCTTCATTGCCACTGCCGTCCACTTTGGAGTCAAAGGCTACTACGGTTGAGGCATCAAAACCCGAGAATCTTACAGTTAAAACTGGAAAAGAGAAACCAAGACATAGAAGGAAGAGAAGGGGTTCTGGGTCAGGGGTAGCGGCGCATTTCGAAGTGTCAAGTAGTCATAGTAGTAACTCTCCGACACCTTCTTTACCTTCATCTCCAGCCTCATCATTGACACCCAAACGATTCTCTGAGTTATCTCCTAAGCAAAACGTTCAGGCTAGAAACCCCTTCATGCATGGAACCACTAGTGCGGCTCCTCCTGCTGTAGAGAAACCTTCTACACCACCAAAAACCCCTGCTCCATTTACACGGGCTCCTGAGGCCGAAAGCATAACTGTTAAACATGAGGAAAGTTCCGGGTATGACCCCAGGTTTGAGTATAATATATGGGATGGTCATCTTCAACTAAGCAGTCCAGGTTCAACAGAGGTGGGCTCGGTTACCCCCAACAACTCTGGTAGCTTTTTTCTAAACAACCCACAAGAGCTTTTTACATCATGTCAAGCAGAAACTGTAAGTTCCAAACAAGTTGGTTAATTAAAAGTTACTTAGTAAATCTATGATGTGTGCGTGCGTTTTCTTTTTCCGTGCATTAATTAGCAGTTCTGAAGAAAAAAATAATTAGACACACATGCGCATATATGACAGGAAGCAAAATAATCGGTTACAATATCCTTTTTCCCTACACACACACACACAAATGGTTCCAACCTCTTTTTTTGGAAAACCCTTTTGAAACCAACCACTGTGATTTTGGTTTCAGTGGAAAAAGCTTCAAAATCAAACTGCTCAAAGCTTGCGACAACTAAAAATTTGCAACGATATTAATATTGAATGGAGAATGTAGCTGTTTTGCGGTCACAATCAGTATCACGAGATTTGTAGCAAAACTTGTAGATTTTGTGGCCGTTTATCGCAGAAACCTTAATATTTTGGCTACTTTATCAAAGTTAAAGAGAAAAATTGATAGCTTAAGTGCTCAACTAATTTCCCAAAAAACATACATCATGCCATGTCTCTCCAATAATCAAAAGGAATATAAGTTTAGCCCTTGAAACATAAGTGAAAAAAGTTGGCTTGACAAGTATTTGCCATCGACTTTAACTTATGTTAGTGTTCACATGTATCACAAAATGTCATGTTCCGAACTCTGTGTGCCCATAATTCTTTTGTTAAACATTCAGGTTTTTAAACCCATAGTTCCATGTCGTTTTGTTTACTAAAGCTCAATATTCATGTGCTTCTTATTTATGGTTGAAGGATATGTTATCTGAATGGATCAAATTGCATCTGGATAAATTAAGTTGGTATAGATTCAAAACACCCAAATATGTTTTTGTTAGAAACATCACATATATGTGTGTACCTAACACATGTGCGACACATGATGGGGGATATTCATAATAGATACTCCTTATCTAGTCAGTTTTTGGTTATGTCGAACATTTGAATCACACTGGGTATCTTCTGTGATTGTTCGAAAGGTCCACAGTTCTAGGGGTCACAACCATTTCCAAACTATTCATGTGCTTCCTATAATTCCTGCAGCCGAATATTGGATTCCAGGTTCAACATTATTTCTCATCACCAGATGCTATATGTTAGATTGCTATAGAAGTCTTACATTTTGTGATCAAAATATCCTGAAACTCAGTAAATTTGTCAGGCTAAAAACCACCCATGAAGTAATTCTTTGGACCCCTAAAATAAAAAAAGATCGCATGTATATTGCGATTTGCATAGTGCTTTTTCAGTTTTTCTAAAGTTATTTAGTGCAATTTCAAAGTATGTATATGTGCATTTTTTACTGGCGTGGCTATTTGCAAATCCTTCTATGATCCTATATGAACATTAATATCAGCCATGACATAAGGCCGTCAACCCGCTTCACTAGTTACTTGACACATCAGTGGACCAAAGTCATGTCCCTTGTGCTGTTGATTTACAGCCAACTTGTTACATTAAAGGAATCTTGTTTTTATAAACTATTTAACTGCGAAATTGACGCTATAAACTTGGTAGATTATCTGTAGCTTTCATGTCTTTATTAAATGCCAGGTACGTGTCGACTTGTTTTTTAACATCAAAATGTGATAACAGAAGAAGATAAGGTCTATTTCTAACCGATGAAAATGTTATACCCAAATTTCTTGCTTGCCCCACATAAAAGCTTGAAATGCCAAAATTTATATTCTTGAAAACGACCAAACTGAACCTGCCAACTACACCGATCAATTATTGCATGAACCATATTGCCTCTCTCGGTTGGAATCCTTGAACTAGCCTAGGAATGATAACGATGTATATCCTATGCAGTGAAAATTGTACATAAAGTGTTTGGTTATGATTCATGACTTGTGTTTACTTTTGGAATAAGTCGTTCCTATATTCTTTCTTGTTAATACGGTAAAGTCTAGGCGGTAATGCTATGTCGACTAGTATGTCGTGAATTACAAGTTGTGTGTGGCATGTGTGGAATTTGGACCATCAGTGTCTGGTTATGACTTGTTCTAAATTTTAGAAAGTGGTGGTCCTATATACTTCTTAATGCTTTCTTCTTCTTTTTCATTCTGTCAAAGTTTACTATGATTAAGTCCAAATATAATGCGTTGTTTGTGAGTACCTTGTGAAGTTATAATAGTACATTGCCCGAATATGCTGAGTTATGTGGAAAACTTCATTATGGTTTGGGACCAAACAAGAGAAACTACAGTAATTGGAAACCGACTTAACATGATAAATGGGGATTTCATTCTTCATTGCAGTGGACCTTTCTCATACCTTCTTCAAGGTCTTTTAAAGACTACGGTTGTGGTCGAGTTCGTTAGCAAACTAAGCCGACACGTTAAGGGTTATGATCTTGTTTGCATAAAGATCAGTTATATACAATGCCGTAAAGGTCAGTTATATGAAAGATGGTGCTTATTTGCACACCACTTGTATTCATCTATTTGGCACTTGTACAATAACAAACAACACAAAAAATCAACCATGTAGGAAAGTAAAGTGATGTGCACATAAATACATGACTGATTGATCTTTTTAAAGGGCCTGGTCTTTCTTTTAACATTATTAGCTGGAAAGACCAAAGTGAAAATGTGAAGTCAGATTGTCTTTTAAGTGCCAACCCGGCCCCTAAATGATTATGACATTGTTCGTGAAGAGACGAATTACTTGGGGTGTGTTTGTTTCGTTAAGATGTTTTAAGTCTGAATCTGACTACCACATCTTACTGATAAGAGGTGGCTGTAAAGTCTGAATCTGAATAAAATATTGTTGTTTTTTTTTGTATAATTGTCTGAATTGTTTTAATTGTCCGTTATTTTAAGTATATATTAAACAATAAAAATACGATAAATAAATAACTTGTGTAAACATTAAAAAAAAATTATAACAAATTTAGCACAATAATAAACCAATTTAATAAATTATCCTAACACATACTCTAAATTTAACATAGTAAAAATCTCAAATAAAATATAAGTTTAACACACTTAAGCAACAATCAAATAAGGCCTAATAAATATTAATGACCCAAACTTACTAAATATACGCAAAATAAGGCCCAATATCAACACTCGAGATAGGCCTAACCCAATACACTCCTATATCGTAATGGCTTAGAAAGACCTCTCAAGCATGTTCATACACATGCAAATATATCAAAAGAACAACCACTATTAGGGATGTAAACGAACTAAACGTTCATTTATGTTCGTGAACGTACTATTATGTCTTCGTTAACATGTAAACAAGCTTGCCAAAAACTACACCAAAAAAACTTAAAAAAGTAATTAGACAAAACACAATTACATAAAGCAAAAGACGTGTATATAAAAAGATGTAAACAAGTACAATAGGTTGAATCCATATAATATTAAAATAAATATGTTATCCTTATCATATCAAATAAAGAATTACAAACTCCAAAACCTCATATTTTCCTGACACATTCACGTGTTTTTCTATTTCTCACCTTTTGCACTTTCTTCTCTCACCTTTGACATCTTCTTCTTCATTAGAAACCTGCAACACTTTCTTCGACAAAAACTACACCCACGTGCAATATAAAAAAAAACCCAGATTACCAAATCACTCTGTTTCTTGGTTTATAACTCGGTATCAAGTTCTTGGTTTATAGCTCGGTATCGGGTATGTGTTTTATTTATCAAAGATCAATGCTGCGTTAAGAGGTGATAAGACATGTTCACCAAGTCTTACTGAGTTAGATGGGATACCTCTTACCGTGTCTGAATAGAAATAAAAAAACAAACGACTCTTGCGTCTGACCGTCTCTTACTGGTAAGTGGTAAGAGGCGGTAAGAGCTTTTTTAAGAAAAACAAACACACCTTTGGTCTTTGTACGCCGGTATAGTCTATATTGAACATCTATTAGTACACAACAAAAATACAAATATAATGTCATTTTGTCTTATAGCGCGAACCCGACCCCTCAAATGATAATGACATTGTTCATTGTTCGCAAAGAAGTGAGTTACTTGTTCGCAAATATAATGTCATTTTGTCCATAAGTGTCCTTTTTAAAGGAAACCGGCCCTCTAGCTAGCGGCTTTTACAGACTAGTTTTACGTCTAACATAAGGGATTATTGTGTAACATCATAATTAAAGAGAGGGTGAAAGCTAAAGGTACGCAACGTACTTTTTCAGAATTACACATCTAGCTAATATATTTTGTGAAAGGTCAAAGCTAGCTAACATACTTTCAAATTTCACTCGATCTAGCTAATATGACCTGTTGGTAGTAGGTTACCAGGTCACCTTGGCGAAATATTTGCGCAGTTAGTCCTCTAGGACTAACGACCGTTAGCTAGATGATAACGACCGTTAAAAAAAAATAATAAAAATAAATAAACTTTAAAATTTTTTTTTAAAAAAAACGTAAACTTTTATAAAAAAAAACATAAAAATATAAAAAAAAAAAAATTAATTTTTTTAAAAATTTAAAAAAAAAAAATGTAATTTTTTTTAAAAAAAAACGTAAAATTTTTTTAAAAAAAACGAAAATTTTGTTTTTAAAAAAAAAACGAAATTTTTTTTAAAAAAAAAAAACGTAAAAATATTTTTAATTTTTTTTTTTAAAAACGTAAGATTTTTTTTTATAAAAAAAACGTAAAAATTTTAATTTTTTTTTTTAAATTTAAAAAAAAAATGTAAATTTTTTTGAAATTTTTTTAAAAAAAAGTAAAAGATATTTTAAAAGTTTTTTTTTTTTTTTTTTTTTTTTTTTTAACGGTCGTTATCATCTAGCTAACGGTCGTTAGTCCTAGAGGACTAACTGCGCAAATTTTTGGCCAAGGTGACCTGGTAACCTACTACCAACAGGTCATATTAGCTAGATCGAGTGAAATTTGAAAGTATGTTAGCTAGCTTTGACCCTTAACAAAATATATTAGCTAGATGTGTAATTCTGAAAAAGTACGTTGCGTACCTTTAGCTTTCACCCTTAAAGAGACGGTAAGACTTAATTTAAACATATGAACTTCGATTTACACTACATATCGCCCATTATTAGGCTACAATAGCGGGTGCAAGATATATAGATAGAGTGTTTGATCTTGAATATGAATATAAACATATTATTATATATCAAGAAGAAGAATATTTAAGGTAAGTTTATAAAGAAGTGAAAGAAGGTGAGGGCAATGATTTAATAGAAGGTGGGGAAGAGATGAGGGCGCATGACAAAGAATTCAGCACATTACAAAGGCATCAGATGTCAGAAACCACACACCTTAATCAATCATCACAAACCCCTCTAAAGTATTAATATAAAAACATACATACGTTCGCTCCTCACTTTCCACACACACTACTAGTACTTTTTGTCTATCGCCCTTCTCCTTCAACTATAAAGTATATACATGTAAAAACATCATGGACCAAATTAATCTTATTAATTAATGTAGTATACAGTGACTGTTAACAAACACAAACATGTCCTATTAAATGTGAGACAGAAAGGCATTAAGCATGAGCATTCATACTATGATTTTTTATCGTTTGATTGTATAGATATGTTGCAAACCAGAAAGGGTGAGCACCATGACTACTTGTTTTTATATCAACATCACATTTTCATTTACTCTTTTTTGCTTCTCCACTTAATATATTTTACTCGATTTATTTTATGACTCTCCGCTGAAAAGAATCTACTCATTCAACACAATACACTCTCGCATTACTTGGCCCTCGTTATGTTAGAAACTTGTAAAAAAACTATACTATGAGGGCCGGACCCAAAGGCCTTTACGAGAACTTCATGAATTTTTGTCTCACTGTGTAATTTTTCTTTTTTAAAATCTCAATTTTTCTTAAATGAACTTATTCTCAAATTTTGTGTCATATGTTTGTTTGGTTAGTTCATTGTATTGTCGTAAAACAATTGTGAAAGTGGTCACTTTTAGACCTGGGGCAACCTTGCATACTATACTTAAAAACCGCCGTGCATTGTTTTATTTAAGAGTAGTGGCTCCGTCGTTGATCTCTCCACTTCTTGGCAGGTTGTGATTGTTATTTCCAGTATTGATCATAGACTTCAACAAAAAAAGTATTGTCCAAATTCATAAACAAACGGACGTTATACGCCTACATCCCTCTATTATTCGTCAAAAACGAACTCTATTGTTTACTATTAGACAAAACTGTCACTCCTAATCCCACTTTCTCTATTAAATTACATTTTAATTCTTTGGAGTTAGTACCGACCCTTTTTTACGTATGCTTTTAAAGTATCTTTATGTTAAATATTTTATTAACAAGTGGAAAAGTTTCTTGATCATAATATTTAGAGTTTTTGTCGTATATAAATTACAAGATTAATTATGTAGTTTAGCAGGTATTTTGTGACTAAGTTTGAATATTTGTGGATTATAAAATTTCAAATTCTAACTAATACCGCTTGATTTGTTCCTTGGAAAGATGTTCTGCATAAACAGTACAGTAATACTTTTATATATGTGTAACATGCAAGAGTGCATAATGGTCGAGTTAACTTAATTAAGTGACCATATTGGGCATATTATTTTCCTCAACTACGATACTCTTGATCAACATCAACTAGCAAGTATAACTCATTATCGATTGCCATGTTTTCTATGTCGGTATTGCCGGAACAATTTTGCTAATATCTAACCACTTGTTAACATCAGAAGGACCAATGTAATCCATTACGGTGATAACAGTTTTAGGAGATTATGAAACGAAACGCTTCATGTAAAAATATGGTATGCATTCACTTGCTTTTTCCTTGTGTGTTGATGATATTCAGAAGGTATACAAATAATCTTTTTTATAAAGATCGTTGAAAATAAGGGCGCGTTTGATATACCAGAATGGAAATGAGGGAATGAATTTTCATTTTAATCATATATTGTTTAACATGCAAATCTTTCAAATATGGGAATGAATAATATATATGTTTCATATATGTATAAGGACAAATGATGGAAAAAAGTATTATACTTGTCACCATTTGTTTTTGTGGGTAGCGCACAAATTTTTTTTGCTTTTGTGGATACTTTTCTTTCAAAATCATACTTTTTAGGGTACTCCCTCCGTCTCAAAATTATTGTCACTAGACAAAATTCACACAATTTAATAAAAGTGGGGCCACTTTAATTTTCAACCATTCAAAAGGAATATTCCTCCACTAAATTCTCTTTCTTTTACTATAAAAGGAAAGTGGACAATAATTTTGAGACATCCAAAAAAGGAAATGTGGACAATTATATTGAGACAGAGGGAGTATTTTGCAAAAAATTTGGACATTTTTGCCCCTCTTAGCTAATAGAAAAAAAATTCCCCAATGGCAAAAATGTCACATAGTACCCTAAAAATGATGAATTTGAAAGAAAAGTACTCACAAAATGATGAATTTGAAAGAAAAGTACTCACAAAAGCAAAAAAATTTGTTCGCTACCCAGAAAACCACATGGTGGAAAGTTTGATACTTTTTTCAGTCATTTGCCCATCATATAACTCACAAGAGCAATAAATGGATCTTTCATACCGAAGGGTCCATCACTACTATCAAACTAATACTCATTCTGATTTATGGCGATATACCAGACGTACCCAAATATCTTCTTCATATGAAAAATGGTATACAATCAGTTGTTAGTTGATGTTTATCAAGAGTAGCGTAGTTGAGGAAAATTAGAGGTGAAACGAGCCGAGCTCAGCCCGAGCCTGTCATAGCTCGAGCTCGGCTCGTTTCGAACTTCTTTTTTAACCTCAATCTCGGCTCGTGGTATGTTATACAGGCCTGGGATCAGCTCGTTTATACGACTTAACAATGAAAAATTAAAGCTTGGCTCGAGTTCGGCTCGTAATATATCTATTTTGAGCTTGTTAATAAAATTGTTATAGAGCTCGTTTATAAGCTCGCTATAATACAAAAGCATAACGTTAAATATATATTTAATACTTCAAATATCCTAGTGTCATTAAGGCTCTTCGAGGCACACGAACTTAATCGAGCTTTGTATGTAAAGCTCGAGCTCGATTAATAAATGAGCTGAAATTTAGACTCGAGTTCAAGCTCATTTAGACTCTGATCGTTCGAGTTTTTCACCGATCTGATCCTAAGCTTTTTACTAACGGCTCAGATATTTTCACCCGTAACGATTAATCAATCCCGTCTAAACGGTTTTTTTTTTTTTTTTTTTTTAAAGCAAAAAGTTACACTTCCAAGAAGCAGGAAAATAAAAAAGGTACATAAATCAGATTGTTGAGTCGTTGTCTCCCACACCCCAAGGCTAATATAAAATCTATAAATATCTCAAATTTCCATTTTTTGTACAATGCAATATTTTTCGATAACACCTTGTGAAGTAGATCTTTGAAACTTTTGTAAACCAACACTTTTTATTTTGTCTTTGTGGATATAGTTCTAGAAATGGAAATCATTGGTGATGTATATATAAAGGGATCACACCCTCTTTTTTTGCAAATGACACTCTTTCTTTTTTTTCTTTTAGATTTTTTTATTTTTTTTTATTTTATAATTTTGTTTATATAAAAAAACAATAAATTTGAAACTATTAAACAGAAAATATAAAGTTTAACTTTAAAATTGTCAAAAAAAAAAAATGAAACATAAACTGATTAAAAACTATATTGTACTGTAAATTAAAAGGATATAAAAATCTTTTATACCTTTACTCCTCTTAGGGGGGAGGGAGTCGACACGGGAGGAGCTCGGGGCTGGCCAAAAAACGCGGTGCCGCTAGGGAGCACCAGCCCCTCCTTTGCGGCACCGCCAAACTCATCCCTTTTCCATCCCGATTCGGGTTATTCATCCCGCTAAACCGCCTCATCCAATGGTCCAAAAAAAGAAAAAATGGGTTTGAAAGATGGGATGGAGGAGAGAGAAACTGAAAGATGTCATGAGTTTGAAAGATACTTATTCCCTTTAGAGATAGGTTTGAAAAATGAATGAAAAAATGATGATGTGAAGGAGAGAAAAAGTGAAAGATAAGAGCCCTCATGTTAACGACTCCCTCCCCCTTATATCACATCCCGGGAGTAAGAATAACATAACCCATATATATAAAGAGCAATGATAGGGAGGACTAAAACATAAGCATAAATTCATACCTAATCCATTCATCATTTGACACATCACATTGACATTTTCTCACTCCTAATTTCAACTATTGATTTTGACACATGTATTAATCTTGTAGTTAGACATGTTTTTAGGCCTACATTTTAGGCATGAGTATCATTTCTAAAATTGTTAATGTTTAATAAAAAAAAATGCTAGATATTAGAATAAAGAATGCACGTTGTTTGTTCATGATTTGGGGATGTGGGGTGACCGTCTCTGCGTACTCATGTGTCTCCCTTTTGGTACATCCAACCCAAAAACGTTACTACTCATTTTTATATGCTAGTGCATTATTGTTTTATTTCCACAGCTAGTAAAATTTATCTTCTTTATTAAGTGACAGATTAAGGGCTTGTTTGTTAAATTTTGTATTAAGTCGTGTTTAAATAATAGATGACTTATTGCATACATCTTCAGTTTTATCATTTTATATATTAAGTCATAAAGTCACAAACAAACGACTTTTATATAACTTTTTGGATTCAAATTTTTTCATATTAAGTCAATTAAGTTAATATCAAACATCCCCTAAGACTACTTGATTAATGCCATAAGTTTATAATATCATATTAGAAAATAATATATTTTCAAACACTAAATTACAAATAGATATTGCAATATATTACATTAATAATTCTAAATTGTTAATAAGTTACATGTAAAAGAGTTAAATCCATCGAATAGCAAACAACAATTCTAAATGTTCACTTATTCATCCAATAAAATATAAATAGAAATAATATATTAGGAGGTCACCCAACTTTAAGTTTTTCACATATAATTCAGCCATTTCATGAAAATAACTTATTGTCCATCAAACTATCTATTTATCATTATTTACATTAATTCTAGTCAAATTTAATCCATATAATTTAAATGGCAAGAATGAATCTAACACTAACATATTAAACTAATACGAATAAAAAACCTGCCGCGAAATTTCAGTGTTATCCTTCTAAAGTATTTTTAATAATATAAATTCACACTTAAATTAACGGTATAATCGGTAGTTTACATCAAAATTTTTATTAGGGGTGAGCATGGGGCAGGGTGGGGCTGTTTTATGGTAAAACCAAAAACCGAATCATATATTTCGGTTTTTGAAAACTACAAACCATTTGGTGTCGGTTTTTTCGGTTTTGGTTTTTCGGTTTTTGACATTGAATCGGTTCGGTTTGGTTTTTATTCGGTTTTTTCTTACTAGAAAACAAGCTATTTTTAATCTTATATAGTGTTTACGATTCCTAGATTTCAATCAAAAATATTTAAATAAATATCAATAATGGCATAATATCCAACAATCCAAAGCTTCGAAAAAACGTACAAAACAACCAAACATGAATCTAAAATATAAAATGCATGTCTTTGTGGCTTTGCACTTTTACGCTCACAAAAATATTCAAAGAATACTATTGCTCGAAAAAAAGATATAATATATATTAATATAACATATATGAATGTATTAATAATAAACAACACTATTACTTTTTTTCTCTAATAAATGAAGTTGCATGTATATTCAAATCTTTAAAATTAAATAGCATATCTCTCATATAAATAAATATAAAACATACATAATGGTGGGGCGGGACGGTTTTCTCGGTTCGGTTTTTCTTATAAAACCAAAAACCGCCCCAAACATTCGGTTTTTATAAAATTCAAAACCACCACCATCGGTTTGTCAAATTGGGCGGTTTTTTCGGTTTCAATTCGGTTTTTCGGTTTTTATGCTCACCCGTACTTTTTATTCATATTGGTTGGATAAGTTAGAGGTTAGTTCCTTATTTATATTTTAGAGTTTTCGAGCATAAATTTGGCTGGAATTTGTAAAAACGAAAACAAATCAATAGTTGGGTGGCCTATATGTTAAAAGTTAAAAACTTGAGTGGCCTTCATGTACATTATCTCATTAAAAAATAATAATAATAAAAAAAAAAAAAAAAAAAAAAAAAAACTTTACTTTATTGGTTTTGGATTGATATCAACAAAAACCCGTTTTTTACCTCCAAAGTCCGCGTTATCCACCAAATATACATGTCACGTCATAAATTTATACCGTTATTATCACATCAGATTTTTTTATATTATATATGTGTTCTTCCCCCAAACTGAAAACTATTTTACCAAAAAAACAAAAAAAAAACAAAAAAAGAAAAACAAAAAAAAAAACAAAAAACAAAAACCTAACCTAACACTCTGAACCCCTGAATTGCACAAGGTATTGAAACATGTCTTCACTTTCTTTTTCATATAATAACAACATGGGTCAGTTTCCTACCTTATGCGAATGCAAAAATATGTTACCCTTGGTTCATCAAAAGTTTACAACATTGACTAACACTACAAGACGGTTTCTCTGTTGCCCTCACCCATCTGTAAGTAGACTTTTGGACTATTTTTGTGGAAAATTATAAGGGGGTTGAATAGTTTTTACCGTTTATTAGTTCGTTTTAAGAAATATTAGCTTCGTATGCTTGATGTGAAATCATCACGACACGCAAGTATATAAAAGCAATAAACAATAAGTAAATGAAAGATAAAAATGGAACGAGCAAATCAAAGACACGGTGATTTATAGTGGTTCGGCACGAAGCTTCCTTCCTTGCTGTACTCTACTCCCCGATTATCCAACTCGAAAGTTCGTAACAACTTTGGTGTATGATGGTGGAGTATAATAACACAACAATGATATACAAAGTTCAACAACAATGTATATAAATAGACACTAACAACTACAACACTTAGAAGCTTAGAGATCTTCTTGTGTTCTTCATTTAAAGACAAAGTGGTAATTGGCGGATCACTTATAATATGTTATATCGCAAGTGAAATGATCAAAGAGTGTGTAATGAATGATTGTATGAAAGTGTATGCTAGAGAGAATGCACAAACGTTACTCAAGAGTTAGTTAAAATGAAAGAAAATGTTTTTATTTTGCTAAGTTTTATTTTTCTAGTTAAAATTTGAAAAATAAAATTTTAATTTTTTATTATTTTTCTATTTTCATAAGTTGTTGAAAACAAATATCACTAAACGAATTTTCAGTTTTTCTATTAGCCTTAAAAAAAAATAAGATATTTTTCATATACTAAACACATCCTAAATCTTCTTTTTTTTCTCTTTCTGTAAATATGTGAATAAAATATATATATATATATATATATATATACTAGTTTTCGAAGCCCGCCCAATGGGCGGGCATGACTTATAATTATTTGTTTGTTGTTTTTTGTTAAGTTTAATACATTTTTTAGAATTGTCAAACAATATTATAAAACAATTATTTCTCTTGTTTTTAGTTGTTGGTTACTATTTTTTCTTTGTTAAAAATTATAAATAATTGTATGGTTTGCGTGGATGGTTAATAACACAACATATATAATTTTTAGAACATTATAAAATTTAAGTATGTTTGTAAAGTTGTAGATAGTGACAATGTATTAAAGTGATATAACAGTTAACTTAAATTGTAAACAAAGCTTCTTTGTAGACAACATGTATTATCAGAAGGGCTTAAGACCATTCTCGGTATTGCGCAAATTCTACCTACACTTCCGTCTGATATAATCTTGGCTTCTATTATATTGACACCCATCCTTAGTACTTGAAGCCTAGCTCCGTTGCATAATCCCGCGCTTTAGGTATGTGCGTTTATCTGAGGTAGTTATTGTGCGTTTACTGTTCGGGCCAACCATTGGTATGTGCATTAGGTGTTCAACGTGCCCGCCTACAGTTTCCAAAAGTAACCATTATTTAGTATTACTGACTACTAATAAAGTCATATTAAAAATTAGTGGCTCTTGATAAATTCGTCTGTCCACAGTAAGCTACAAAAAAAAAAAAAAAAAAAAAAAAAAAAAAAAAAAAAAAAAAAAAAGCTTAATGTCGCACCTTTAGCTAGCGAACTCGTATGAGCCGTATAACCCTATACATCATCAAAGACACAATTGCAAACATGTATAGATGAAGGGATTGAGATGGTTGTAAAATATTTTACCAGATATGGCGAGACTTGGCCGAATTATAGCAAGAACTTCAGTGTGTTTTGGACTAAAATCCCAGCAACAACCCCCTACCAAATAATTTATAATGTTAGCCATAGAGATTGTACATACTACATATTATATAACATAACTTTTTTCATCTACAATCATGTTTAAGATTTAAATAAGAACAATTTCATTACTTACCATGCTATCTATTTGCATGACGACCATTTCAACCCATTCATTTATAGATAGGTAATTTTTGGTTATTTTATCTCAAACGGCTCAACTGTGTAAAACAAATTGCTTTGTAGGAAACAGGTCGAAAGTCACCTATATGTATTTTATAAAGCTAAAAATAACATAAATTGTCTAATTTTAAAAATTAGAGTACTATGGAAATAATTTAACTTCCAAGATTCAAGAAAAAGATATAATATAACTTTTGTAATCATATTTGACACAATTGTTATTTATAAAAATAATAGATTTTTTTTTATTATTTTTTTAGGGGGGGGGGGGGAGAGTGCTTGCAGACCAAAAACTTAAGCCGTGTCAAAAAAATGAATTGTTTTGACCCATTACCCAACTCGCTAGATCTGCCCATTTGCCACCACTAATAATATGAAGTCCGGGACATTGAATATAAAACGATATTATAAAACAATTGTTTTTTTTTTTTTTTTTTTTTTTTTTTTTTTCCTGTTTAGAATTATAAATAGTTGTATGGTTTGCGTGGATGTAAATTATAAAAACATACAAACTATAAGTAACTAAGTTTAGTGTAATACATATACAAGATAATGAAACAATTAAATAATATAAATATACAGTCTTTTGTAGAAACAAACCAATCTGGGACAATGTTTGGCCTTAACTTTTATTAATCGTCATAGCGAAATAAAAAAATTGATGGTCATTTTATTTATATACAACATAAAATTTCTTTGTACACGACATTTGTTGCGAAGTTCGTGTATTAATCGTCTTTGTCACATAAAACATTTTTTCGTCTTAACTCTTGAAAGACCAACATGAAGTTGTCTTGTACCCAACTTGTGATAATGTTTGAGAGCCAACTTGTAAAAAATGAATAAGATAAGAGCTCAAATAAAAAATACGGGATAAGAATAAGATATTACAAACATTATCATGTAATATTATTAGTGGTGGCACGTAATAACAATGAACTCATCATGATTATATAGCACTACTTATGTTTATCACCCCTGATCACAACCATAACTCTCATGCTCAGTCAACAGACCCATAACAATTTACCCTTCCCTGATGCATGAGTTGAATTAACATGTTCTTGGCAAACTATCTAAAGTATAATGGCCAAGCCTTCCGTTACGATAAAGATTAATAAGCTTGGTTGAAACTACAATATTCATATCACCACATGAATATGAAGTCACATTTAAAACTTTTCTCAGTGTTGTAGACTGTGTTTCAATCAGCTGCATCATATCATTCTCATCTTCCAGGTTACCTTTGAAAGTTGATATCTCCTCAAAGATAGCTCGACGAACAGCCTGCACCACAAAATTCTACAACAAAGTATAAGTGATTATGTGATAGGATAGTGTTTAGATACATCATGTGCCAAACACCCTTTAAACATCAAAAAATCATTATTAACGTTGATTATCTAATCTATATAGACATAATAAGCAGATAACAAATTTAAACTTTTAATAAGCAATCCCGGGCACTCTCTAAGCAATTCTAGTCTATAAAAAAATCAAGAAATGCAGAACTCCATTACTGATCACTACTACTTCTACTACCACTCAACGTCTATTTTTGTTATATATATAATCACTTGTACTTTTTTAGAGATCTTTTGTAATTTAATATTCTACTCGTAATTAGAACTATGAGCATAATTAGTAACCATTTATTCTATGTCTCATGCAAACAGGACCTGTTTAAACCAATTTATGCAACATGTCCTAGTCCTAAAAGAGCTTATACATGGTCCAAAAAAACATATTTAAACTTATACAGACTTTCATGTAATTATCTTATTGTGAGAACAATCTTGACCTAATATATAGACCTTCATGTTCCATATATATTTAAACATATTGACCTAATATATGGAAGGTCAAAATGAGTTTTTACATTACAAACAATACACAGATTATTAGAAGAGTTGGAAGATAAGGTCACCCTTGGAGCATCAAAGCCAACATAGTAGGTATCATTAGTAATCAACACATGCAACATCCCTTGTTTAAACGAAATATCAGTCAGTTGTACCTTATCGCAATGCTCCAACATCCTCATTCTGTAATTAAATCAATGGTTAAAGCAATACTTTTTAAGAATGATTTGATTAAAATGGTGCTATCTATCAAATTACTCACTGGTTTCTTCGATCATAGTCTCATTGATATTGCAACTGAAGTGATTCCAACTATTCCACCGGAAATAAATTCATGAATTGTTAGATATAGAAGTAAACAATATCCTACTATAGGTGTACTCGCACCATTCACAACATAAAACAAGTTTTTGGTATTATACAACCCCATACATGTCTGATCCTGTCCAAATTTACCTGGTTTCCTTTCCATATTAATTCAGACAAAAAAAAAAAAAAAAAAAAAAAAAAAAAAAAAAAACAATCATTGTGGTAAACAATTTAGCCTAAATCACTAAACTAAAGTTTACGGGGTCACGTTATGATCTGGGACCAACCTGTTAGCTAGAAACACCCATCATATCTGGGACCAAGGTGTTAAAAACTGCTTATCAAAACTACTTATTGGATTTTTGGTTGGGTGACGTAAAACACTTAATATCTATAAGGTAATTCATGAAAATATTCTATTTACAACTGCGCATAATGATGCTAATTTATTTATATGAATAAAAACATTAATAGGTTCAACAAATCTAAAAGAATAAATAAAACAAAACATAACTTTTAGACACTTAAACTAAAGCTGACAAATGGTAAAAACGGAGTAATTTTCATGCCAAAGCTCCTAATTATATGTCAATAGAATTCTACCCAAATGTGGAAAGAGATAAAGAAACACATACCATCCTCTTTAACCATGTGGAATTCGCCTCTAAACCCTTCTGGCACTATGTATAACCAACTAACCACGTGGAATTCGCCTGCAAAATACAATAAGTTATAAGTAATAAATAACAGATATGGAGTAATATATGGAGTATTAGGCTATATTCAATAACTTTTTGGATTTATAGAATGAAATTGCTTATAGAGGCATAGAGCAGAAATAAAACATATCTCTTTCTTGTCTAACAGCAGATTATTACAGATACGGAGTAATACATAGTGTCGTTTGTATAGTATTGGGCTATATTCAATAACTTTTTGGATTTATCGAATGAAATTGCTTATAGAGGCATAGAGCACAAGAAATAAAACATATCTCTTTCTTGTCTAACAGCAGATTATTTCCTAGATTCCTAGTCTCTTATGGTAGCCCCAACCCATTTACACTCTATACTCTTTTGACCCATAGTAAAACATGACCCTCAACCCAACCCACAAAGCTTGCCATCACTATCAGCCATAGGTCAATAATACAACAATACCTTCATCTGGTTGATTGTAGAAGGTGGCTTGTGGTGGATATTCAACATCAAATTTGTTCAGTATCCTTGCTTCAAGCAACATATTTGGGTTCAAAATGTTGAAAAAGAAAGGAAAACATTGGACCAGTTTAGATATTATCCATCTTTTTTAATAGATCCACACCTATAGAGCTGAAAAGAACGCAAGTCAAGTGTGATAGTAAATATGGTTGTCATGAATGAGCTAGGAGTCATATCAGTTTCACAAACTATTGAAGTCATTGATGTCACCCTTTCATTCTGCAGCTTGACAGTTTATAGCAGACTGTCCAAAAGTTACCTTGACGGGAACTGAAGTTCCTAGATCAAAGTTTTTTTTATGCTTTTTCAAAGGGCTGCTTGCCTCTTCATCATCATTAAACGTAGCACCATGTCTTTTCCACATATTCACATTATTTTAGGACACTTGGTCTGAAACATCTGTCCGAGTTGACTCTGAATCTGAAAAAACAACATGAAAAGTGATCTTGTTAGCCATCTGATTGGAGGATGTTTGAATAGTTTTAGGTTTGATGTTTACCTGACTAATCCCTAAGTAATGTTTCATGAAGTACAAATCCAGAATCGACATCAAATTTCGGTAAGAGCGCTTGCATTCCTAAACAAACTCCTCAATTCTGTAAATTAGTACAAAATTCCATTGAAAATTAAGAATACTACAAATATGTAAAATCATGAAATGATTTTTATTTTGGTTTTATACCTTTGGAATGGACTCCTAGTATGAGTTAAGGTGCCACAAGTTAGCAATTACAAAGGCCATCATCTTGGCGAAAACGCAAGTTTCATCACTTTTGTTGTGAGATATTTCCATTGATCCAAACACTGCATGATTTAAAATAGACGGCTTCAGCTTCCATGTCAAACACTGATACGTAACAAAGTTTTTTGCATATATACTTGAATCAAGATAAGCAGTTTGGATGTATATATCAGTGTGTTATATTTAACCACTAATATGAATGTATGTATCTTCTTGTGCTTAGTGCGTCCATCCTTAGCTACCACCTGAAAGTGGTAACCAAACTACCGAAAATGAGAGGACACATGATGCTGGTTTTGGTTCAGCTTTTGCCTCAGACATGTCTTTTTCTTCCAGATTCAACTTCTCTTCAACCTTCAATTCCTCACACCAAAGCATCTGAATTCCCTCTTTGCTGACCTAGTATAAGATACAAACGCTAAAATGTTTAATCTTTTACAAATCCAACTGAATGGAAAGCATCAATGCACCTTATCCTAAACCTCAAGCAATAATCGTAACCAATGAAGTTATATTTCTACTAAACTATAACAATGAAAAACATCAGTGCAAGTAATCGTTAATCCTCAAACAATAACCCCAACATATCGTATTAGTAAACCAATTAACAAATTTAACAACGAACGCCACATTATTTCTCAGCCTATGCCTAATACTTCAATTTAACCTCAAAAAACAACCATCAGAAACAAACCTGATCAAATCATTAAAATGTATTCGGACCCAAAAAAAAACTCTTCTATTTTCATATAAAATAAATTTATACACTTAAGACCACAACTTATACACATCTTGTGAGCACGGCTTATATACAGCTTATATGCGGCTTATGACCGCTGCCTAGCTTACTTTTCATTCAGCTTATTCAGTGGCCTATGAGCTTATTTGAGTCTGCTTATATATCGTAAGCAAGATTTTTAAGGCCTCTTCCTTAGTTTATGTCAAAAGAGCAAGCAAAAGTAGCAATTATGAAGTACCCAACACCAAAAATTGAAGGTTATTAACCAAAGTAACAAAAGTTAAACAACATGGCTAGAAGTGAAAAAGTCAGATTTTCCCTATGACCCATCTTCCTCTTCCTTGTGTTCCCGTTAAAACCTACAATACCAAAAAAAAAAAATCAGATTTTGACCATGCGAAAGCAAGTATAACTAAAGAACAATAACACAACGAAAATCATAAAGATGTAAAGCGCACTCTTTACCTCACCGTAATGTATTGTGGATGTTGCGTCATGCTAACTCAAGAATAGTTTGGAACCCCTCATATATCCAACCACCAAATAGTTGATAACAGATCTATCAAAGCAATAAATACTATAAGAACAGAAAACTATCATAATCAAATTCAATTTAATGATGGAGAAAAGAAGTTACAGCTAATCCGTTTGTGTAGTCAAAATAGCTGCAAAAAAAGTCGGACGGTATATTCACCTGGTCGGATGGTTGTGCATCCAAAAAATAGTCATGTTTTCAAGAAGCGGCTCCGTCAATACGATGTTTCTTACGCACAGCAGTGGAACCCGCCCCCTCACATGTAGCCAATAGACCATCACCACAATCCAGAGACAACTTTCTTTTGCTATTTAATTTTCCTTTTGTACCTATTTCAAACTTATCACATGATTCATGCATTTGATCCAATAATATCAACGCCTTATGAATTTTTTTCTCACGTTCAATAACCTTTTTTCTTTTCTCACCATCTGGATCAATCTTATCAGATAACGCAATCTCATCAAGCTGCATCGACAACAATGTGTCAATCTCTTTATTCTTAGATTTCGCTATATCAACGGCTTCGTGATCAGGACGATATAACTGTTGTGATAATCATATCTGACATCCAGATCATACATAAAATATGACAGTAGATATACATGATTAATAGAAAATTTTAACAACATATTATACTAATAAAAACTTGATCTTATGATTCCAACCTTTTTGGTTTGAAGACGTTATTATAGCCAAACGATTGCTTCCGACTCTTGCTACAGTTATACATGCACAGAAACGTATATAATTTTAATAAACAAAAAGAAACCTTTATGTGAGGTAGAGGTATCATTAGTTCTATAAACATAATTCCCATGAACATCATCATCTACTTCATGAACCATCACAACCAAACTGCAAAAGGCATCAAAGAAACCAACAATATGTAAAAAAAAATAACAGAGACCATTAGGGTTTTTATGAAAAAAAGGCGTACCTAGGGCTGAGAAAAAAAAATATGAATGAACCGTATATAATTTTTTAGGTATATGTTTTCTTTAGGGCTACCTAAGTTGTAGGGATTCTCCTACATAATTGGTTGCATTGATTTATAATTTTTGTCTTGCAACAAATATTCCAAAAAACCATGTTGCCTTAGTGGTAAACACACATATTATTCATACAAATAACCAAGGTTCAATCCTTGCAAGACTCCTTTTTTATAAATAATTTTCAAAAAATATTTAATAAAAATCCGAAATTTACAAAAATAATTATTAAAAATCCGAAAATTAAATATTATTGCTTAGGTGGACAACTTAATTTTCAAAAAATATTTAATAAAAATCCGAAATTTACAAAAATAATTATTAAAAATCCGAAAATTAAATATTATTGCTTAGGTGGACAACTTATGATTAGGTGGCATTGAGGTGGCATTGAGGTGACATTAATGCCAAATCCCTCCTGTTATATATAATATAGAGATATATATATTCACTAACTAAACCCACGCTTATCTTATCGATGTCAAATTCAATCCGTTGCGAATAATTACGGGACCGTTTAGTTGGTGAAAAATTTTCTTGTTTTTCTGTTTCTAAATTCCTAGAGAAGGGATGTGTTTTTCTTCTCTAGAAAAGAGTTGAGAATTTTGAAAACCCGTTTAGATGAATTTATATTTTTCCTTTTTCAAAAAATGAAAATATGTTTAGATGAAGCTCTTTTCAAACATTTTTTTTCTTTTTTAAATCAATTTTTTCTTTCATATTGGATCTTTGTATGTTTTTATCCATTTTATACGTTTGTGTACGGTTTTATACGTTTTCATCCATTTTTTTTCATTTTTGTACGTTATCGTTTCTTTTTATTCATTTTCTTGCGTTTCATCCGATTTTATTATGTTTTTTATGTTTTCGTCTGTTTTTTTTACGTTTTCGTCTGTTTTTTTACGTTTCCGTCCGTTATTTACGTTTTCGTCTGTTATTTTACATTTTGATGAATTTTTACGTTTTCGTCTGTTCTTTTACGTTTCCGTCATTTTTTTACGTTTTCACCTATTTTTTGCGTTTTTGTCTGTTTTCTTACATAAGATAACGTAGAATAACATACAGAACTTACAAAATCATATGAAAAATGGACGAAAACGTAAAAAAAATATGAAAATGTAAAAAAAAAATGGACGAAGACTTAAGAAAGCAGACGAAAACGTAAAAAAAGGACGAAAATGTAAATAAACAGACGAGAACGTAATAAAACGGGTGAAAACATAAAAAAACGGATGAAAACGTAAAAAAAGGGCTAAAACGTAAAAAAACTGACGAAAATGTAAAAAATTGGGCGAAAACGTAAAAAAACGGACGAAAACGTAAAAGAAATGTCGAAAATGTAAAAAAATTGACAAAAACGTAAATAAACGGAAGGAAACGTAAAAAAGGGTGATAACCTAAAAAACGGACGAAAACGTAAAAAAAAACGGGCGAAAACGTAAAAAACGGATGAAAACGAAAAAGATAGGACGAAAACATAAAAAAACGGGCGAAAACGTAAAATAACGGATGAAAACGTAAAATAACGGACGAAAAACATAAAAAGACGGAAGAAAAAGTAAAAATACATAATAAACGGACGAAAAGGTAAAAAAATTACAGAAACGTAAAAAAACGGATGGAAACGTAAAACCGGACGGAAACATAAAAAAACGGGCGAGAACGTAAAATAATGGATGATAACGTAAAATAATAGACAAAAACGTAAAAAAGCAGACGAAAACTTAAAAACGGGCCAAAACGTAAGAAAATGGACGAAAACGTAAAAAATTGGCAAAACGAATAAAAAACGGATGAAAACGTAAGAAAACGGACGACAACGTAAGAAAACGTATAAAAACAGATAAAAACGTAAAAACGGATGGAAACGTATTAAAATTGACATATAAAAAGTGAGAAGAGCATAATGAGCTTTTCAAATTTGTAGTTAAAATTTAGAGAATAGGAATTTCACATTTTTGGAAAATTATTGGAAAAAAAGTGTAACTAAACAGATTTTCTGTTTTTCTCTTTTAACATGAAAATTTTCCTGAAAAAATGAAAAAAATTTCACCAACTAAAAAGCCTATTTTTTTAAATTTCACAAAGAGTCAACAGGTCTTGCGAATTTAATAGCATTTTTTTTATAATGTAAAAAAGAATATTACTGTGATTTTATTACAGTAATACTAATAATTACAAAAAATAATAAATGTGTAATAAGAATATATATACAGTATTATTGTGCAATATAAATATGGTTGAAAACATAAAACAGGAGGTGTGGGTATATATATGATGTAAAAACCAATGTATGTTTGTAGCAGTAGTTGTTACGTTACCAGACACCTTCTCGCTCATATATGGCGGTGGTGATTTTAGTTAAGAAAAACACACACACACATTCTCTTTCACACAGTTGCATCGAACCTCTCCTCACCTTCGTCTTTTACTCCATCTCTCTTTTTTTAATACTACTGACTCTGTTTTGTTGCTTTTTATATAACCCCATGAAGTACTACTACTACTAGTTGTGGACATTATTATTATAACCTCACAAACTGACCATTTCTTTTTTAGCATTTCATCACCTTTTCCCGCTCACTACCAAAAAAAAAAAAAAAAAATTATCATCTTTTTCATTTAGATGAATTAAAATGAGTCTTTATTGATGTTGGTTTAATACAACTAGATATGATCGATACTGTTGGGGATCTTCCCATGATGCTGTTTTAATGTAAGTTTCTACTACATTAATTATCAATAAATGTCTTTTATTTAGACAGTAGATATATTTAAAAATGTCAATGTTGATAACTAACTGTCTGAATGTTGTTTATTTTTTAGATCATAAAGATTTGAGATTTTAAGATGGATATAGAAAGATGCAAAAGATCAAAATCTGCAGGAAAACCAGTTGTTGTTATTACTAGAAGGGAAAGAAAGCTTGCTCTCCTTGAAGATGTATGTCATCTCTCACTCTCTACACTCTGCAGATTGCTTATTCTTCACTAGGAGTTTTATGTTATTTTAACTGCTTATTTTCAGCTAGAATCACCAGTTTCTGATAAGTAGCTGAGGGCTTATTTAGAATAACAAATTTTGTCATTTATTTCGGAGTATTGTTGCATTTTTTGTACAGAATAAGCAAATCCAAACATTAATTCCTGAAGTGCTTATTTTTAAGCACTTGTAAGTACTTATTTATAGGAGAAGTAAAAAAAAAATAAGCAATCCCAAACACCCTCTTAATGATATTGATTGATTATTTTAAGATGATAAATTTGAATGCTTTTTTGGGATGAATTAATGGCAGGTTGATAAGCTGAAGAAGAAGCTACGACAAGAAGAGAATGTGCATAGAGCACTTGAAAGAGCTTTTAGTAGACGCTTAGGAACTTTGCCTCATCTTCCACCTTATCTCCCTCCACAGGTTTCTAGATAAAACCCCTTTTTATAACTTAATTTAGGACTAAATTTTGCTAATTTTAGCCTAAAATGTGAACTTGGACAAAAATTTTCAGACTTTGGAGCTACTAGCTGAAGTAGCTGTTCTTGAAGAAGAAGTCGTGCGTTTAGAGGAAGAAATTGTTAGCTTTAAGCAGGGTTTGAATCAGGAACCTGTTCCTGTATCATCAAAGACAAATATTGGGAATTTAGATAATAAGTTAATAGAACAGTCTGTGAAACCTACTATATCAAAGATTGATGAATCAACACCATTGACATCTCCTGTTGAGGCTCAATTAGAAGCCTCAAAAGTAGCGGCGCAGAAGCCTTTGAATTCACTCTCAAGAAGTGCTTCAATTAGATTGTCTCACTCTCATCGGATTGGGAATGATGTTTTGAATAGAGTGGTTGACACTAAACCAGTTGATGTAATGAAATCTGATGCTTCTAACGGAGATGATAGTCTTCCAGGTAAAGAAAACAGATCATCTACTAATTCGAATAGTAAGATTACAAATCCTCCTGAAAGGGTAGCCAATGAAGTGCAGAATTCAGTTAAGAGACCTTTAGTCAAGTTTGAAGTTTCAGAAAAATGTATTCCTCCCGGACCACAGGTACAAATTACTGTATGAATTTTTGTAGCTATCAAATGAGATTTGTTTTCGATTATGTCAGACTAGTTCTGTTTGACCATAAGGTAATCTTGTTGAAGTTAACCATTGTTTCACCTTTGGCAATTCCATAGCTACAGAATAGGTTAGTGGACCAAGAAAGGGCACAAGAAAGCTGTTCTAGCTCATCTTCGGGCGACAGAGTTTTGGAAGCTGAAAGTGAATGCAACAAAATCTCTGAGAGTGTCTTAAAATGCCTTATTGGAATCTTTTTAAGATTGAGCAAGTTAAAGGCAAAAACCATGGATGCAGAAGCCTTCTCAAATCTAATGTCTGTGGGTTTGACGAGTGGTGACCGAGGACCTTCTTTTAGGGATCCTTATGGTGTTTGTTTGAAATCAAAGAGGAGAGATATTGGCCCGTACAAGGATCTTTTTGCAATTGAAGCCAGCTCAATTGATTTTAAAAAGAAAACCAATGCATCGCTCTTGCTTCGTAGGCTCAAGTATGCTTTGATCATTTTCTATGATGCAATTTTCTTGATCATTTTATGAGAATTGAATTTTTACATCAATTATTTACTCAAACATTCAGGCTCCTCCTCGAGAAATTGGCCTCTGTCAACTTAGAGGGTTTGACACATCAACAAAAGCTTGCGTTTTGGATAAACACTTACAATATTTGTATGATGAACGTAAGCAATTCTTATATATTGGTTCATGTTTTACATCATATATGATTGCTGTCAAAGGCATTTTCTTTTCCAACTTTAATACTAATGTTTAGGTAATGTGACAGGCATATTTAGGGCATGGAATAAACGAGAGCCCTGAAATGTTGGCAACACTAATGCAAAAGGTAACCGATTCAATTAATTCTCATTTTTCTGTTGAGGTTCTTCATGGGTTTCAGTCATTCACTCATTCTCATTTCTACTTTCAATAGGTCTACTAAAGTAATTTAACAATGTGATTTATTTTCCTAAAACAATTAAGATTGACTGAAGTCTGTTTGAACTTCCGTCAGGCAACTATAAATGTAGGCGGACATCTGCTAAACGCAGTCACAATTGAGCATTCTATCCTGAGGCTTCCTTATCGATTAAAACTTGTAAGTTGCACATAACTTTCACCTATAAACACTTTGGCTTTTCTGTCCAGTGCAAAGATTTGACCATATAAATTCCAATTTTTCCAGTCATGCTCAAAATCTCCAGAAAGAAATGAAACTGAAATTCGTGACAAATTTGGGTTGGAGTGGTCTGAACCATTGGTCTCATTTGCACTATGCAGTGGTAGCTGGTCTTCTCCTGCGGTATTTTCTCATCCTTTTTACATAACCGTATATTTATCCATTGAAAAGTCTTTTTGAGCAGTCATTTTTAGCTAATGTAGGCCATAAATGTATGCACATGATATTTGCCCTGATATAAACTAAAAGACCTCCCATATATAGGTGAGAGTGTACGCTGCATCACAAGTAGAGAACGAGTTAGCAACAGCAAAGAGAGAATACCTTCAAGCAGCGTTTGGCATCACGAAAACTAGTAAATTAATAATACCGAAACTCTTGGACTGGTATCTGTTAGACTTTGGAAAGGACCTAGAAGCTTTGATGGATTGGGTTTGTCTTCAATTACCTGGTGAACTAAGGAAGCAAGCGGTTACGTGCCTTGAGAAGAGAGGTAGAGACCCTATTTCTAAGAAAGTTCAAGTAATGCCGTATGATTACAGGTTCAGATACCTCATACAAAGATAAGAGATTCTGCGTTGGACCTATGAAATTCATAATATTAGTGATTCAAGTTTGCGGTTTTTTTGTTTTACTTTTTTTTGGTTATGTTGCTGCGAAGAGTTGATTGGAGTGTAGAATGGGAGGTTTTGTACAGTAGAGTATATATAAGTACAATATACAGAAACAAATGTGAGATATTAAAAAATCTCACAGAATGGGTTCATTGGATTTGGTGTGTAGGGAGGGGGTTTTAAATAAATTTACTTTTCTGAGGCTTTTGTTAGATAAACTTTGTTCTTTACAGATGTTTATTTATGGGTTGATGAACCATTGAGGTCATACATATTGCTGTGTTCTTTGCCCCTCTATCCACAAGCTTAGTTTTGCTTATATTCCTAATTTCAGTACTCTCATATGGGTGAAATTAGGATTGTGATAATATGCTCTTTAACTCTTTTACCATTGTTTAAAAGTTATCGGGTTTGTGGACCGTTTGTATTTATTTATTCTACTGCTATTGGATAAATGAGCTGAAACCAAAGATTTTCAAGTAATGTCAACAAGGCAGAACCGGTAAATGATGTCCTGCAGCACGTGGGTTCTTTTTGACGCATACATGGTGTGGTTTATGACTACGATGGCATATCAGAGATATCATATGGAGCGGGTGTGTTATTGCAGTTCAACAAATGACGCCATTTGATGCTACAGTTGCCTACAAAGTCAGTTGACAAGGAGTCCTTGGATCTAAGTTGACAAGTTGTGCATGGTTTGAGTAAACTGAAAATGTAAAATGCAGTGTCATTGAAGAACCTTAGGATGATGATCACCAACAAATGAGTTTGCACATCTCTCGTTGTGAAGAAACTCTATAAGCTTCAAAAGTTCAAAGTCCATTATTATCTCTTATTGATGTTTAGAGAGGGAATATGGCAATGGGTGTTGTATTTGAAGTCCATTGTCAATCATTCTTACATACGCCACAATGTCTGGAGACGAAACCCAAATTCAAAACCAAGTCTTCTGAATGAACAAATGGAATAGTTTAAAGTTTAAAACACCTCAAAGTATTGGTTCATCAAGTGTTCTTCATTGATCACGCTTCTATCTCTAATCGAGAATATAGTGGTAAAAGAACACAAACATGTTAGCTCAAAAATCGTGTCTAACGTACAAATGCGAGCCTTGTCCAAAGGAAGTAAAGTTGTTGGGAGTACAAGTGTGACTCGCCTTACCTATATATCGATCGGAGCTACACGAGTAGACAAGATAAAAGCAATTGCAGACTTCCATTTGTTGTCCACCAAACTGTTAGTATGAGCAGCTGGATTAAAGAGTTCACTTCCTGAACGACGGAAGTGGAAAGACTTCAGTTTTGTAAAAGCTCATACAAGTCTTTCCAAAATAATGAAAATATAAATTTAACAAACCCATTAATACCACCTCTCAGGTAACTGGTGAGCCAAGCCCTGACGAGGTCCAACAGCCTGTTTACTTTCTAACTTAATAGACCATACGGGAAAGGAAGCGATCCACAAAGATATATACTAGTATTTTTTTATTTTATTTTTACTTGAGGTCCACTTATTTCTCTTATATGTTCTGTATCACTAAGGAATGAAAAAGACTATCCTCCCCGACCGGTAGCAACAACAGAACGCGACCCACTTGTTTTTATAAGTCACTTAAGTCAAAGAAAAAAGAAACAATTTCAAAATAACGAATCGAATACCTTGACCAATCTCTTTATAGTATATGTGATACGAGATAAACAAAGACAAGGGTGATTTATGGCGGTTTGGTTTGTAGATACATTTAAGATTTAGATTTATATTAGGGTTTTGTATTTGAATTTGATGTAAAAGAGTAAAAATATATTAAAAAATAGATAAATTTTATAAAATTATACATAAAACTAAAAAAGAGAGGGAGAGAAAAAAACTGGATGGACCCATTAAAGTGTCGTTTGGTTTGCAAAAAAGTTTAAAATCAGAGTTGGATTTGGTTTAAGAATGAAAGATAATAAGATAAAAGAGAATATAATAATTTATTAAAAGATTTATTTTAATAGAAAAATTTTAAATAAATAATAGGAGTGTCAGTATTTTTTATTACTAAATTATTTGATGAAAATATAGATTGTGAGGGAATGTAATGATGTATGATCCACTAATGGGTTTGAATCGGTGAAACCTACCCTCCTCGGCACGATTCACTGTTTCATTGTGACCCGTTTTTAATAGAGAATCATTGTACCAAACAATTATTTTGGAGGACAAATCCATTACTTGAATCTAAAAGTGTTATAACAAACTGCCCTTGATATTCTTACATACCACTAACTTGGGTTTTGAAATAGTCAGGGGATGAGCTAGTAGGGCGACTAGTGGATGCTGAGTTTCCCCTAATTAACTTACTTTATTCATAGGTTACCTGGTACAATAGCTAGTATTTTAATAACTTTTGCTATCAGCCCCCTTAATCATATACATATGCCGATTAAAGTTCAAAAACAAACAACTTGAATAATCAAATACAACACTAAAATGAATTTACTTGTTAACCATTTTTGTCCCTAAATTTAATTTATTTTTAGTGAGTATGATGTTAGGTTGAATCATGGTTTGAAAAAAAGAAAAAATACTATAGATACATCATTAAGCGATATTTTTCACTATAGTTTTTACGTTAAGACCTCCCTTAACTTAAAATCCTGGCTCCACCCCTGATAATTGGGACACTACTTTGTATATATCCAAACCCACACCCTAAAACTTGAAACAAACAATTTTTTTCACTTTAATATCCAAAACCCAACCCCAAATACAGGTCAAGTTAGCTCACACTTTATAATATGCAAATATGTCAATACTACACTTTATGAGGATATCTTAAGCAATGCAAATAAAACCGGGTAATTTAAACATCAATGACTCATTTTAAATTTGTCTAATCATTTCAGTCTCATCACTTATTGCCTCGAAAGATAAAGCATGACCACATCAACTCATCTGCTTGGCATGTTAGACGAAATTGACATTCTAGGCCTTAGTCGTAGGAAGGCAAACGCTAAATTTTGATTGTCACACTAACCTTCAAGTTGGTTGCACAACAGAAGTTGTATACAAGGATAAGCGTTACAAAGGCTCTTGACAAGCATGGAAAAAGTGTCTAGAACAGATGGCGAATTTGATTAAAAACTTATTGTTTTAAGAGAAGCGTGATCTCTCATCAGTAGTAGCCGGTTTGTTCAGCTATGTGTACGATGCAACATGAACTCTCAAGCTTTTCACATTAGTGCAGCTTTAAGATGCTTACATCAGTGATTCATCCAATTTCCTATCGACAAACTGCCTCAACCAGCTTTAAGAACTTTACCAAAACCTTAATCATGAATCAATCGGTAGCTCTTCAATTTATTTTTACAATCAAGATACCGAATCTGATAATTATGATCAAAATATAAAACTCCTTAAGAAATCATCAACCTGCCTCTTATACAACAGAACTCGCAAGAGCCATTATCTAAGTTTGTACATGAAAAAAATAAAAAATGAGGTCCGTGGGGATTTTTAGTTCTTTGTTTTTTACACACATAAGTGACATCTAAAACATACATTCATCATACACAAACTCCCCTGTAATACAAGAAACGAACCCGGCACGCATGACATTTTCTATGAACTCTGGCCCATAATTGCAAAATAATCAAACACGAACATTATATAGGCCCAAAAATATATGAAAATTACTTACTTCTACATGCAAAAAGATCAACCAAAAGGCGATGGAACAGGGGCTGGTCCAGTAAGTGCATCGGACCTCTTGATACTTCCCATACCACAAATGATGCAGCCTGGAGAAGCGAGCGCAGAGAACTTGGCCCCACAAAGATCACAAACATCATACCCAATGGTTGACAAACGGCTAAGGGTGGCTGCACAGAATTGGGATGGGTCTTCGAATGGGTCAATAGACTTGTTGGTCAAACCCCTTTGGACACATATATCAATCAAACTTCTCAACTCATCTTGCTTGCCTGGAGGTGCTTTTGATAAAAGCAGCTCAAGCATCTGTTTAGCATATCCGTAATTTTGCACATCCATATTTCTCTTTATGGCTGTTCGTATGCAATTGATTCTGTGTTTTGCTTGGAGTGGCAATGAACCAAGATGACGTGATAATCTAGCCATCTCATCCTTTGCACTGATGGCACTTGGACCTTGAACCTTTTGTAGTCTACCAATTTCCTGAGGATGGGACATATAGCAAAATTAGAAATCATCAAATATAGTATAGCTTCAAATTTTTTAAACTTAAATTTGTTATCTTAAAAGAGGTTTACATGAAGTAGAGTGACAGCGATTTTGTATTGAGCACAGATAGTGGCCTGGGCCTTTATGTCTGCACCACGGGAATTGTCTTTTGCTAGGGCGAGGAAAGCTTCATCAAAACAAGACAGAGCGTCTGGTAGCTGGTTCTGCTCAAGATGCACAAGTCCAGTCTTAAAACAAACTGAAGCAGCAGCCCCACGTGGAACCTATTACAATAAATATAGTTATGTGACTATAAAACTATAAAAGAATTATAAACGGGTAACAAAAGGAAACTTGTTTTCACCTGTCCTGGACGCACAGATGTTGGCGGGGGTGGTTCAGAAGGCTTTCCTGCATTGACAGAACCTGGACCTTCAAGGGAGCTCAGGTCAAGAGCCTGTGTCGAGACTGGAACACTTGCCATGTGAACGTGAGGCTGCTGCACAAGTACAGGTGGTTGACTCATGGATTGTGGTGGAACGCCACCATCAGGAAGTCCAAATGACTCGGTAGTTACAGGTTGCATGGGTACTTGAGGAATAGGAGCACTGACATTAGGCACAGATGAACTTGCTTGATTTGGTAACATCCTACTGGGATCAACCCCTTGAGAAGTTTGATCATATCTTGAAAGGTAAGTACCAGGAGGCGGCAATGCAGCTGCAACCTGGAGGGACGGTATAGTATTCTGGAAGAAGTCCTCCGGAATGGGGCGGGGCCCAACTGCAGCTCCTGTAGGCACAGGACCAGGTGGAAACACGGGCGCTGTTTGTGTGAACGAGCTGGCTGCAAAAGGATCAACCGGGATAGAAACTGTTGCAGGCCCAGTGGTGGAAACAGCAGGTTGAGGAGGAGTATTTAAGCTAAGTTCTTGGAATTGGTTGGTTAGTGATTTAGTCCTGTGGAGTGGAGCACCCAATGCATCACCCAGTTTAAATTGTTTTGTGGCTTCCTTTATTTTATCAACATCAACAGTAGCAGAAGCAGCTGGTTTATCTCTTATCCTAATTCTCAACTTTTTAGCTTTAGAAATGCCCTCCTCGTCACTACTACTGCCATCGCCTGCTGTACCATATAATGATTTTTTAAATTCTTCCTCAGCTTTCGCCTGTTCATCTGCAGCACTCGAACTAGCAGTGGCCATTGTAAGAGAATCAAGATTCATTAATGAATCACCAGCGCTTGTTGATGGTGGCTGGTTGGAAGTTGAAGCAATAAGAGATGTTTGACCACCATTTGTTTTAATATTAGCACCATCAGATTTGAACGCTTTTACTAAACTATTATCACTAACTTCAACAATACTACCCCTTCCTTTGATTAACCCAAGATAAACACCGATGTGGTCAGTAGATAATGATGGGATGCTGCCATCATCAGTTCTCATATAAGGCATGACCTCAGCAGCCAACTCCCACTGAGGTATACTCTTTGTACTGGAGGGTGTCTTTATATCCCAATTTCCACCACCCCATTCGGGTCCTTTAGGAACCATACTTTCAGCAGCAAAGTTTGCGAAAATGCCTTGCGTCCACCCAGTTGAACGCACTCTCAGAATCCGTTCACAATAACGCCTCAACTCTGAGTCAGCACTCTCTTCTTCCAATCTCTGAGCAAGGCGTCGCATTGCACTAGGGTTGAGATGGCAGATAAATAAGTCGAGCAGGCTTTCGTAGTCGGATATTACTTCAAAAGTCTCTTTTGCACTGTCAAACTGGCCATACCTGTACAAAATATCACCATTCACGGGCTAAGAGATTATGAAAAAATACATATATTTTATAAAGAAAAGCATGTTTGTAGCATACTTGATGCAGGCATATCCTAATTGTCGAAAGCGGTGGAATAAGTGTGAGGTTGGAGGGCATTGTGGATAATCTCTAGATCGCAGAAACTCGTCTTTCAGAACAGATAAAGCCGTTGAAAAACGACGAGCTTTAATAGCATAAACTCCACGTAGCACCTAATATAAATCACATAAAATTAAGAGATAACATTGCAAAAAAATGTGTCATTTGATAGTCATGCGTATAATCTGGTTATCACCTGAGTAAACTGAGGCCCTGATTGGGACAATGATACAGCAAGATCACCGCACACTGGAGCACCAGTTGCAAGGATATCAAGAGATCGTGGAGTGATACGTAAGCTGTCAAACCTGCAAGATATAAGGTTATCATGGTGTCAAAAGTTTCTAGAAACAGCGGGTCTATAAGAACGACATAAAGTGTAATGTTCATGAAACCTTGATGTTATTTGGTACAAAATCTCTGAGAGGTCAAGCTTCTGCTCAAAATTTTGTTGCATGGTGCCATATCCAATAAGTAGAGGTTCAAGAAGCCCTACAAGGCAGTGCTTTATCTCCATGCCCTTCTTTTGTCTAGGATTTATTTCCGTTGGGTTTGCAAGCAACAATCGATCATTTAAAGTTCCAACCAGCACTGCATAAGATGGTGTGTCATTTCAATGTTTCAGATTGATATATATAGTAGACAGCTACAACTGTAAATTTGTGTAGATCTCACCTGCATTAGGCATGCTGCTAGAAAGAATAGTCCGTACTTTCCCATCCCAGCCAAGCACGCTGATGGCAGTGGTGGTAGAAAACAAAAGGGCTGGCCCAACCCAAAGGAGAGATCTGAAGTAATATTAAGTTAAGGGTCTAAACAAATGACGGCTTAGCAGTATTAGATTTTAATGATGGGTAGCAATCTAGAATAAATAAAACTAAAAAAAAATTGATGTAATGAGGATATTGAGGGAAGTCCTTTATCAAATTTCATGGTACTGCTTGCAAGAATCTCCAGATCAGCAGAGACAATAAGTACTCTATGTGTAGTTAGTATTCCAGCAACACATCCCCTAAGAGTTTCTTGCCAGTGAACCTGAAAAAGTATGAACAACATATAAAGCAGAACTGATGATATTTCTAAAATGCAATAGTGAAACCTTTTTCAACAGTTATGGTACTTACCTGCAGAACAATCTCATTTGCTTTCAACTTGATGGACTTCTTCCCTTCACCTTTTGTTGACATATTAGGACCATCAGAAGTTGAAATGCTGTATCCATGAACAAGCTTTGCCATGCCGATTTTGTCCCCAAAACAAGCAAACATCAATGTTGACTCTACAATTCAGCAGACCATGATCAGAATGTGCAAGTAATGATTACCAGCATCGGACGCCAACATGTTATTGCTTATTGCTTACCTACTGGAGTAGAAAATATGCGATCAACCTCACTTTCAAAGGTAAACTGCAGTGGACCCTTGATAGAGGAAACATCCAGATCTTCATCTTGCTTTAGTTCATCTATCATATTCTTTTCAATAGCCGGTTTTGAAGAACCTCCGGGCAAGGTATATACAGAAAGCTCAATCTTATCTTCATCAAGAATAGCAAATTGGCCGTCATTTAGGCCAACAAATGCAGCATCTCGACCTGAAAATTTTCCACAAAACTATGATTTAAAAGTTTAACAACAAAATCAATCTAGGTTAGAGCTTGAAACTCAAACGGACCTTTGATTGTATTGGCTTTACTATTTGATGACTGGGAGTTTGTGTTTTCCCAGTAAAGAACCACTTCACTAGAAGCACCGTTGAACTCATAAACTACAAGAAACAAATGCTGCTTTCTACTATGAAGCAAGTACTTTCCGTGGAACTCAACATGCCCAGGCATCTGAAATAGATAACTGATAGTTCAGCATATAATTATACAAGCATTATGGATAAAATTAATCGGTTGGTATTAGAAATTTTTCAACAACAAGAATGGTCATGGTACCGATGGAAAAAGCTTCTTGTAGACAGTTTCAGCTCCACTAGACAGATTGTATGCCATCAGGTTTACGCCTTCTATATAGAAAGCCCTTGTAGGATAATGAAGAATCCGATTCTCTTTACTAAAAAAGTTTAGCTCCAAATGGATTGGCTGGCAAAATCACCAATTCCAGAAGAATACGTTAGTGAGCTTGATCAACATGCATATGCAAGAAAAAATATTATTGAACTTGAGCAACATGCATATATTAGCTGCTGGCACTAATTACCTGGCAAACTGGAATGTCCTTCAGATAATTTTTGGTATCTAAGATAGTGATGAGAGGCATGCGAGATATTGGGGCACTTTTTGCATGTCCTTCCATAAAGTGCTGCAAAACCAGACAAACATGATCAGTTTCATCTCCTAGTGTACACAGATTTCATCTCTTTAGAGCGCGTTTAGTTGGAGAAAAAAATCTTAACTTTCTATTTCCAGTTTCGTTAAAAAACGAGGGATTAAATATTCCACAAAACATAGAAAACGCGTTCATGTGACATTGTTTTCTATTTTGAAGAAAAGAAGGGGAGTTACAAGGGAAACAAAGAAAACAAAAAACATGTGTTTTGTAGTTTCCTTTGTTAAGTCGGGAAATGCATGTTTTGTATTCTGTAGAGAATGTATTGGGAAAAGTTTGACTTGAACGCATTCTCTATTTTCCTTGTTTTGTACAAAATATTTTGTAAGAAACAAAGGTGTTTTCTTTTAACTAAACGCACCCTAACTGTTTCCATCTTTATCCTACCATACCAATGGTCATTAATGCTGACAAAACGAGAAAGTAGTATGCTAATGCCTTTTAGAATATTTTCGGTAACTTATAATACACAAACCATTTGATCAGAAAAAGAAACAAGGGAGCAAGGTACACCCTGATTTTTATGTCAAATCTAGTACTTCTGTATGCAGAATTGATATGAATTTTGTTCAATTATTTACCAACACAGTTTATGGCATGCCAGAAGTGATATATAGATATTAATACAAATGATGCTCACTTGTATTTGTAATCAAATTTATTCTAGTCAGAAAATCTGCCCCTCGAACATTTAAAAATGTGTACATCAACTTAGAAGTTAAACAGTAAGCCTCTTAATCCCCAATATCAAGTTTAGATCTTTGTTCAAACGTGTTAGTTTCAGTGAAGAGTTTCCAAGTTAAGAACATAAACGTACACTGAACAGAAATGCCTTGCGTGCTATGTCTGAGATTGTAAGCTGACTGGGCCTGGCAAACAACATAATGTTAGCAAATAAGAACACAAGTAAAAAAGATATTGAAACTTCTGCTAAACATCTTATAATGAGAACATCCAACGAAGAGAAAACCATCATCTTGAACTAACCAACACAAAAGTAATATCTAAGCTTACCCTTTCATATGATGCTCTTGCAACTGGGCTTGAAGTTGATGGTCTGCTAAAACTCCAGATGACCCAAGAGCTTGAAGTTTCTCCTTTAATGCAGACGCTATCGAAATCACATCAAATCAGTATAACAAGTAACTAAAGAAATCTCGTGAAAAGGTATTTGCTGGAAAAGAGGTTAAGCGTGCATAAGAGAGTTTAGTGCTAAAATTTTTAGGGGATTTCAGACATATTCTTTTCTTTTTCTTTCTTCTTTTGTTTACCATTTTATTTTCTTTTCTACATGTTATGCAGTATGATTCAATGTTCCAAAATTACCGGTGATTGAGTTTGTCTCATAGATGTCACCAGAATATATTTTGCATCAAAGAAATAGCTAAGATTACATGCAGTGTTTGGTCTCACAGTCTACTTTAAGTTATACCTAGCAGCTATTTTATAAATTTTACCATTTTCGTCCAGTAAATTATATCTATGTACTTGAAAAATCCGTTTAAATTATCAAGTTGCAAATAGCTAGTTACCAAAATTTTGATTTATTAAATGGGAAAATAATCAAAATTATAAGTTGGAGAGCCTGTTTCTAAGGGGCCCAGCGAATTAATAACTGGAATGAGCAGGTCCTTTTTTATTAATTCTTCTACCACAATGGTAAAATTTACATCGTTGAATTAACAAACCTATGCACACTAGTCTAGACTAGCCCTAGTTGGATATCGGAGTTAAGACTTAAGACACAAGTAGCATCCGAGTGAAGCAGTAATACCTAGTGAGTCTAGCTAGATATTTGTCTAGGGAGTCTAGCTAGGATATCCATTTTCTTCTCAGTGGAACAACCTATTAGTAATGGTTTGTCATGAATAGAAAACAAAGATATTGCTAACTGATGCAGATATAAGAAATCATTGAACATAGCCACGGTAAAATGATTAACAAAAACATTTCACAAGAAGAAGCTAAAAGTAACATCACCTGAAGATCCCCTTGCACTTTGCAGAACTGCAAAGAGTTGCTTCCTTCCTTCCCTTGTGTAGGCAGCTTTATTTCTTGCATTGTCCCCACCTGTCATATTCTGCTATAAAACGGTCAGACAGTTTCTAGATATCGACAAGTTATTCAGATAGATGAACATCAAAGGCAACACTTAACTGCAAATAACAAGGCTGCTAAATTCAATTTAGGGTGAACTTCTAGACTTCTGATTCTTGGTAGGGGATAAACAGTTTCACCGCCTTGTTGGGACAAAATGCGGGGGATATCAATTTGTTCAATTGCTGTAAAGGATTAGAGAGAACGAAAAATAAGGCAATAATAATAAGATAATTAAAACCAGTTATATTAAAGATTAATATTATAAAGGTTATATCCAAAAGCTTAAGCATGAAAAACATGGACCTCACAAGTATACTATATACCCTTAGCATGTATCATTTGTGTAAACTTCTCTTTCTTCAAACTACTATTGCAAATGTGTCACATAGTGGATATGTAGTCATGCCCATCCTAACTTTCCTTTCTTTTACATGTTCTATGTCCATTGACTACATTTTTGCATGAGCCTATGTACTCTTGTGCTCTTTACACTGTGGACAACGGGATAGTGTTTTAACTATATCGATAGAAGTGATAGAAGCATATGTGTTCTTATATCATTAATTGTCTTTCAGTTTGCATCAACATATTAGCAGGGATATTTGTATCTCATGTACGCATAAGGTTGCACTTTAGATTAGCCACTTGCTCTATTGATGACCTCAGCTCTAAGTTTATTGTTATCCAACTTTTCCTTTCGTAGCAAAGGGACTCCTCATGACTAGCTTGTACAATTTTTCTAATCAGATTTCATGTTTTTTTGGGTAAAGAAACTAGATGTTTCCGTATTCACTAGATTTGAAGTGGGAGATATTAAATACCCTTACTAACCTGCAGGCTCAAAAAAGTTAGCTTGCATCGGAGGCCTATTAGAGTTCGCTACTACTCGTGTTTTCCAAACTTGGAGCGTTCCATCCTTGGACAAGGTAGCAAGTATTCGCAACACTGGGAGCCAGGCAACTGATATAATTGGTTGAGAACCCACTTGTGTACTGCAAATTGCAAGTGTATAATAAATTTGAGCAAGAACTTATGGAACAGTGAAAGCTTTTAATAAATTTATTGATGGAAGGAACACCGGCAACTTACATGCCAATCATGATAGGTCTCTCAGTTGACACATCCCAAGCAAGAAGTGTGCCACGTCTGTCACCAACAAAAATCCATTCCAAAGTTGGATGAAAAGCAAATGCGCCAGCACCGATAAGCTTAATGGTAGCATCAACTACAGGTAGACGGAACATGAGATTCACATCAAGATACATGTAAACTATAGTTTTTAAGGTTCTATACACTAAGAAAGTATAAACTTAACATGTTCAGCTCAAAACTTACGTTGTAAGGTATACAGAACAGCATATGTGTGGATGTTATATGCTCGAATCAGACCATCTGCGTAGCCGACATACTGAAATGAAGAAACGAAGTTTGCTATGAAGTTGTTTAGAGACCAAAATACATACAAGCCACAGGTGAATGTATATAGAAGATAAAAGATACAGTAACATATTAGATAACTGGTTGGAACATAGACAAAGAGCTTACCAGCACAGCAAGGCGAGGATGGCATGCAATATTGACAATGGGTTTCTTCAGATCTGTCTTTATCTTTGTTGGAGCTCTTCCCCCTTCAATAGTTCCAACAACTACATGCGGCAAAATAGAAGAGAATTTAGAACATTTTTTATTTTTATTTTTTTGCGCATCAAACTACTTACGCTAGCCTGATGCATAAAAACTGCGAAGAACCTTTTTAAGGGTTTGTTGAGCCCAGATGCCCAACCCTCGCTTACTTTACTCTTGCCCATTATTTATCATTCACATATCAAGATGTTACATATACAGACTCGCAGATTATACATTTTTATAGATATATATTATGTGAGCTGATTTGACCAGAACTTGCACATACTTTTTATGATCTCATGTGGAAAATTTAAAGAGGGACTAATATTCAATTATGAAAGCCTCTGGCAGATCCTTTAGTCAATTTTAGCTCTTAGAGCGCCTTTTAAAATATTAACACTTCCATAACAATGGCTGCATATCAAGCAAGAGTGCAAGACTCCAAATAATTTTCAACTGGTTACGAATAAATTTAAACCACTGACGATGCATCTAACAAATGTATAGTTAAATAACATTTATGGATCTGTAGTTACTAACAGGATCAAATACAAAAATTTGGTATGTGTCATTGCACAAAATATCAGTGATACGCATCCACTTGCAAGTTGTAAAGAACAAACTTTGCATCGTACAAGTATTACATATACGATTTGAGCAATTGAGACTAAAAGTTTGCGCAGTGGCGTTTATCATTTACTCCAACTAGAACCAGATACTATATGGTTTTTCTCAATTTGGAAATTGTCTGACTAATTGTTAAAAATCAATACTATTAAGCTTCTTTTTTTTTTTTTTTTTTTTTTTTTTTTTGAACAGCATAAATTTTATTATAATAAATATCTAGCCAGAAGCTAGAAAAAAAATAAAGGACTACAAAGTTTTTTTACAAGTCGAAACTGGATCAGTTGCTTAAACTCTTATTCCGGTGACAAATCCATGAATGAGATAAGATATTCATCTCTTCTATTAGAGTGTCTTTGCGTGGCGCTTCGGATCAAAACAAACTCTATTACGATATCTCCAAATAGTCCAAGTGGTTGTGCAAATGACAGCATCAAAACAGACCTTTGGCAATGTTTCAAGGGGAACCGAATGGCTCCATGACAGAAGATCGTGAAGTTGTCTTGGGTATTCGCCTATGCTCCACCACTTTTTAATCTATTAAGCTTCTAATAATGTCTTGTACATGTACTTTCAAAACTGAAAGGTAGGCCGAGTCTTGATAGAATACTGATCTCATGCTATTCTCTCCTTAAACACATTGGGACATGCATGTTCATAGATATACCACTTATAAAAGATAAACTCTCTCTATGAGTGCTAGCATATAATTGTTTTAATGGAAAATATACTAACACTCTAAGGTGTAGAGTCTAACCACCTAACCAAACCTCATCATACCCATAATACAATAAGTCAATAACGGAGAAAATATAGCCTAGAATGGACCCTTAAGCTAGTAACAGCAACAGCCCTTGATGGCCGACCTCATTACTAAAGCTGGCTCTAGTCTCGGAAAAAGCTGGTAGAACTGGATACAATTCCAAGTCCAAACCAATTTATCTAAGGCATTGTTATCTTAAGCTTTATTTGCAACCATCCACCAACACTTACCATTACCAGTTTCAAGTATTTAGCCAGATCAAATGGCATATTACATGAAATATATAAGCTGAGGATATTTATTTTCTCTTCTATCATTTGCTACGCAGAGGAAATTACTTATTTCTAAAGTATCAAACAAATAAACAGATGACATCAGAAACATTCAGTAACCAAAAACAAACCTGTTACGCTCATCCTGCGATGAAAGCCAAAGAAAACCACTGGTTGCAGAGGGGTTAAAGCCAGATGCACTTCTGTATCAATTGAAATACGTTCCATCTTCTTTTCAGGCGAATGCAAAACCCAAGTTTGTTCCGTATCAAAATCACATGATCTAATCGTACAATCCTACAATAATACATTTGATTTAATAATGATCAATACATTACACGTCTATAAGTTTACAAAAATCCCGAAATACGATGAAAACATAAATGCATCAACTAGGATTCAATAGCCAGTACTCAGTCAAATGAAATTTTATTAGAAACAACAGTATATGCCACTTACCTCAAGTATAGCGACAACTGCATGTCCACTAGTCGGACTATACGACATCCGGACGACAGGAGCACCGATATTAATAGACGATATCTTACTACCCGTATACGCATCAAATTCTGCATATTAACATTTTCACCTCATTAATAAAAAAACACGCACACAGTCCTAACAAAAGATCTGTCATCTAAAAACAAAACTCCTACTTCTAAGAACTAACTAACCACTAAAATTAAACCGCAAATACAAGACAGTGATAAATTAGTTACACCAATGATGACTTACTACCAGTATCCGCATCATACTTTTCACATATAAACATAAACACTAACAGTTGGGGTGGAAACGATCCGAGCCCGAGGCTGTCAAAGCTCGAGTTCGGCAAGTTTAAGTTTATAAGAACTTGAGCTCGGCTACTGATATATTTTACAAGCTCAGGCTCGGCTCGTATTTAAGATCGTCCTAAACAATATAAAGGTCAACTCAAGCTCAGCTTATTAAGTACACTAGGCACGAGCTCGTTTATATATAAATTTATACAAGTTCTCACGTATAAAAAGTATATTGACATGTATAAACACATATATTTCTTAGGCTCGTTTAAGCTCGGCGCATTTTGAGCTCTTACCAAGTCGATCCTAACTTATCTCATCATATTACAATAATTATGACAGTAGAAAACCTAATTCCATTATTTGATTTATAACTATCATAATATGAAAACTAAACACGGATCTACTAATCTAGAAAGTCAATTCCTAGTTGTAATAAGCAAATGAATAGTAAAATATATAAAAGTTAGGTAAAAGATATATACCGATGATGTAAGTGCCAGCAGCAACAGCAACTAAAGCTTGAGTAGGATGAAATGTAGCAGCGTGCGGTTGAAACGGTTTGGAACTCCGGCCGACGTGCCGGAGATCCAGATGTTGAACCGTCGTCCACTCCATCAGATCCTCAACAACAATTCTAGATCAAATCAACGATCTCGATCAGATCGGTCAGAATTAGTATGTGATTTTGTTAGTTATGGAGGATGGAAGGTCATGTGACAGGTAAAAGTGGTGTGTTTGATTAACGGAGTTTGTTTTTTATTTGCTTTTGACGATGGCGAAATTGAGCAATTAAAAGTGAAAATTAAAGAAATTCACACTTTGATATATTTGATTGCGGAAAAAAATATAAAAATATATGTGCCAAATTTTTTTAAAAATTAATAATAATTACAACAAATATGGTAAGAAATAAAACTTTTAGTTATTAAATTGGAAAATGATAACGACAGCCCTTAGGGCTATTAATAACAACAAATTTTTCACAAAATTTGCTACTATTAAGACATAGTGAGAAATATGTTCTGCATTATCGCTCCGGACATAGTGAGAAATATGCTCCGGATACACTTTGTCCAAATCTATCCTACCACAACTAGTCTCGACTCACACACAAGTCGGATACACAAATGTATAAGGAGGATAAAGAGAGTTTAGATGAGAAGAGAATCATAACACAAGTTACGCGTGTGTGATGCCTAATCTATAACACTTCATTTCTTGACGAATACGAGCGTTCTTCTCTTGCACTTAGAGGTGGAATGTAGAAGGTAACGGGATCATTTATAAACACGTAACAACACGTTATAGTAATCAAAGAAGATAGGTTTAGAATACATAAAGTTTTTGTGCTAAGAGGATTGCATTTTTCTGTGAATAGTGTTGTATTTATAGTCACCAAGAGGAGCGGGGGACGGTCCTTTAAACCTTGGACGATCCCGTATATATAAGGGAGCGTCCCATGACACACTCCTGTTTTTGTCCTAATGTGGTGAAAATTTATCTGGTGAAAATTTTATCTGATTTGGGCGGGATAAATAGCTGTTGGAGAATTTGAAATTCAAATTTATTTTTCTTATTAAAATATATTTATAAATACAAAAAATACTTTGTAAAAAATGTTTTGTCACATAAAAATGTAAGGTTTGAAGAAAAATAACTTCTTTCATCACTTAAATAAATTGGTATAGTGTTTGTTCATACCTTAAGTAATGTTGTAGTCGAAACGAGTTTTCTCGATTAAAAACTTATTAGGTGTATTTTTACGTAACATGTTTTTACAATTTGTGATTATCAAAACATATAGAGATCGAATAATGCAAATGACGTTTTTGACATTATTTGTATTAGAAAAAATTACACGTTTGGTCCCTATGGTATACCCTAAATAACAACTTTAGTCCCTAAGTCGTTTTTATTACACCACAGATACCTATTTTTGAAACCTTGCACGCATTTAGTTCCTATTTTGGATGGGCGTTAGTTAAGTCCGTTAAGTATTTTGCGATGTTAGTCCTTCGTTAATAATTTTTGCACCGTTAGTCCTTATTTTTTAAAATATAGTTTTCCCCAGTTAGTCCCTCCGTTAATAATAGTTAGCGCCCGTTTTTTTACGTTTTTGTCCGTTTTTATCCGTTTTCGTTCGTTTTTATCCATTTTCCCCCTTTTTTTCGTTTTTCGTCCGTTTTTTACGTTTTTATCCCTTTTCGTCTGTTTTTATATGTTTTCGTCCGTTTTTTTACGTTGTTGTCCGTTTTGATCCGTTTTCGACAGTTTTTTACGTTTTAATCCGTTTTCGTCCGTTTTTTTACGTTTTCGCCCATTCTTTTACGTTTTTGTCTATTTTTATCCGTTTTCGTTCGTTTTTTAATCTTTTTCGCAAGTTCTTTTACGTTTTTGTTCGTTTTTCCCGTTTTCCCCCGTTGTTTTACGTTTTCGTCTATTTTTATATGTTTTCGTCCGTTTTTTTTACGTTTTAGCATCGTTGTAGCATTCCTTGAGTTTTTCGCCAAGCGCTTGTAGCTCTTCCACCACTTCTTCAATCCCTTCAATCCTTTCTTCTGGTAATATTCCCAGATGGTCCGACATCTCTTCTATTTGTTCCTCATGACGTGTTATGCGTGCCATAACTGTGTCGAGAGTTGGTGGTCTAGCGGTGGCTGCTCCCGAAGTTTCCCCAACTTCGAACACATTAGGAGGTGGTGTACCAGAAGACGATGGTGATGATGCAGAGAGACAGATTTTCTTGCTAGTAGGTATCTCCCAATTGAGGAGTGGATCTCTTTGATGCCTTGGTGAGAGTGTAAGAGTAGTGGAACTGGTAGGTATAGTACTGATAGTGGTGATGATTTGGAAGTGAGCAGGTGGGGTGTGGGTAGTACCCTCCTAGTGAACTTGATACACTACCCTGTATGGGTTTCCAGTGTCAGTAGTGAGTTGGGAAGGGGATGGGATGCGTTCAGCAGGTGACAAACCTTCTGTTGTGTCATCGCATCCAGCTCTAGAGTGAGGGGAAGACATGGTCTGTGACAAGACGGTGTATATGTGTAAATATGTGGAAAAATACTCATGATGAATATGAAATGGTGCACTAGTAAATAGGAAATAAAACATGCAATCCTATTTAAATGCATTCTAAGTAAAATGGCAAGTAAGGCAAGCGGCAACTGACGGTCGTAGTATGATGTTTTTGTAAAAAGTAGTTATAGTTTAGGGTTTATATGTACCTAGTTCTCTATAACTTAGGCTCTGATGCCAATCTGTAACACCCCCAAATTAGGTTTAGCGGAAGCATACGTGTTATGGGGAATGTTACAAAATCGGAGATCACAACAAAAGTAATAAAGAACGGAATACATACTCCGTTTGATTTCATAAAATTGTTTTAAAACATTATATTACGACTTTGTTTGGATAAAATGGGCACATCCCATAAGTTTAGTGGTCCCAATTTAAAAACATCATTATGTGTAAAAACACTTCTTTAGATATTTCTACGACCATTTACCACCTCTTGCCTTGCATCCACGATCACAAATTAAGCACCTGAGAAAAATATGCTAAAAAGGGTCAGCTATAAGCTGGTGAGTTCATAGGTTTAAATTAAAACAGTAAGTTTGGACCAAAGAAAAGTCATGTAATCATTACAACGAATATAATGTTATATGGATGAATGTCTATTACGTTATCTCTAAGTTCATGCAACCGATACTACGACAGTTTTTGTATACTAACAGATATCATACAATATAGGGGCCCATAGCGAATGTTTTGTCCCTCAACACTCGATTCCGACATGGTATACGTTTCGCCTTGGCCTAAGCAGGGCCAACCGAACGGAGGAGTCACCCTCAATAGATCTATTTATAACATTCGCGCTTCCCAATGGGGAATTGACGGTTCATGAAAAAAGGGCATTCTCTAGGGACATAAGGGCTTAGGCTAAACCACGTAATAGTAATCATGCAATAGTTTAGGTCCATAAAAAGGTTTTGCATATCTTCTCACCCCAAAATGTATAAAACAATTTATCAAGTAAAAGAGGAGCTATTAAACTCACCTTTGCAAATGTGAAATCCAAAAGTGGGATTTAGTGATTGTTGTGAAGCGGCACCGACACGCGACCTAGATAAGGAGGGCAAGGTTTTAGTTCATTGTTTTAAGTATCACTTACTTAAAGTAATTCAATTGTTTTTATAATTGAAATAAAACTAAACTTTAGTTTGTAAAAATGATTAAATGGTTTTACTATTAAGTATACGAAGTATATATACTTTTCATGTTGACATTAATATGGTTTTTAAAATCCAACGTTTGATTTGAAAAAAATTACAATGTTCCACTAGTAAGTATATAAATGTATATATACTTATTTAAGTTGACACAAAATGGCATTGTCAAAATTATATATGATTGGTTTAATTTCTAATTGTATTTAGAAAATACTTGAGTTAAATTTGAAGACTTTCAATTTAATATATAATAAAATGACATAGCGGTCTTCATTTATTTATCAAAATTTGTTCTAATATATATATAGTTCTAAACGAGAATTTTTCGTGTCATGCATTTGGTTACATGTTGGCGTTAAACGTTGACGTAGACAATATTAAGTAAATCATGTTTTAAAGTATTTGTTGTCTCATATATAATATATGAACATTGTTTTTGTTTATATGTCAACTCGTGTATGCTTATATATATAACTAGGTAGCATATTTTGTGTCCGCGTGATTAAGTTCATTTATCGTTGGACTAATGTTTTACGTTTCTAAACCTTATCTTGCAAGTTAGTTTAGACTACTTAAACGTACATTCCGAACCTTCATGGGCTGTGGCCCGAGGTTGAAAATGGTAAGGAAACTGGATTGGGCCTAGGCCCGAAGTGGGTTTTTGGACCAAGAAAAGGCTTTAGCCTTTGATTAACCAATTTCACTCTTATGGTAGTTCATGGGCTGCGGCCCAAAGGTGGTACAAAAACACTTCAACACAGGAGGATGTTCGTTATCACGCAAAGTTCCATTTCAACGTTTGGATACTAGATTACTGATTTTAACAAGAAGGGAGAATAGCCAAGCGTTATTTCGGTTGTTTAAACGGACCTAAATCAAGCTTTAAATGGGCATATTACAACAAAAGGATCTAGACGCTAGTGTGGTTGTTTTTGACGCGGAAAAGACTCAACGTAACCGTTTGACTTCAAGGTATTATTTGGCTCTAGTAAGACTCGGACTCGTGATACCGAGATCACTTGACAAGAGTTTAGACTCACAAGACCCATGTTAACATATCAAAACCATCTTAGAAAAAGAAAGAGGAACCTGTCATTGTGGTGATAACCACAGTGGGGTTCTTTTCGTGTCGACTCGAAACCTCATTATCATATAAAAAAAAATTAGGTTCATGTTACCACAAGGTTTATACGCAAGATGCCATGAGATTTGACCTGAGGTAATGTGCAAAACAAACATACTAGTTTTTATTTCATTACTGCCATGGGTATACTCGGGGTGTAGAGAAGTGTTTAAGCAATATGCCGTCAACTTCGGAGTCGACATTCATATTAGAACAAGGACATGCTAAGGCCTTATGATAGTTGAGTACTACTCAACCCGGCTTTACTACATTGACATTACTGATCGGTGCTAAACAGTCAAGTCTAAAAGACTAAAAACTGCTCAAACACTAATGCAATTAAGATCAGAGGAGGATAGAGTCTCCCCGGGTCGTTATGTCCCAGCGAGCTGTGCAATGGATAAATCAACGTCTAGTGATCGAGAAGTTTGAACAGAAAAAGGATTATGAATGATATTATAACTACGAGAAAAGGCAACAAATTAAAAACGCCTTAAATGCAAATTAAAGAAAATTAAAAAGACAAAACCTATTAAATAAACGCTATCACTATATTTAAAGTGATGAACGTTTAAAACCTAAAACGTACGTTTAAATTAAAATCTACACGACGTACAAAATAAAAAAGTGAAACTAAGTCAATATTAACCCTAAAAATATGAAAATGATGTTTTTACAAACCTAATGATATAAGAAAATATTATGGAAAAAGAAAATTATTTTTAAGACTAATTATCTAATTAAAAACTATTTTTAACTATTAATTAATTACCTAAAATACAAGAAAATAGGAAATTAGGCTAGAAAAATAAGATTAACACTTGGAAAAGTCTAAAATATCAAAATAGACTTTTCAAAACTATTTTTGTATTTTTGTGACTATTTTTCTATTTTTTATGAATTTTAAACTATTAAAAACTAATTTAATTACTAAAAATTACCAAATGGACTATGAAAAATCTAGAAAATTACTTTTTCTACTTTTTATATTTATCTAAGTCTAAGAAAAATGAAAACTTATTTTTTTGAACCTTTTCTGAATTTTTTCTATTAAAAGCTATTTAAAAATGCCTAAAAACTACTTAAAATCAAGAAAAATAGCAAAACAGCTTATAAAAATCTGAAATTTTCAGGGAAATTCTAAAATAATGATAAGAAGCTATGAAAATTAGAAAAACAGGTGCTTGTGTACAAGATTATGTAACTGATGTGAGATTGCTTTTTGAAATAAGCACTAAATAAGCCAAATGATTAAGATAAGCTACCAATTGTTAACAGAGGTTCTAATAAGCTATATTAACCAAAATCCAACTAAATTCAACAAGCTTTAACCACTGAAGTACAAGTTAACACAGATTTGAAGCTTATGAGATTAAGCTAAAAACAGAAAATGGTGTATACTTGCAGACAAGAAATAAGCAACCAAATAAGCACCAAACTAAAATCCAATGATTGAAAACTCAACTGGACCTAAAGGACTACCTAAGACCAAAATAACAGCCCTTGAAAAGCTTTTACAAACTCTGCACAAGCTTGTAAAAAAATCTGAGAAAACCACTCAGCTAATACTGAGTGGTGCAGGGCAGAAAGTGCCAAGTTTGAGCTTATACCCAAGCTTATCCAATAAGCTTAAGGCAAAAACAGATATTAGGTCTAAAAGACAACCAAGAGGACTACTTGTGACCAAAAACTCAGACCTTGAAAACCTTTAATAAGGACTGTGTAGATGCTGCATGTTCTGTTGAAATCCAAATTTTTGACATTATATGACTTTTTGAAACAGACAATTCTTTGACTAAAATGAAGTTTGATCCACTTTTTATGCTTGATTATGGTGTGTTATGATAAAATTAAGATATTACAACCTTTGTTATTGACTTTTAAACACAAAATGATGATTTGCTTCTTTAAAATTCCAACAGTGAGACTGTGAGACAGATTTGAGTTTAATTTTGACTTTTTGTACTTAAGCAGGTATAACCTTGACTCAAATGAGTTAAGTGAGGCTAAACAAACATGAATCAAAAACAGATAAACACTGAATAGGTCTTGAGTGCAGAAAAGGTAGCAATACCAAACACCCTTTAAAAACTTGTTTTACTAGCTAAAATGATAGAGCAGCTGATTAAGCAAGTACCAATGATCAAACTAGATTCTTCTAATCCTAATGACTACTTTTTAAACAGAGATTAACTACTATAGACTACTTAAAACAGATTATGCAAAAAATGATCTAGGACTTACAATTAGTCCAAAGCCACAATGGCTAGCCAACTGAGAAACAAGGAGCCCTAACCTATCAATTTCCACCCAATTCATCCATTTCAACCCATTTCCACCTTTAAATCAAACCATATCACTTTTGTACCCATTTTGCTTCTTGCGTTGACTTTTGTTGACCAATGTCAAATTTTGTTCCAATCTTAATCACAGGCTTATGAAAAGCTATTATAAGCTAACATAAGCTTGTTTCACCTTGTAAAGAAGCTTATTGAAGCTTGTAATTTAGATTTAGATATTGTAAATTCAAACAGTAGCTCAGAAACATGAAATTTCACTTAACACTTGAATTGAGATTAAAACTGAGTTATAATATACTGAAATGATTAAGTTGAATACACAGGAACCTGAAAATACAAGTACAAGCTAGTTTTGACTAAGAAAATTGAAATACGACATACATAATTAAAAAACTAAGACTAACTAACTATTCTAGCTTCTCTTGGCTTCCTTTTATGCTCAAAAGTCCTTTTCTCTTTCTTCTGGTCAAATCCCAGCAACACTAGCAGCCATTGGATTAACATTGACCCATCTTGACCGTTGAGAGGTTTTGGCGCCAAAAACTGCTTATGATATCTGGGACAGGAAAGGTGAAACATTTATTGTAGTGGGTTGGTAGGTGAGGTGGGGGGGAACAAGGAGGTGAGATAGCTGGCTAGGTGGGTGGCTGGTGGCTGGGTATGGTGGGCAGACAGGGGGAGGGAAAGGTGGGAGAAAGGGAGCGGGTTATGTTTATTTTAAACATTGGGTTGGGTGTTGGGTCGGGTTAAGTGGCCGGGTAATGATTTTGGGCTAAAGGGTGTTAATAATTGGGCTTGGGGAATAACTTGAGTCCGTTTGGTTTGTAGAATTATTAAACACAAGGACCAAAATTGCACTTTCTCAAAACCAAAGGGCCAGAACTGTAACTTATGAAAAGTAGCCAAAGGGTTTGTTTTGCCAACATTTAATAGTCCAAGGTTTAGTTTTGACACTTTTGAAAATTCCCAAGGACTAGATTTGAACATTTTGGATTTTTCAGGGACTAAATTGTAACTTTCTCAAAACTTTTAGATTTTCCACCAAAGGACTAAATTTGATAACTTTTGATTTTAAAAGGACCTTTGGTGACTTTTCTTTTGAAATTTTGGCTCAGGGACTATTTTTGACAATTTTATAAACTTGGGGGACTAAAACTGCAATTTTTGTAAATTTGATATGTTTTTCATCTGATTTTGATAATTTTGCATTTGAAACACATAAAACACTGATTTGTGATATTTTGATCATTTTGATGTGTTTCTGAGTATTTTCAGATAATTTTGCAGTTTATTTTGTATAAAAATGATGAGTATTTACACACTCATCAATTACTATGCAAGTTTTCGAGTACCAAACAAAGTGTTACAACAAACCTAAATTCTTAGACTTGATAACTATGGTTACTTGGAATTTTTATAACTTAACTTTCATATTTCTTTGGTTCCTACTCTCGGCAAACAGCACAAATAAGACCCGTCGACAAAATCCAAGTTTTATATGAGGGTATATCATTCACCAAGATCACAAAATTTATCCACAACAAAAACACTTAACTGAATACTCAAATCACAAACAAACACCATTATTTAACATGTTATTATCACTTTTTATTGTACATCAAGTTTCTAAGAAGGAAAGAATTAAAAGGGTGAACCTTAACAAAGTGAGGCGAAGGATGATGAAGATGAGAGCTAACTCGAGAACCCCACACCAATCGAATCCCAACCGAGACTGAGTAAGAGTTAAACTAACTTCACAACACCCTCAGGAGCAATATTCTTGTGGTGGATTTGAGATTGGATTTGGGTATGTCTCAACCTCTCGAGTAGCATAAAAAGGGTTAGAGAAGAAAGTCTTTGCCATGACTTTCGGTATGGAAGGATGAAGTATCCATTCTTGGGAAACATCTTTTTCTATTACAGATTTGTAACCAATCTTGTGACTCCATCTTGAACTCTCTTCCTAGGCTGTGAGGCGGCGGTGGTGTTGGGGAAGACAAAAACAATCACCGAAATATTTAGTACAAGAGGTTGAAGGTGAAAGTAGTATGCTTCAATGTCCATTTATATCAATCCTCTCCTTTTTGGTGCTTTGACCTACGAGGGATAGGGTAGCAGAAAGAGAAATAGAGTTTATTTGGGGAAGATGAGTTTTTGTTGCTATCCTTTTGTGAGAGAGAGAGAGAGAAGTGGGAGGTGGGAAAGCAGCCAAACAAGTGGCGACAAAAGTAGAGAAGAATAAGAGGAGGGGGTTTTATTTGGTGTGGGTAGATGTGTTTGTATTTCATTTAATTTGTAAAGTATCATTTAGTTGTATACTTTTATTTAATAAGTGTTGTAAATTTAAATGTTAAGGTTGTGTTGAATAATTTTTGTGTTCCACGGATTTAAAACTGTGACTGAAGTATTAATGTTTGACAATTTTTATGATGTAATATTTTACGGATACATTTCTGAGATATTATTGTCTTGGTAATATTTTTCCATTACGGGAGTTTATCGTTTGTTTTGTTTGCCCTTATCATAGTGTCGGTACGCGTGTAGTGTCGGTCACTGGGGAAAACGAGATAACCTTTCGTCTTACAATTTAATCATAAGACAAAAATGAAATATTCATAAAATGGAATGAATGCAAAAGAAGTGCAATAGGCTACTGTATGCAAGTTATCTACTCAAATGACCAGGCAAAGCTTATGCATGCTTAATGACTAGGCTTAGTAATAATAAATTACCTTTTATCATTTAAATATAAGTGTAAAATTACCGTGTGTCACATCCTCCCCGCCTTTGAAGGAAAGCCGTCCTCGGCTTTCACTTAGAATTACTTGTTGAAGTTGAGAATAGATGTGGGTATTTACGCTTGAATTGATCTTCACGTCCCCACGTGTATTCTGGACCTCTTTGGGAGTTCCAGCGGACTTTGACGATAGGGATGCGGCTTTGCTTAAGCCGTTTGATTTCTCGATCCATAATCTCACTGGGTTCCTCGACGAAATTCAATCTTCCGTCAACTTGGATTTCTTCCAAAGGAATGGTAAGAGTTCCGTCAGAAAGACATTTCTTCGGGTTGCATAAGTGAAACACGTTGTGCACAGAGTTGAGTTCTTGTGATAATTAAAGTCGGTAGGCTACCGACCCGATTCTTACGAGGATTTTGAAAGGTCCAATGTAACGAGGATTTATCTTTTTACGTCATCCAAAATGGATTACGCCTTCACATGGCATTACAAATCCATAGTATGAAAGGGTGGTTCTCCGAGTTGTTCGCACCGGAATAGTTGTGCATAACATATAGTCCTGATGGTAATCCAAGTTGGTAAGCTATCAGCTCAATCTTGGAGAGGATTTGGTTAATCCTATGAAATAAGGTTGTGCCCTTGTGTTCTGTTAAAATGGGTTATGCTTTTCGGAGGCGAAGCCTCAACCTAACTTTCTCGTCGACTTGAACTTCAAGCGACATTTAGTCCTATATTTATTGACCTTGACGATCAGAGTTGTTTGCATTCTGCCTCTGGTCTGCACACTATTATCAATGGTTCTCGATAACAGCTTGGAGCCATTGGGCTGGTTCCTTGCCGGTCTCTGTTCTGAACACGATTGACTTGCGCTTTTGACCATACGGTGTCTTATGAGGTGGCATGTTGTTGCAAGGGAATTCGGTTAAGGCAATTTGCCTGCTCCATACACTTCTCAAACAAGTTACTCATGTTCGAAGTATAACTTCTATAGCTTGAATGGTCCTTCCATTTAGTCCATCAGTCGGGAGACGGTAGGTGGCACTCATTTCCAGATGGATTCTCATGAGCTTTGGAGTGGTCTTCGAAAGTTTGATGTGAATGGTTATCGCTATTTGGAATAATGAGAATTGAAATGCTATGACTCGTAGCACTTTGCTTCAAGCAAACCGTGTAAGCTTGTCCAGGTTGCCGTCCATCTTTGTTCGGTAGGGATAGGTGGATTTGGTGAGATGATCAATTATTACCCAAGTAGAGTTATAATCGATAGAGGTCTTTGGTGACTTGGTTTTAGAGTCCATTGTTATGCATTCCCATTTCTATCTGGAAATTTTTGGTTTGTACAGGTAGGTTTGATGATTTCTGATTGCTTTGAATTTTCCTTTTCGAACATGCTAAGTATTGTTTGACATAGGTCAAATACCAGCCTTCATGTTTGGTACTCAAAATAGCTTTCTGGATCAAGGTGCATTTTTCCGGCCACTAGATAAGTATTACTCCTGGCCTTAATGAGGTTCACACACGATAGGATTACAAATCCCTTCATGGTGTGGGTTTTAACATTGGTTCTTGGGGTTAAGATTCCTTTTGGTTTCTTACGGACTCCCCTTCACCTTTAGGTATGCTGCAAGAGTTTTATTTAGTCGGTTCTTCCTTTGAGTGCTACCACTTGAGCTTCAAGACTTTTAATGGGAGGGGCGGACTAGATCTTTCGTTTTCCCAATGAGCTGGCTTTTAAAAGGTTTAGTTTGTTAGATGTTGCTTAGAGTATATGCGGTTATGACTGTTTTGCCTTGGGTGAGTACGAATGTTGTAATTGAACTTATGTTGCGACTCCAATTATTGGTGTCGTCACATGGTCAACTTCCTTTTTGTTTCCGTACATTCCGTAGGACCTTGTGGTCAGTGTACACTGTACTTCCTTGGTGCAGTAGGGATAACATTTATAGGTTTTCCTAGTGAGATCATGTCAGGTTCCAATTCTAATTTGTGCACTGCGTTATGCTTCTCATGGATCTTTGGGTGTTGAGTATTCTATACCTCTATTTTCCTTTTTGGATCAGGATAGCTCCCAGCTCTGGTGTAAAGCGTCTCCCTTGAATGGTAGAGTCTCTGTCATACCCAGGTATGTCTAAAACAAGTGTATCACATGATTTTTCCTTGCACAGTGTTTGTTGGGTTAACCTAGGGTGTATGATGATCTATTCCTTTCTTGGTTCAGTGTAGGTGATAGGATACTAAGTATGAATCGGCATATCCGAGGCGCCAATCTCTGTGTCCAATGTTCTACAGGGTGCTAAATTATTGTCGAGAGTTCAAACGTTTCACATTCGTTTCCTTGGTAGAGAATCTCTTCCCTCAGGTGGCATGGTTTATTCCATTCCTGTGTACGTGAAATGTCTGGCATTTTGAGAGGGGATGTCGGTGTGAGATACAGGCACAAAATTTTCCATTGCATGGTTGTGAGTTAAGCACTTCCTTCATCATGACCAGGCAAGAACTTCAAGAATTTAACCATGCCCGCACACGTGACCCCTCCCGAATTATACATAGGTGATCAGGCTATGTATAATTGGGGACCGGTGACGTGTTGTTCGGTATTGTCTTAATCTTGGTGTATTTATTCTTTGGTCAGCGGAAATGTCGCAAAAGTTCAGGTGCGAAGTTTTGGTGTGATGGTTTATAAGGTTTTCTAGGCCGACTAATTCTGTCAACATGACCTATGGCTCGTTTGACCAGGATGTGTGAAATAATGGCAACTTGGTTACGGATAGAATGTTGAATTTGTGATTTTTGGCGACGTAACAGTTTGAGTTGGTCTTATCGGTATTGATAATAATACCTTCGCAATTTTTGAAATGTGGATTTTTCTAAAACATCTCGTTGGGTGATACTAATTTGTCAGAGAGACTAGTCGAACAACCAAGATGACTTTCTCTTATCTTCAGAGAAATCCTTTCATCGTGACAAGATAGTTGAAATCCTTAATGATATGGTGAAAGTAGTCATGGAGAAGACATATATTAAGATAGCACGATAATGACAACTGATATATTACAAGGAAAGGTTTAGTACATTAAGGTTACATAGAGGAGTACTTAAAGTAGATTCTTAAGACTACGACTTGGAAGTTTAAACTAAGCTTTATTACAAACAGCACCTCTAGCTAACTTAGTTTCTTCCTTGGTGTCCGTTGGAGGCCTGAATAATTCTTCACACTTTCTTCAGGAAATTGTTTCGACAGTTGTTGCCTTCATGCTGACCCTTCCTATCCGGGCACTTGTTTTTATTGTGACCTTTCATTCCACACTCCTGGCATACCACTGCCTCCCGATAGGGTTGCTTACAATCTCCCATCTTATGTCCAATTCCTTTACAAATTCCACAAGGTGTAGGGCACTTTCCGTAGTGGTAATATGGGCATATATTGCACTTGGGTTTTGATCCAGCATACATTACTCCCCGTTTGGTTTCAGCAGTCCTAACTTCAGTCGTCCATCGGCGCTTGATTGATTGTTGCATTTGATCTTCCTCACCATCATATACCCAGTTCCTCTTGTTACCACAGTACTCCATTGCTTTGCTTTGGGGCAGTGACTCTGTCAATCCAGAAGTCGCACCAGTAGCTTCTTGAGTGGCAGTAGGTGCAAATGCAACCACGTTCCCCCGAATTTCGGGTGAAAACCCACAAAAGTATGCTCTGAGTTTCCTTTTCTCAGGTACTATCATGTCAGGACATAGTTGGGCCAGTTCACGAAAACGGTTGGTGTATCCTTCGAGGTCATTTCCCATCATAGTTAGTCCACATAGCTCTTGTTCCATCATTCGCAGTTCATTCCTTGAGCAGTATTCTGCAATCATCATTTTCTTCAAGGTGTCCCACTGAAGTGAGTAAGCAGCGTCTATTCCTACTAATTGAACATAAGTATTCCACCACGTGAGGGCTTGGTGCCGAAAGGTGCAAGTAGCATACTTGACTTTACAATTGTCCGCGCAACTCTGGAAAATTGTCTCTAACCTTTCTAGCCATTTTGCCAAACCTATGGCTCCTTCAGTCCCCTCAAATGTTGGTGGTTTACAGTTCCTGAATTCTTGGTAAGAGAAATTTTGTGTTGTAGGCGTCTTACCAACAACTTCTTCCTTATTCCACTGACTGATGTTGTTGATGTTGTGATTGACTTGATAGTTAGCAATCCTTGCACCAATTTGTTCAGTAACAGATTTCTCAATGGTGGTTGCATCCATGTTCAGCTTTATTGGAAACATTTTCCTTCAACCACAAGAAATGACAACAATGAGTCTTCTATGAGTAGGAGGACCATGGTGGAGATCACAACATGTACTACTTCTCAATCAAGTATTTCCTAGGTTGTATTGACTGGATGTCACGTAGACTTAATTTATTATGATGATGTTAAGAAAATGGAAATTGGTTGGAGTGAGTTTAACATAAGGTTATAATTCACAAGACGTTGTTTATTATGCATAGTCGCTCATCACCATAAGCTTGATTACATCTTAAGAAGATTCCTGGCTCATAAGGCCGATACATAACATGCGTTCATTGACTCGCTCTAGTTTGTTGTACAACAAAACTACTACTAGCGTCTTTATTGACGCCACTCATCACAACGTCTAATACAATGCCAAGTGACATTTAAGTATTTCCCGGTGCTGGCCCGGGTTGACTTTGTTGAGTTGCCTTCCATTCCTCTAACTCTCTGAGCTGGGCCTCCATCCTAGCAAATTTGTTGTTGGCCTCATTTGTCCTACTTTCCATAGTACGTCTTTGAAATTCTACGACACCCTCCAGGTACCCTGTCTCAGTTAATGCTATTGTAGTAACGGTCTCCAACCTTATCAGCCGACTCTCAATCTCTGTGAGACGTCCCTGGGTGTCCCCTGGAGTTTGCAGAGCACACCTTTCAATGTGGTCTTCAAGGCGGGCAATTACTTCGTTCAACTTCTCACGAGTTCCTTCTATTACTGTTCCAACATCGTTGTAGCATTCCTTGAGTTTTTCGCCAAGCGCTTGTAGCTCTTCCACCACTTCTTCAATCCCTTCAATCCTTTCTTCTGGTAATATTCCCAGATGGTCCGACATCTCTTCTATTTGTTCCTCATGACGTGTTATGCGTGCCATAACTGTGTCGAGAGTTGGTGGTCTAGCGGTGGCTGCTCCCGAAGTTTCCCCAACTTCGAACACATTAGGAGGTGGTGTACCAGAAGACGATGGTGATGATGCAGAGAGACAGATTTTCTTGCTAGTAGGTATCTCCCAATTGAGGAATGGATCTCTTTGATGCCTTGGTGAGAGTGTAAGAGTAGTGGAACTGGTAGGTATAGTACTGATAGTGGTGATGATTTGGAAGTGAGCAGGTGGGGTGTGGGTAGTACCCTCCTGGTGAACTTGATACACTACCCTGTATGGGTTTCCAGTGTCAGTAGTGAGTTGGGAAGGGGCTGGGATGCGTTCAGCAGGTGACAAACCTTCTGTTGTGTCATCGCATCCAGCTCTAGAGTGAGGGGAAGACATGGTCTGTGACAAGACGGTGTATCTGTGTAAATATGTGGAAAAATACTCATGATGAATATGAAATGGTGCACTAGTAAATAGGAAATAAAACATGCAATCCTATTTAAATGCATTCTAAGTAAAATGGCAAGTAAGGCAAGCGGCAACTGACGGTCGTAGTATGATGTTTTTGTAAAAAGTAGTTATAGTTTAGGGTTTATATGTACCTAGTTCTCTATAACTTAGGCTCTGATGCCAATCTGTAACACCCCCAAATTTGGTTTAGCGGAAGCATACGTGTTATGGGGAATGTTACGAAATCGGAGATCACAACACAAGTAATAAAGAACGGAATACATACTCCCTTTGATTTCATAAAATTGTTTTAAAACGTTATATTACGACTTTGTTTGGATAAAATGGGCACATCCCATAAGTTCAGTGGTCCCAATTTAAAAACATCATTATGTGTAAAAACACTTATTTAGATATTTCTACGATCATTTACCACCTCTTGCCTTGCATCCATGATCACAAATTAAGCACCTGAGAAAAATATGCTAAAAAGGGTCAGCTATAAGCTGGTGAGTTCATAGGTTTAAATTAAAACAGTAAGTTTGGACCAAAGCAAAGTCATATAATCATTACAACGAATATAATGTTATATGGATGAATGTCTATTACGTTAGCTCTAAGTTCATGCAACCGATACTACGACAGTTTTTGTATGCTAACAGATATCATACAATATAGGGGCCCATAGCGAGTGTTTTGTCTCTCAACACTCGATTCCGACATGGTATACGTTTGGCCTTGGCCTAAGCAGGGCCAACCGAACGGAGGAGTCACCCTCAATAGATCTATTTATAACATTCGCGCTTCCCAATGGGGAATTGACGGTTCATGAAAAGGGGCATTCTCTAGGGACATAAGGGCTTAGGCTAAACCACGTAATAGTAATCATGCAATAGTTTAGGTCCATAAAAAGGTTTTGCATATCTTCTCACCCCAAAATGTATAAAACAGTTTATCAAGTAAAAGAGGGGCTATTAAACTCACCTTTGCAAATGTGAAATCCAAAAGTGGGATTTAGTGATTGTTGTGAAGCGGCACCGACACGCGACCTAGATAAGGAGGGCAAGGTTTTAGTTCATTGTTTTAAGTATCACTTACTTAAAGTAATTCAATTGTTTTTATAATTGAAATAAAACTAAACTTTAGTTTGTAAAAATGATTAAATGGTTTTACTATTAAGTATACGAAGTATATATACTTTTCATGTTGACATTAATATGGTTTTTAAAATCCAACGTTTGATTTGAAAAAAATTACAATGTTCCACTAGTAAGTATATAAATGTATATATACTTATTTAAGTTGACACAAAATGGCATTGTCAAAATTATATATGATTGGTTTAATTTCTAATTGTATTTAGAAAATACTTGAGTTAAATTTGAAGACTTTCAATTTAATATATGATAAAATGACATAGCGGTCTTCATTTATTTATCAAAATTTGTTCTAATATATATATAGTTCTAAACGAGAATTTTTCGTGTCATGCATTTGGTTACATGTTGGCGTTAAACGTTGACGTAGACAATATTAAGTAAATCATGTTTTAAAGTATTTGTTGTCTCATATATAAAATATGAACATTGTTTTTGTTTATATGTCAACTCGTGTATGCTTATATATATAACTAGGTAGCATATTTTGTGTCCGCGTGATTAAGTTCATTTATCGTTGGACTAATGTTTTACGTTTCTAAACCTTATCTTGCAAGTTAGTTTAGACTACTCAAACGTACATTCCGAACCTTCATGGGCAGTGGCCCGAGGTTGAAAATGGTAAGGAAACTGGATTGGGCCTAGGCCCGAAGTGGGTTTTTGGACCAAGAAAAGGCTTTAGCCTTTGATTAACCAATTTCACTCTTATGGTAGTTCATGGGCTGCGGCCCAAAGGTGGTACAAAAACACTTCAACACAGGAGGATGTTCGTTATCACACAAAGTTCCATTTCAACGTTTGGATACTAGATTATTGATTTTAACGAGAAGGGAGAATAGCCAAGCGTTATTTCGGTTGTTTAAACGGACCTAAATCAAGCTTCAAATGGGCATATTACAACAAAAGGATCTAGACGCTAGTGTGGTTGTTTTTGACGCGGAAAAGACTCAACGTAACCGTTTGACTTCAAGGTATTATTTGGCTCTAGTAAGACTCGGACTCGTGATACCGAGATCACTTGACAAGAGTTTAGACTCACAAGACCCGTGTTAACATATCAAAACCATCTTAGAAAAAGAAAGAGGAACCTGTCATTGTGGTGATAACCACAGTGGGGTTCTTTTCGTGTCGACTCGAAACCTCATTATCATATAAAAAAAATTAGGTTCATGTTACCACAAGGTTTATACGCAAGATGCCATGAGATTTGACCTGAGGTAATGTGCAAAACAAACATACTAGTTTTTATTTCATTACTGCCATGGGTATACTCGGGGTGTAGAGAAGTGTTTAAGTAATATGCCATCAACTTCGGAGTCGACATTCATATTAGAACAAGGACACGCTAAGGCCTTATGATAGTTGAGTACTACTCAACCCGGCTTTACTACATTGACATTACTATGCAAGTTTTCGAGTACCAAACAAAGTGTTACAACAAACCTAAATTCTTAGACTTGATAACTATGGTTACTCGGAATTTTTATAACTTAACTTTCATATTTCTTTGGTTCCTACTCTCGGCAAACAGCACAAATAAGACCCGTCGACAAAATCCAAGTTTTATATGAGGGTATACCATTCACCAAGATCACAAAATTTATCCACAACAAAAACACTTAACTGAATACTCAAATCACAAACAAACACCATTATTTAACATGTTATTATCACTTTTTATTGTACATCAAGTTTCTAAGAAGGAAAGAATTAAAAGGGTGAACCTTAACAAAGTGAGGCGAAGGATGATGAAGATGAGAGCTAACTCGAGAACCCCACACCAATCGAATCCCAACCGAGATTGAGTAAGAGTTAAACTAACTTCACAACACCCTCAGGAGCAATATTCTTGTGGTGGATTTGAGATTGGATTTGGGTATGTCTCAACCTCTCGAGTAGCATAAAAAGGGTTAGAGAAGAAAGTCTTTGCCATGACTTTCGGTATGGAAGGACGAAGTATCCATTCTTGGGTAACATCTTTTTCTATTACAGATTTGTAACCAATCTTGTGACTCCATCTTGAACTCTCTTCCTAGGCTGTGAGGCGGAGGTGGTGTTGGGGAAGACAAAAACAATCACCAAAATATTTAGTACAAGAGGTTGAAGGTGAAAGTAGTATGCTTCAATGTCCATTTATATCAATCCTCTCCTTTTTGGTGCTTTGACCTACGAGGGATAGGGTAGCAGGAAGAGAAATAGAGTTTATTTGGGGAAGATGAGTTTTTGTTGCTATCCTTTTGTGAGAGAGAGAGAAGTGGGAGGTGGGAAAGCAGCCAAACAAGTGGCGACAAAAATAGAGAAGAATAAGAGGAGGAGGTTTTATTTGGTGTGGGTAGATGTGTTTGTATTTCATTTAATTTGTAAAGTATCATTTAGTTGTATACTTTTATTTAATAAGTGTTGTAAATTTAAATGTTAAGGTTGTGTTGAATAATTTTTGTGTTCCACGGATTTAAAACTGTGACTGAAGTATTAATGTTTGACAATTTTTATGATGTAATATTTTACGGATACATTTCTGAGATATTATTGTCTTGGTAATATTTTTCCATTACGGGAGTTTATCGTTTGTTTTGTTTGCCCTTATCATAGTGTCGGTACGCGTGTAGTGTCGGTCACTGGGGAAAACGAGATAACCTCTCATCTTACAATTTAATCATAAGACAAAAATGAAATATTCATAAAATGGAATGAATGCAAAAGAAGTGCAATAGGCTACTGTATGCAAGTTATCTACTCAAATGACCAGGCAAAGCTTATGCATGCTTAATGACTAGGCTTAGTAATAATAAATTACCTTTTATCATTTAAATATGAGTGTAAAATTACCGTGTGTCACATCAGGCCTGACTGACTAAGGACAAAGCTATTGCTCCTCAACTGTTACTAGCGGTTAAGACGTTCCATCTGACATGGCACAGTGAGGACGCACGACAAGCACCACTACGAGCTAAAGGACGAATGACATATGTCCTCCTTGTTTGCTCTCGGATGATCAACACTTGGCACCCTGGCGACCGTTGATCACTCCCAAAAGGTTTATCTCTAAACCCTACAAGTCTCTCTATAAAAGGAGAACAACCCTACAAGTCTCTCTATAAAAGGAGAGCAACACACAACGTCACATAAGTTTTTCATACACTCGGGAAAATACTGCCTCACAGCAGTGCAACATGGTTCTTGTTTAAGTGTTACCTGAGTTTCTTGATCTATATCACTCATCGGGTCCTTACCGTTTAATACGGAAAACCAAACAACAAAAGTATTCTCATCTCATCTCTAAACCGATTTACATACTTACGTAAACAGTTTCTAAACATATTTCTATAATCCTATGAACAATCGTGCGGTCCAACATGTAATACATATAAATTTGAAATTTATATATAAAAATTTCAATTTTTTTAGAACGACAACTAACTATCTTACACTACATCACAAACTATCTCACATGTCCTAAGAAGGACTTCAATCCACAACCACTTGGTTGGGGAGTTTCTCACACAACAAGAGGTATCATTAGGACACAAACCCTTTGGTATTTCAATTCGATTAATCCTTGTTACTCCCCACCAAAGCCAATCACAAGCTACAAGGTGATCAACCGCTCAACTAGCGCATATCGTCTTTCACAACCATGATTACAACACTTTAGGAAGACTTACCGCAATGCCACCTTGCAGACTATGTTTATGTTTATCGGACAAGGTCCTATACTTGAGCCAAGCGCATCTTATGTACGTATAGAGCATTACAATTTCGCTAGGAAGTTTTCACTGGTTACATGTTCGGTTAAAAGTAGAAAATGTAAAATTTGAAACAATAAACTTTAGTAAAAATGATAAGAAACAATAAACTAGAATTTTTTGAATGAGTATAGGATATTTAAAAAATATTTAATATAATACTTCTAAAACTATTTAAATTAATATGTAGTTATTTTTTTTCTTTTTTAATTCCTACAAAATCATAAAATCTCATGACACATGAGTTTTATTAGCAGCAAACCAACCCTCCTTTGATCCTTTCCATGATCTGTAATTGTTGTCGATAAAATCCATAACTAAGGAAAACTCCACTAGATAAATAAAACTCAGCCATCATCTTCATGTCATCAGTTCCTACGTCTGTGTCATTGTCGACTCTGTCATCGGTGACAGTCATGGTGTGCGGCGACATAATTCTGACATCATCACTAGCTAGGAGAAACCGAGTAAAAAGAATGTAATATTATGATAAACGATGTCATTTAATGTTAGTTCGATTGGCTTCCTTTAACGCACTTATGATGCATTCACGAACGTAGGATACTTCCGTAAGAACTTTGCGATAACAATGGTTTTTATATTGTTCATTAAGTAGTTAGGCTATTGGGTTTCATTTAATCATATTGGTTTTGATAGTAGCAGTTCCTCTAAGGGCTCTTGGCGATATGTCGGAATCGTGTTGACGTACGAATCATCAAGTGAAGACTTGATATTCCTCCGAGTGATGACGTCAGAATTATGTCATACATCATCACTGTCTCTAATAAAAGAGTCATCGATGACACATGAATGAAATGCCGATATGCCAATTAAGATGATGGCTGATGGAAAAAAAATAAAACAAAATAAAATAAAAACCCTACTTTTATGGGCATTCATGAGTTCTTTTGATTTTATCTAAAAAAATAAACATTATGTTAATTACTTTTGAGTGCATATTTTGTTAATTACTTTTCTAGATTACTATGTTTATCTAAAATATCTCCAATAAACAATGACACATTCTACCACATCGCAAAAGTTAAATTTTCATCATCCAAACATACAACCACCTACACTATTTACAAAAGTTTCATATTTCTGCCAGAAAGGACTTCAATATTGTCATATCTAATAAGCAACACACCTATGTTCTTTGGGTATGTATAAAGCTTTTGTAGAGTAAGTAAGGGGATGTTTGTTTTTACAAAAAATCTCTGACTGGTGTCTGACATCTTACCGGTCAGACGCGGTCAGACTTTCGAGCTGTTTGTTTTTCTTTTGCGAGTAAGACGTTGTCAGATGTGAAACCTCTTACCGAGTAAGAGTTAGAGGTTTGATCTTACCGCCTCTTAATGTTCCATGACCTTCACTCACCTTCAAACTCTTTAAACCCACAAATTCTTTCACTTACCTTCAAACTCCTAATAGATATTGTTGTAGTATAAAGAATTATGGAAAAGTGGATCTGAAATTTTTTGAAGAAAAGAAATAAAGCTTTGAGGAAGAAGATGCATCGAAAATAGAGAAAACTAGCCAAAATAAGTACAAAGTACTAGTCATCTATGTCTATTTTCAATGTACAGTATATAGCAGAGGAGTGTCACGTGCTAACTTTTATTGTTGCTTACAAAATGATTGTAGTTAAAAAAATAAAAAATACTCGTTGTTTGTATTCTAACAGTTTCAAGATATGAAAATTTCATGTAACTTTAATAAATTTCCAACTTTTTGCAACTTTATATGTAGCTAGATGGATACTCGTGTAAAGTGAATATGTATAACATTAAATAATTATATTTTCGAACTTATGTTTTGAGTGACCTTTGATACAACTTACAAGTCTAATGTGTAGTTATGAGAAAAAAAATTATTGGTTACTGCTGAAAAATGATAAAAGTTTGAGGATAATAACATTTAAAATATTAATTTAGTAGCATGGGTAAGGATCTAGTGATAAGAAAACTTAAAATGAGAAGAATGAGAAATAACTATAACTTCATATTTGAGATGCATCGACTTGAATTAGATGCATCTTTATTCATTTAGATGCATCATAATTAGTTTCAAAAGTTATTTTGAAGTGAAAACGATGCAAAGTAGTACTAGTGTAAAACCCTAAAAATCTAATGCGTGTAAAAGACCATAATACCCCTCGAATTTAATATTATGAAATACGTAAAATATGTCAAGCTCATTGAATACACTATAACCTAACTCGTTAGTAACCAACTTGTACAAGTTAATAAACCCGACACACTTATGTTTCAAATGCGCATATCACACGTTTTCCTTGTGATCCATGGGCCAAATGAAATACATAATATACAAGAGCATGTAACTTGAACTAAAGCCCACTATACTAAATTTTGGAAAGGTCAAAATCTGTTTATTATTGTCCCTTAATCTTCGGCCAAATTAAACGCCCATGATTCCCCAATTGCTCCCATTTACTTCAAATAAATCCCACTTATTCTATCATTTGTAACTTCCATATATCTCATTCAAAATTCACACTCAAAACCCTAATTTCCCTTTCACAAAAATGACGGCAAAAAACCCCTCCCTTCTCCATCTTTCTGTCGCTTAGAAGAGAGTCCAAGAGAAGGCTGATATCACGTGTTTGAGTCGAAGGTTGCTTGCTAGTGTCGTTGGTTGGAGGGTGCTGCTGGTCGTGGCATGCCAGGGCACCAAACGGGGTGCTTGGTTTGCTTCGTTTTAGTCTCGGCTCCCCCCTTTTTCTTTCATTTGCTGTCGACCCAAGAAGGCACAAAGGAGGCTGTTTTGGGTTGGTTTGTCGTGGGTTTCTTGGTCGTGATTGCTGCTTCTGCTCGTGGTTACTTGGGCACTCAAGGGTGCTTGGTTCACTTAGTTTTGATCCTGGTCTTTCCCTCCTCTCATACGTTTCAAAGGTAATTCATTATGACCTTCATCTCACCGTGTCTTCTTGAAACTGGTCGTGTGTGTCTCTCCATAAGCAAGCCTTAATACTTATATAACATGTTACATGAAAAGATAAAACATAGATAAGTAACTCATGTATACTCGTTACATAAAATCATGAAGGAACCCCCACATGTGTCGATCTAATATGCACTAAAAATAGTGATAATGAAACTGATTTGGAACCTCACTGATCATGCATGTTACACGTTTAAAATCCATCACATGAATTGATATATGTTAACACATAAAATATCTAAATGGGATACTATAACTGGTGGACCTCCTTCTTGAATACATGCTTCACGTGATTAATGAGATTCAACATATGATATGGGAAATCATGCATATACACGTAAAATTATTAAGTGAAATGGACCCTATTCGACCATGAACATTAAGCTGTTCCGACCCTTACATGCTCATCATATACTTGTCTCATTAAAAGTGGTAACATGTATTTGAAGCTCATAAAATAGCAATGAAATGGACACACGATTCGACCCTTTGAAATCATGTTAATCTGAATCTGTCTCGACGTATATATGGCTCGACAATATGCATGTTATCTTTGGAATAATACAGAGCTAAAAATGGGTCATATAGCGCGTGTACATTTTGGCCATCTATTGTCACCAATAATTATTAAAATGGGTCCCGCATGATTTACGTTGTGTCGTATGAATTTAATATGGGTCATGATATATGTTCGACTAGAATAAACACTAAAAATGGGTCATATAACTTGTATGTTTAGGGTTTCGACCTACTTAAAATGAAATGGGTAATCGATATGGATTAAAGTTTTAAAAGGATTTCGAGTTTGATAAAAGTTAAAGAACTCATTTTGTAAAATAGTGAAACATGAAGGTTGTCTTGTTAATAATGATAAAAAGAATGGACTAAATAGTAAAATGAGTAAACTTTGTAATATTTACACTTTAGACCCTGAACTTGTGTAACTTGTCATAAATAATCCTTGAACGATAATAACACTCATTTTGCATCACTTAACCTAATACGACATTAAATGCGTCATAAATAACTAAATCTGCTAAGTACGGAAACCTGCTATTTTTGGAAAGTTACTAAAAATGGAAACCTGCTAAAAATGGAAAGTCGTCTAAAATGAGTAATCTGATCTTAATAAGCGTTATCTAATTCATAGGTTCCGGACGGCGGGATTGATTCATCGTGTGATTTACGTTTCTATTTTTCTTGCTTCAATTGAGGTACATATATTCTATCCCTTCTCGGTAGGGATTTCTCATGACTTTTCGACCCCTTTGACTTTGCTTCATTTATGATATTCCATTGCTATGATTCCTTATGCTATGACCCTTTTGATATGATTCCGATATGATCTTTTGGTACGATTTTGTTCGCTATGATATTCGTTTGTTATGATTATGAACCCTCTGATTATGAACCTTATGATTATGAACCTTTGATTATGAATCTCTGATTATGAATCTATGTTATGGAACTCTGATATGAACCTTTGACTGCTGAATCTTTGATATGAACCCTTATGATATGATTATGCTTTGACCCTTCAGTTTGATACCCGAGCCAAATATGTTTCCTAGTCATGGAGGTACCATGACCATGTCATTGATGCACCAATGGCATGACTCCAGTGTGTACGAGTGATGTTACACACCGTCCCCTTTATGTTGTGTGATTATGAGCTCAGTTATATGTTTGGCCACTATGTTTCCGCGGGGGCGTATGGATGCATCCTAGATATGATATGATATGATTTATATGGTGAATGATGTCATGTGCAATACGCGTCTTCACAGTCTGGGAGCTAGCTACTCCATTGGTTACTGAGGTCTCCCCTCCTACTATATATGGTATTCCGAGGTCACCCCTCCGAATACAATGGTTACTTATGATATGATATGATATGATATGATATGTTTCGGGCTCGTGGTAGATTTCTGACAACCCTTACACTTTTGATATACCTATATTGTACCTTCTGTATTTCCCAACGCATCATATTCTGTATTAATTGTTCATTACTCAAAACCCTTATATGACTCACTCTACTACCAAGATATATATATTCCATTGCTTTGATCTGTCACACTCTCATTCCGTTACTTTAGACTATCGTTCCATTCACGTACCGGGTTATTATATGCTTATTGAATTTGATTATGCTATTCATGTTTTATGTGACTACTGATTATCCTGCTATGATGTGATTAATATGCGGTTATCTGAATTACATGTTTCCATCTGATGATATGTGATCTCACTGTTATGTGACCCTCTGAATTGTCTGGTGACCATGCTAATGTGTAATCGATAGTTTTGTCTGTTTATTATGTGTACTTCGTTCAATTAATCTCGTGGACTATGACTATTCCGTTGTGTCCTTATCTGCTTATTGTTGACATGCCATGTTTACATTTATGTGTATGCTACGGTTTGATTGGGTAAATGGTTCAACTTGTGACGTCTGGCTTGTTAATTTGTTTAGTTGCCATGCTATGCCTTTAATTGATTTAATTATATCGGTTATAGTGTATTCCTACTTATTACGTGTGACTGCCATGTGTTGACTGCTGTTAGTACTTCCGTTGGTCATGATACTGGTTGTGTTTTCAACTAAGGGTTTTTGACCTGTGTGATTGCCATGCTCACTTACTAATTAACTGCTTCCGCTTGCCTTTAGATTTCCTTTTGACTTGTATGTCTTCTGATTTCCTGAATTGATTGTATGCCATATATATGTTGCGTGGATACGACGTCTGCTATGCTTATGTTTCAGTACTTGTATGCCTGGTTTGTATGTGCATGTATATATGTCATCGATGCTTTGCTTTGCTTCGTTCTCCTTGTTATATGTTCTTTTTGGATATCTGTATAACTGTGTTCTGCAGGATCCTTCTTGACTCATTGGTTCCCTTTCTTTGTGACTTTGTTATCAGTTTCCTCATTTCATTTCACAATTCTGATTTTATTTGGCTTTCGTGTTGTTATATCTGTTCACTGGGCTTTTTAAGCTCAGCCGCATTTCTTTTCCTGCGGCAGGTTTTAGGTTTGAAGATGGGCTTTGGCGGCCTGAGAGTTGGATTATCTGAGTGGACCAACCCTAGTTACCTTATTATTTGGACTTATTTGTCGGGCTATCGTTTGATATTTCATTTTATTTTAGAAATTTTGGATTTTGTTATTTTTCCTTGTAAGTCGCTTGTAAAATTTTAATTGTATGTTCTGATATGACACCAGAATGTGACACTTCTACCCTCGTCGAGCTGGGGTGTTACAATTATGGTATCAGAGCACAAGTTTCGTCTTGTTGACCTTAGGATTGACCTGTGAGGACTGGGTAGACATTAGGCTTCCGCCTGTTCTGATCTCTTCTGATTCCTTTTGATTGTCGTTCAGATTTGACCTTGATATTCGTTTGTCTTCACTGATTTGGCCTTCTTCTTTTCGCATCGAATTTTGTTATTTGGTCTTCGCACATCCGTCTGCTGATCGTTAGGTGGAGAATACTCGTGGAGTTGAAGATGATGGTGCTGTCCCTGCGTTGCTGCAACAGTTACTGGGCTGAAGAGGTTCGTGAAGCAGAAGCCGCACCCGACCGTCGTGTTGCTGGAGACATCAGGTTGCTGCTGGAGGAAGCTGGACGGACCAACCAAAGGCGCAAAAGACGGAGACAAGATTCAACCGGTGGCTGAGAAGGTTCATCTACTTGTGTTACTCCGATTCGTTTGTCATGCGTTTTGAGGCGGTTTGATATCTTGCTATGTGATTTTAATCGGCATCACTTTTCTTTGATTTGTTCAGAACTCGGTTTGAATCGTGAAGTTTTATCGTTTAGCATTTTTGTAATATCTCAGCTTTTCTTTTGGATCGTCAGAAATGAGTCATGAGGAACCGTTTTGTGCAAGTTGGTGGCCTTCTTTCATTGTGATATGGTAAGTTGTTTGATGTAGTTTATGCTGTGTGTATATGAATCTTGTCTGCTTTAGTAGGTTACATGATATCTGTATGTGATATGTTTTGTTGTGATGTTGATTATGTGGTTTGTCATGACCCGGAACAGAATATGATGACAATAAGGACTTGTTATGTGATGCAAGTATTATGACGCCTGATCAACGTAATAATACCGAGATCATATAATTTGACCTTATTGAAATCATACGACATATTGGGAAATGCCTGGGGTTGGTACGTGAATGGACTATGAATTTTCTTATGACCTTATTGAAATCTCTAATGTGTAGTTATAGTTATTTCTCATCCTTTTTATTTTAAGAATTTTCTTATTTGATTCTTAATGAGTCTTAGTAGCATATGTTGTTACCATTTTTAATTAATAATATTTTAGTAATTAAATGTTACTCATTTTTTAAGTTTTCTTGATTAAAAAAAATTGTGTAAATGCTTTATAAGTAGTATACATATAAGATTTTTATATCTTTTTGTTTGTTTATTTTTCTAAAAGTGTCATATTTATGCTAAGAAAATGTTTTGTTTCATTTTTAACAAATTACTTATTTATCGTATAGCTATTGTTTAATATATACTTAAAAAACGGACAACTCAAATCATTCAGACAATTATAAAAAAACAAACAACATTATTTCATTTAGATTCAGACTTTATAACCATCTCTTATCAGTAAGATGTGGTAGTCAGATTGAGACTTAAAACATCTTAGTCAAGCAAACACACCCTAAGTGAAAATATATTATAACAGATCCGAAAAATGAACTATATTAAAAAAAAACTCCGACACTGCATAAGTTCTCCAAATCTGGTACTATTATTTAATGATTATAAAAAAAAATCAGCTTGTTACTTTGTGGTTCTTATGAACGTTAATAGTCAAGAACACGCGAGTATCTGCCCCTGCATTCCGAGCAAATAAATGTTGAAACTTTACAATACAGAAATTAATCATGTCATCGTGTTTGCTTACACGATAGTGCGGTTTTAAAAGAAAAGATTGATTTGTAGTTTTCTACATAGCTAAAGAGTTGCTAATGCAAAAAAGATCCCCAACGGTTGCCAGCTGCGATGATAGTAATCAGGTGGCTGATAGAAGACATGATTAGGTCCCCACTGTCCACCAAAACCTGAAAATTCATAAGGTGGCAGATTATGAATATACCCATGGGGTTGTTGATTAGGCATTAACCCAAAGGTTGGCTGGTTATGTGGAAAACCGGGTGGTAACAGATTAGGTGGAAACCCGTGGGGCGGAAAACTGGACAACCAAGTTCTGTCATGGGGAAAGGAGGATGATGCTTCTTGTCGATGATGATCAGTATATATGTTGAAGTTTGGGTATGGGTATGGGTATGGGTTAGAATTTGAGTTCATGTAAGGGTATGGGTTTGAAGTTGCCTTTGGCTTAGGTTCTCGCTTTTGGTTTGGCTTTGGTTTTTGCTTTGGGTTTGGTTTTTGCTTTAGGTTTGGCTTTGGATTTTGCCTTGGGCTTTGTTTTGGTTTTTGCGTTGGGTTTGGTTTTGGTTTGTCCGTTGGGTTTGGGTTTGGTTTTGGTTTTTGCTTTTGGTTTAGGCTTGAGTTTGGGTTTGGTTTAGGGTTTAGATTTGAAGTTGGGTTCGAATTTATGTTTGGGTTTGGGTTTAGATTTGAGTTTGGGTTTACATTTAAATTTGCTTTTGGCTTTAGGTTTGAATCTGGGTTTGCGTTTAAGTTTGGAGTTAAATCTGGGGAAAAGGTTGGCTCTGTTGACTTTTTCAACTCCGTCTTTTCAAACCGCACAGCCTTCCTCTTGTGAGCTTTTATACTCTCCTTTACTAAGGCTGCAGCTCGTTCCTTGGAAGACTTATGCTTATCTTTTTGAGTTGGCTGTATACTTTGAGATGGTCCTTTACGGGATACCTTTTGGCGCTTTATACCTAATACAGGTCACAGGAAACAACCAAAAAAACTGAGCATGTGTTTCAGGTTAGAAAGTAACAAACAAATCGACCCTTCCAACCTGTGTGCTTTAGCTTATCATTGAAAACAAAAATTCTTGCAAAATACAAAAAAAAGGCATTATTTGGGGGCACAAAACCATCAAGCAAGATACTTAATTTTGTAATTGAAGTCCATAATTAGCTGAAAAATACTTTTTATGGCAAACTGTAGTTGTAATTTATTTTTTTATTTTAGCGCATACATATATTGGTTACATTTTATGTCGATATTACCTGCATTATTACTGGAAGTAATATCTGTCTTCCTCAACTTGCGTTTATACTTATTAGCTGCTTCCGCTAGCCTGTGTTTCTCCCTAAGCACTTTTGATCTTTCTGCTTCATTCTCCCAAGGCTGAAAACCATCACATAAAACATTAGATACTAGAAAAGCATCAGTGTTTCCATAATCAAATGTTTACCTGTCTAAGTGTCCCAAACCTGTAGAGATTCCAATCTTTCACTACCACAACTGAAAGTGGACGGAGATACAAGGATCCTTTGGTCCACAGCACTTCAATCTTGACAATAAAAAACCATAACATAAATTAGAACTAAGATTAGAATTATGGTAATGCACATAATACACAGATTTATGGTTTCCCAGTTCCCACTATCTTAATTTGACTAACCGTGAAATCATGTCGTCTTTTTGGTGCTAAATAAATTTCTTTAACAATCCTCCCAACAATGGTTCCTTGCTTCCCAAGTATCTTGTGTCGCTTGTATACGTCTTGTTTGAAAAACACAACATCTCCTTTGCATGCATCACCTGCAATTAAAGAAATGTTTTGCTTTAATAAATTAATGGATAAACTTTCTGAAGAGAACATAGAAGAAAAGAAAAGAGAGCTATTACCTGTGCAGTCAACGGAAAATGATGATCTGGGGTAGATTGATTTAAACCTGGAATGTGCGAAAATTAAAAAAAGTCCATCAAATGTCAAAGATGACAAACTCTCCCAAACACCATGTGACAAAAATCATGTATATAAACTAGGTTAAACATTTGATATCTAAACCTAAGGGAAACAAGTTTAACTAACAAAACCCAACAGTAGGTTGCATTTAAGTTAGAAGTAATTAGGGCTCGACTCAAGCTCTTACAACCCTTATCAAATATGTATGTGTATTATAACTGTTTAAAATTGTCAAGCTCTTACAACCCTTATCAAATATGTATGTGTATTATAACTGTTTAAAATTGTCAGTGATGTTACATTACAATAGCTAGATTTTCGCATTATTATTAGACGTTTCCAAGTCGTTTCCAAGTTAGTTTACCTTCAGGTATAGTTTTATTGACTTTTAATATATACTTGGAATATGTTTGGACCATAGGGCCAGTTAGTTTAACTTCAGGTATAGTTTTATTGTGACTTTTAATATGTACTTAGAATAATTTTGGACCATAGGGCCTTTCACCTAGCGGTATCAAGGGTATTTAGTATGTCCCTCAACCAAGTGCTTGGGGGTTTAGGGTTCAAATCCCACTTGGGACAAAAGTGTATAAATTGTTTTCAAAACAATCTAGAGATGAGTTCTATTATAAGATTTAGATATAATTATAAAATGCTATAGATGTATGTGTGTGTGTGTTGGGTGGGGGGGGGGGGGGGGGGGGGGTGTCAAGACCTCATATCTATTGCCCGTGCATTCGAATGAAGATCTGTTTATATAACAGCAAGGAGAAAGTAGTCGCAATAGTGTACATTTGTTTGTTAATACAGGAACATGATCTCAAAATGATTGTTTTGTACATGGTAAGGCATACGTATTCTAAATTTCACAATTTCAAATATCAACGGTTGCTAGTGGAGAGATGATCTGCCATGAAACAGTCAGCCAAACCAATACCTGGGAATGGGTTGTTGGTAGTTGTAATGATGGTAACCAGGTGGCTGATGGAAGACATGATTAGCACCCCGTTGTCCATTATTTTGTTGACCATAAGGGACTAAAGTTCTATCATTGGGAAAGGACGATGATGCTTCTTGTTGGTGGTGATCAGAGATTTTGTAACAGGTTGGATTTAAGTTTGGGTCAGGGTGAAAGGTCAATCGTGTTGACCTTTTGGATTTCATCTTTTGAAACAATGCAGGTATGACTTTTTTCTTGTTAGCTGATGTACTCTCCTTTACATGCGCTTTACCCTTTCTCTTAGCAGATGTCTGTTTATCTATTTGAGTAGGTCGTGACTTCTGTTTATCTATTTGAGTTGGTTGTTTACTTCTACACGGTCCTTTATCAGATACCTTTTGACACTTCCTACCTGATTATATTCAGAGGCATTAACATAATAGTTAAAACATGCGTTCCAGCTAGTAACTAAACAAACAAATTATTGACTCTTCATAAAGTGGTGTGGCAGCAGTGAATGTATCTACAAGATATGTGGATTACTATAACAAAAATGAACATAGTACCTATATTATTATTGGAAGCAAACCCTGTCTGCCTCAGTTTCCGTTTATGCCTAGCTGCATCCCCACGACTGTGTTTCTCTCCAAGCACTTTTAATCTTTCGGCTTCACTTTCCCAAGGCTAAACCCAGCAAAAGACAGGCAATTAAAAGACTGTAACATTGAAGTATCACTCTTTTCCATAAATTAGTAGTTTACCTGTCTGAATGTCCCATACTTGTAGAGATAGCGGCCTTTAACTAGCAATATGGAAAGTGGATTTAGCTTTGTGGACCTTTTGCTCCACAAGACTTCAACCTTTAAATATAAAAAAATTAAAAAATAAAAATTGCAACAATAATTGAGTTAGAATTGGACATGGTCATGCCAATTCCAGATATTAAGAATTATGGCTTCCATCCATATCTGCCTAACCGTGAATGTATGCTGTTGCCGTGATGCACCATAACTTTCTGTAATGATCCTCCCAGCAACAGTTCTTCTACACACTACTTTTATCCCCTTCTTTATGTTTTGTCTGAACATCACAACATCTCCTTTGCATGCATCACCTGCATTTGATGGAACATTTTAAATAAAATGATGGCCAAACTTCTCATGAGAATGTAAAGACAGAAGAGAAGTGAAGTATTACCAGTGCAGTTGATGGAAAATGATGATCTGGGATAAAGTGATTCACCTCCTCCATCTTTTAACCTGGAGTGTGAAAGGAAAAAAATTATATGGTACTCATTTTGAAAAGCACAATTAGCATACTCGAACGAGTACAAATAATATGGGAACCGAGCCAGATATAGACACAATAAGAAATGAGTATTACCAAACACTAAACAATGTATTTTCCTTCTGTAAACCACAATATCTGTATTTATTTTATCAAAAAAATGAAGTCCCTACATCACAGAATATCCTCTCTAACACAATTACTATAATTAGCCAAAAGGTTCTTTGTGGCATCTTAAATTATGCAAGTAAACTATAGTTAGGAGTTTAGGACTATAGAGTTTTGAATGAAAAAGTCTACAAGATGAAAATTCACACCACAAGCCCTTATATGTACAGCCAATTACTCTTTTAAAAACTAATAAGTTCATTCATTATTTACTGCATCAGAAAATTTTCATGAACCTGTCTTCTAGCATTTAATGACCTCAGAGCGTATAAATTGGACATTGTATGGCTCCATGATATCTAATTATGGCTGACACTTGCTGTGTTGTCACGTGAAAAATACTGACACGCATCACAACACATCAGCAGGTGCATATTGGAACACTTCATGAAAGTTTGTTACACTCGCTCATATTTTTAAAGTTTACATACCAAAACGGGACTTTGGAAAAAGTTCAATGCTATTTTATAGCCTAAACACAAAATGTATGTAAGACTTTACGATAATGATAAATCCCAATGGTGAACTAAAACATCTCATCAAGATTTCTGTCAATGAGTCATTTCCCGTGGTTCTAAGAACAGGAACACTTTTAACGTCTCTTGCCTTAAAATATATACCCCATCCAAAGAGAATACTAACTTTGTATATCAGGGACATAAAATCATATGATAACATTATAATGACCTTATGATTTAAAAATGCCACTCTAGCAAAAGACAGAAAAAAGAAGCGACCAATCTCTTTCTGAATATCATTTAGTAATCTAAGAGCTATCCCTTTGCCAGGAAAAAAAAAGTAATCAGGTAGTAAGAAGAAATTGGCATAAGACCATAAAAACTATATGAAAACAGATTCTAATAGTAAATCCTTCGAATTTATTTTGTACTTTTATTTTACTGTCAACTTTTCTTATTATGGACAGAAACAAAAGAAGTAATGGACAGCTACTAATCTAGGCAAATAAGAACTTAACATATATGACCATAAAGAAATTATCCGCAGGTAAGTGTAGTAGTTTCTAACCTCTCATGCTCTTTGATGCGCTCCATCAACTCCTCCTTGGTCCCAGACATCCTCATTCTATGCTTCCTCAAGTATGATTTAATCTCGTAAGTACTCAGCTCGTTTGAATCATTACCTCCTGAAAAGCCGAAATGGCGTCAACTAATGCGTTGATCCCTTAAAAAGCATTTCTGCTCTCCTTTCTTTAATATATATTTTCCATATTTTTCACACCTTCCAAGTAGGATTCAAGTTCAGACAAACAAGAACAAATAATGTAATGAAAGTAAGGGAATGGAAGTGATTTGACTGTAGAAACCTGTAACCGTACTTTAGATTCCTTTCCAAATTCCAATCATTAGAGAAACAAACTATTCTCAAATTATTGTTATTGTGCTATCTTTCACGGTTTTACCAAAAAGTGAGAGAACTACTAAACAGATCATTGCATTGATAAAATCTACATCACCTATTAATGCGTCTTTGACTATATCACCCAAATGTACACTTATAACGCAATACTAAAGCCAATCACCATATACAAAACCCGGACTGCGTCTTAGCAAAGTACAAAGACTATGTGGATGTGATGAGGTTACGACAGAACACATTCAATTTAGCAATTAGGTGGCTGCGAGAAAAACCCATCTGTTGCAAATATCCCTCGGTAACATTCTAATTCCAAAAAAATGAAAGTATCCTAAATTCAAATGATGTTGTAGTTTCCATATTTCAAGAAAGATAGTGGCGGTTTTGGGTTACAAAGAAAACAAGGATAATATCCAAAAGACAAAAACGTGTTTTGTATTTTTCATTGATGAGTTAGGTGATAGAAATTTTCAGTTTTCTGGATAATTTTTTTGGGAAACAAACCAATTTGAGCGCGATTTCAGTCTTCTTTGTTTAGCACAAACTTTTAATGGAAAACATGAGTGTTTTCCTCCAACTAAACACACCCTTAGGGTTTGTTGGTTGCACAAAATTCTCTAATTTTCATCTCGATTCTAGAAAACGTGAAGGGGTGTTTGTCTCACAAAAAGAAAAGGTGTTAAATATTTAGTGACAGTGTTTGGATACTCTTGCGTTCTCCATCTTAGAAAAGTGAAAAGTTCAAAGGAAAGTGTAGACAAGTATAAACCCATGGTTTTCAAAAAGTTATTTGGCTGCGTTTAGTTTTAGAAAAAATAGAGTGTTTTCATCTCTAAAAAAAATCAAAATTCAGAAAACTTGTTTAGATAATATTTTGTAGAAAAGTGAAAAATACAGAAAACTGCAAGAAAAAACATTGAAAACTGAAAATCCTTCTTTTCTATAAGTTAGTCCCATATCAGAAAAGCCAATTTTCAACATTTCAGAAAGAAAATATTCGATTTGAACGCGTTTTCAGCCTTTTTAGAAAAAAATTCTTGAAAGAAGCCATGTTTTTCTATAACTAAAGTCATTAACAAAACCAAACACAGCCATATGAGTTTTAAAAATGTATACAAACGCCTAAACGAAACCGAAACCAAATTGATCAAATGATCAGTCTACATAATTCATCTCATTATTTTCCGCCCTATCAATAACAACACCAATCTACAGATAATCATAATTAATTAATTACTTAATTATATAAAAATCCTAATCTAAAGAAAAATTCAAACCTTGATTATCACTGCCACGTGGCGCATCATCTAACGGTATATCCTGATCATCAGATTCCATAACTTCGATAACATCATTATCATCCGATTCGCTACAATCGTCTTCGGAGATTAAAACGACGTCATCTTCTTCTTCATAATCGGAAGAAGATGAGATTACAACGACGTCGCTAGGGTTCATAACGTAGGGATAAAGTTTCAGCGATGATTTGGGGGAAAGCGGAGATGGTTGTTGTTATATGTATTGTTGAGGCAAGCGTGGTTCTTGGGCCTGATCACCGATGGATGGGTTTAATAACGTGTAACGGGGGTTACATTATGTTTCTGTTTCCAAACGTTTTAAGTTTAATTATTAAAATTAAAAATAATAATAAAGAAATAAAATAAATAAATAAATAAAAAGTAAACCGTTCCCGATAGACACGCCCAAAATTTGATGTGTGAAATCCGATCTTTTTGAACAAAAAAAATAATAATTATAAATTTATAGATCGGATTTTTTTTTGAACAAAAAAAATCCGATAAATTTATAGATCGGATTTTTTTTTGTTCAAAAAAAAATCCGATCTATAAATTTATAATTATTAGAAGGGTATTGATATGTACACATAGAGTTTTACTTTGCACACATAAAATTAACGTGTGAAGACAATTATACCCCTCATATTATTTACCTAATATTGTCGCTATAGTTCCTTCTCTATTCTCTTCAACCAGACTGTCACCATCGCCTGTTATCCCAACTCCCATCCAGCATTAATTCTTGTTGACATTGAAGGTTGTTTTACTCGCTATACTACCCGAAAACGTTACGTATTCTTCATATTGAAAAACATTGTTATGATCAATTTGCGCATGTCATTGTTGTGGGCCTTGTGGCACGTTTGAATTTAGTCATTTACCATATACGACCTTGATCAATTGAAAAGAAGCCTTGTCTTTGAGGTTGAACTGTGACTTCATACTCAAATTTGTTATTTTTTTACGTAAAAATTTAAAAAGAAAAAATATAGAGAATCTGCATATATATTTATGAATATGATATGATTGATACCTTCTGGTATCCAGTTTGGCTAATTATTTTGGTAATTAAGAATTTTCCTAATTTATTCTTAATCACTTTTTCCCACCATGTATTATTATCATCTTATTTTTCGATCTAGTTTGAGGCCGCGCTCGAAAGCCGTATGTACGATTGACTAAGATCAAGAAAGGGTAGATGAGAGGATTGATGGTGATTCTAATTGAGATCAAACCAGTAATATATGAAGCTTTAGAACTCTCGTTAATTTGAATAGATGTTAGGAGTTAAAAGGTAAAAACAATATGAGGGTATTAATGTCTTTACACATTAATTTTATGTGTGCAAAGTAAACTTCTATGTGTACATATCAATTCCCTTATTAGAAATACTAAAGATGGACTAACAATAATGCTCCTTTTTACGTTTCTTTTTTGTCTAATGCTCCTCTTTATGCCTAAAATGCAAATAGATAGCAATTATGTATCAAATCTTACACAAATACAATTATTAAAAGCAATAAACGTGAGATAATAATACTCAAAATGTGATATTATTTGATGTTGTTGAAAAAAACAATAATTCAATTGGTGTGGTTTACTTTTAAACCAATTCCCACAAGGAGAGTGTCCGCTCATATTGTAGGGTATTGGTGGTCACTCACGTGCCTATAAAACATCCACAACAGAAAATAAACAATCAAAGTGTTAGTTTTATGGACATAATTTGATAGTGTATGTTAGGATCGAACTCGAGACTATGGGATTGCACACTTTACGTATGAATGACTAATGTTTAATAATTTAATATAAAATATTGTATTTAATTATTAATTACATCAAATAACTAACGACCGTGAGTAATTAACGAAAATTGACTAACAGACAAAGATAAGGACCGTGGATGAAAAATAGAGAACAAGAAGGATCTAGAATCCTTGTGGGTTGTGTGATCCGATCGGCCAAGATGAAAACCCAAGCCCAAACCCTATCTTGTTCCCTAAGTTTTGTTATCCTATAAAAGCAAAGTCAAGGGTTTATTTTTCGTATCTCTTGTACACACAATAAAATTTTCACAATATACAACTAAACAAGCTACAACATAATCTAAAATATAAAATAATAAAACACACTAATTAATGTTATTTTTAAAACACCCCATAAAATGAAAAGTATATGTTATTATACACATTGTATAAATTAATAAAACACACAAAGCTTCATACAAGCTAACAAGTTGATGGTACACATAGTTTTGAAAATCGGACCGAACAAACAGGTTCAATCGGGAACTGGTGTCTCCACCGGTTCAGCTAGCCAATAAAATCCATCCAAAAACGAACCAGAAAGGACTCGTTGAAACCAATACAAACTGTTGAATCATGCTTCATCAAGATTTATTTCTCCGGTTAATCGTCACAGGATATCCGCCGTCGCAACGCATGGATACCCTGCTAATATAAACTAAATAATTATTAATTTTCTCTCTTTGACTTTTTTTTCAAACCAATCTCAAATCTAAATCCGATTCTAAACCTACTTCGAAACCAAACCGGCCTTAACCATCCAACAAAAGCTAGAACTTGTGCGTTTTAGCTAAAACAAAAAGGGAAAAAGCCAAAAATACTCTATGTACTTCTCGTGAAAACTCATTATGCTTTCTCAACTTTTTTTATTGTCATTATACTTAACGTTGTTTCCATTTTCGACTCATTATGCTTAATTACTTCTTTATGTATAATGACAATAAAAAAAGTTGATAAAGCATAATGAGTTTTCACGAGAAGTACATAGAGTATAATGGACTGACACTTTATTGATTATAACTAAAGTTTGATCAGTTTATGTGTGATATTGCGAGTAATCCACATTTTGTCTTATACATATTTTACAATGGCATCGTCATGTTCTGTTTTGGCTTCTAGGATTCCCAGCTCCTGATGGCGATACGACACCTTGTGCTTGTAGGTGAATTAATGCTTTTCAATGGATTCTCCTCGAGTATGTTTACTTCATCCTGTCGTTGCATACCTAGTAAGCAAAAGTACAAAGTTTGCCGGGTCAGGCACGTTTTGGTTACAAGTCTGGGTTGAAACTGTGATTTTTAGTATGGGTCGATATGAGTAAGTCTGACCCGCTAGCAAAAGTTGCCTTTTTATCTGTTTTATTCTATCTGAACAAGAGGATTGAGGTTGTATGCGTTACAGTGGGTCAACTTTTAACCCGTTCAACAAGTGCCTATACAACAGTAGACATAACCAATTAAAATGAAAATGATTATGTATAATGACAATATTTGAAGTACATAGAGCATAATGAGTTTTTGGGAAAAGTACGTTAAGCATTTATAGCTTTTACCCAAACAAAAAACTTTGGTGGCCAAAAAGATACAACACACCACCTTTCCTTATCTCACCCTCCACAACCTGCGACCACTCCCCTCTTCTTGTCTTCACAAAAACACAACAATGGCGGCTATCCTAAAAACATCAACAACAACATTAACAACCTTATTCATCCTTAAACCAACATTTCTAAAAACCCCAATCTCCACCTTCATTAAATCCCCCCTCACCCACCGCCGTCATTTCATCAGACAATTCTCATCCCAACAACAACAGCCGACCAAACAACATCCCGACAAAAACATCATTAATGTCCTCGAACAACGTGGTTTACTTGAATCCGTTACATCAGACAACCTTAAAACACTTTCAACAACCTCGTCTTTACGTGTCTATTGTGGGTTTGACCCAACAGCCGAAAGTCTCCACTTAGGTAACCTTATTGGAATCATCGTACTGTCTTGGTTTCTACGTTGTGGTCATTCTGTCGTTGCTCTTGTCGGTGGGGCCACTGGTCGTGTCGGCGATCCTTCTGGTAAGTCACTCGAAAGGCCCGAACTCGATATCGAAACGTTGGAAAAGAATATTAGTGGTATTTCTAGTACATTGGTTAGGATACTTGATGGTAGTGAAAATGTTAAGGTTTTGAATAATTATGATTGGTGGAAAGATGTTAAGCTGTTGGATTTTTTACGAGATGTTGGTAGGTATGCTAGAGTTAATACTATGATGAATAAAGAAAGTGTTAAGAGACGATTGGAGTCGTCTGACCAAGGGTTGAGTTATACCGAGTTTACGTATCAGTTGTTGCAAGGGTATGATTTTGTTCATTTGTTTAGGAATGAGAATGTGACTGTACAAATTGGTGGGTCGGATCAATGGGGGAATATTACTGCTGGGACAGAACTGATTCGTAAGCTTGAGAAGTCGGATGCTGCTGCTTATGGTGTTACGTTTCCGTTGTTGTTGAAATCTGATGGGACTAAGTTTGGGAAAAGTGAGGATGGTGCGATTTGGCTTTCACCGGGGTTGTTGTCGCCGTATAAGTTTTATCAGTATTTCTTTTCGGTTCCTGATGCGGATGTAGTTAGGTTTTTGAAGATTTTAACTTTTTTGAGTTTGGAGGAGATTGAGGAGATAGAATTGGATATGAAGAAAAACGGGTATGTGCCTAATTCAGCTCAAAAGAGGTTAGCGGAAGAGGTTACACGTTTTGTTCACGGGAATGAGGGTTTAGAGGAGGCACTTTTGGCGACTGAAGCTTTGAAGCCGGGGTCCGAGACACGATTGGATTGGAAAACGATTGAGGGGATTGCTGAGGATGTGCCTTCGTGTTCTTTGTCTTATGATAGTGTGTTGGATGTAAGTGTTGTTGATTTGTCGGTTTCTACGGGTTTGATTGACAGTAAGTCGGCTGCGAGGAGGTTATTGAAGCAAGGGGGATTGTATTTGAATAACGGGAGAATTGATAGTGAAGGGAAAAGGATTGGTGTTGATGACATTGTGGATGGCAAAGTTTTGTTGTTATCAGCTGGAAAGAAAAATAAGATGGTTGTAAGAATAGCATGATGCTAATTGCATATGTTCTTTTCTTCATTTTTTTGGCACATCGGATTAATGATATATTTATTTATTAAGTTAAGATGAGTTTTTGTTATTGTGCAGCACCTTGAGAAATTTGAATTGAAATTTATAAAATGAAAACGGATATTTATTAATTTATGTCGTGTTATAAGCTTTACCTCATAGCTGTACCTCTTATTTACGTTTGCTCACATATACTTTCCGCACCTTTATCTACTTTCTGTTCATATATATTGTAACATTATTTGTTTCAACGTTCTAAATGGAAAAATGCACAAATGAATATTCGAACATTTGTGCAGATAATTTTTTTTTAAAAGTTCATATTTACATAAAGACTTAAGATGCTACTTCGTTATGTTAGGAAATTAGAACTGGTTTTAATATTTCAGCTCAGCACCTAAAAAAACAAACGGCCCCTGCTTCTCTAGATGACAGGTGAACGTCGTCGGAATGGCTGGCAGTGTATCTGTTGTGCCAAATGTGCAAAGGTATGTACTCTAAAGTCCTTATGTGTGTTTTTTAGCCCATTTTACTAAGGTAAAAAGTAATTGATATTGCTATAATTGGTTTTATCCGAGGATATATGATAATATGGGATGATATATTAGCTATTGCGATTAGATAAGAAACTTGGTACTATGAGAATTGCTACAAATATCAGTAGTTGTTCGATTTTGCGTGAAGGAAACCCAGTGGTTTTTCCCATGTCTTATCAATGATGTATTTTGATTTTCCGCAAGCAACTATTTCATAGATCTAAATGTACCACGGTGCAGACACAATGTTGAGATGTGACGACTAGTTGAAAGGCTCGGCCTAAGTGGGGGACAAAGAAAGGTCTCCAAATGATTCCATCATCGAGATGGACATAATAGCTGGAACTCTGGAAGCAAGATTTGAAATATGAAAGTTAGAAGTTGGAAAAGAGGCATTTCAAGAGGATTCGCCTATATACAAGTTTTATTATTTCGTTACAAGAATTTAGAACCATGCATAATTTTCTTTGGCATGCCTCTCAATAGGAAATCTGCACCCAACAAAATTATATCCAAGAGCTCTTCTGCCACTAAGTCAGCGTATAAAGGTATAAACTTACCCCTGTGAGCATCTGTTTATATAACGAGATTTTTTTTTGCTTGGCGGAAAATACAAACCAATTAATGTGTTATTTATCTCTGACGGGCAAATGGGAAGATCATAAAAGGGCAGCTAGTATGGTTCATCGAGTCGAAAGTCACTTACTGGTGTTGCCACTGACTGAATTTCATTACTTAAAGAAAATATTATTTCTGAAACTGTTTACAAAAATCTGTAAAAAGTTGACAAAATGTGTTTTAGGTCAATGAGGCCTGATCTTTTCATCGAGTCGAAAGTCACCTACTGGTGTTGCCACTGACTGAGTTTCGTTATTTAAAGAAAATATTATTTCTGAAACTGTTTACAAAAATCTGTAAAAAGTTGACAAAAGGTGTTTTAGGTCAATGAGGCCTGATCTTTTCATCGAGTCGAAAGTCACCTACTGGTGTTGCCACTGACTGAGTTTCGTTATTTAAAGAAAATATTATTTCTGAAACTGTTCACAAAAATCTGTAAAAAGTTGACAAAATGTGTTTTAGGTCAATGAGGCCTGATCTGTTTTGATGTACCAAACTTGCTCTTATCAACTCATTTCCCACCTGTCCAAACCGTGCCTTCCATTTTGCCAATTTTAGCTCAGAGCAATACATTTAAGCAAGTCAGTTGCCATAACATATAGATATTTCAATTAAGAGGCATGTAAGCATGTTATTGTTGGTCGAGTCAAATACCTTATTTTGTGTATTATGCTGTGGAGTGATCCTACTAAAACTACTACAGTATAACTATTAATTATTTGATTTTTTTTTTCTTTTTCTTTTTTCTTTTTTGGTCTATTTTAAAAATTCTGCCTTTTCCAGTTTTGGATCTTAACCGAGCTTCCCGTCTGACTTTCTCACTTATGCCCATTTCTGGTATCTTTGTCTCTGCTACAACAGTTTGCCACCACTGAATCTAGTGAGTTAATCATTTCCGCTGTACGTTCCAAAAATCATTGACTGTTATGACATTAGCATCTTATTCATGAGTGTTCACTAGCTCTGGGGGACATGGTATGAATCGTTTGAAAGCAGGGAGATAAAACCCGAAAACCTCTTATAGCAAAAACAAGATGAAACCCTGTTAATTTAAAACCTCGACTCCTATAAATTCTTTTTTTTTTTTCTTTTTTTTTTTGGGTAAAAGGGTTCCACCCTGGTAAAATAGACTCCTATAAATTCTTAGGAAGGTAGATCTTAGTCATTTTACTCTGTCGGTTTCAGACTGATGTAGATGGAAGCCAACTGCATAGACAAGCAGAAGAGAAAAGAAGCAGCTTGTTGGAGCAAATTAAGAAGGTAAAGGTACTTTATCTTTAACGGGCAAATGCGTAAGATAAAACAATTACCAAAAAATGGTTGGTCAAAGGTCAGACCAATATGTATCATTCTAATTAAATCTTTTCATTAAAAATGTTGTACTGTTTATGTAACTATCTACAGTATAAAAAGACGACTATAACATGTTTGGACAGGTGTGCAAGGTCAACCCGACCTAATATGTTTGGATGTATACCAGAATTGCCTGTATCAACCCGTTACCCACTTACCCACCTCATCTGACCCACCCATTTCACTCTGCCATATCTAGTTCAGATCAGGAAATTGTAGTAACTCAGTTGACATAACATGTGGATATGTCGATTAAAAAGTCACAGAATTGTTGGTTGACACCATCACCTTTAATTTGGTGTATTTTGCTGTTAATGAATCCTACTAAAACTGCTTTAAATTTGTTCATATTTGTCAATTTGTTGTCTATTTTATAAGTTGGTTTGTTTCACAGATTGAAAAATTATGCAGTGGTAAGAAAAGCTTATTTTCTTGCATATAAACTGAGAACCTTTATGTCACACAATCAGATGTTCAATATACTCAACAAGGTGTGTAATGATAAAGAAACACATATTGCAGTGCAAAATAGAAGAGTTGTGATACACCAACCTTTTTGGTTTGTTAGTGGACAAGCAACGGACTTTGAATTCCAGGCTAGAAAAACAATGCCTACCATAAAAATCTGACCATAAGTATAGCCAAATCCACTGGTCAGTGTTTTGAACAAGTTCAAGAGGACATCGATAGGGATTATTATACGCCTCCTATTGACGCACTCGAATATGGCAGAATTGATGGCGTTATTACTCAAGTAAGCATCATCCCACTTATTCCCATCCCAGATCAGGTCAAATCTACATTTGAGTTATGATGCATTACCAAAAATTTCATAAATCCTTGCATCCTGAATTCCTGAATCGACATTCCACTATGATGTCCATGAAAGGGTGTTTGGCTAGTCACCAGTTTCTCTCAAAAAGGTTTTTAATAGAAAATTATTGATCGTCATTCAAGGTTTCACAGCCAAGGTTCTACCTTAGGATTTGCAGCTTTAACTGATGTCTGTCCTAGAGTGTCTTTGGTATTTGTTGATTCAAGCTTCTTCAAATAGTAGTTGTTTTTTACAGTTGCTTTGCCAGATTTCATATGGTGAAATGTTCATGCTACAAATATCTAGTTCCAGAGGACGTTTGGGAAAGTTTAACTAAAAAATATGGGGGAAATTGCTGGTAGCTATGTTTGTTATTGGTTGTGAATATGTTGGGAGTATCGGGTTGTGGTGTGTTTGTGTTTTGGAAAACTAGAAAGATTTTCGGTTATAGGTTTAACAGATCGTCTCCAGTTCCATTGTTTTACCACGTATTAGGAACTGCTTTATAGATTCAAAGTTGATATAAAAAGCTTATAAAATAGAACTTTTTAGACTTGATGGCGTAAAAGTACATTGGAAGGCACATTCAGATTCTCATCTAAGATGTAAAAGAAGGTCCAACCGTTGAAACAGAATCTGTACCTGCTAGTTCGGTCCGGTACTCCGTTCGTGATACTCAACACCATTTTTGGCCTGGTCCAGTTTAAAACGAAACTTCTGCCTTTTGTTAGAATGACACTTATTTCAGGAAACGAATTTGAGTTTGATCATGGTCCAGCTTGGGACAAAGCCGAATTTTAGTTATAACCAAACGTGTACTAAAAAGTGTTGTTTGGTACCATATTTTTTAAATATTTCCGGTCCCGGTCAAAAACATTGGGGAGTTCTGGTCCGGTTTTGGACCGTTGCACACCCGAATGATCAAGATGGTTGACTACCATCTTTATTCCTAGCGCCTCAATGTCATACAATGATACAACAGAAAGGTCCAACAAAATTTCAGTATTTCCAAAAGAAGTTAACTTGGAATAATAAAAGCATAAGTTAGCATAACTCCAAACTCGAGACTTTAGTAATTAAGAACAAACCATCAACTACCAAGTGACCAAAAACGAGCATTCATATCCTAGTATCGTTTGCCCCTCATGCAGAGGTTGCAATTTGCACGCATAAGAATAAGCTACTGGAATTAGTAGGTGGAAATTAGAACATGAAGCATCTGACGATACAATACAAATACAATGGCAATTGCATACATGTTCTTGTTTTTCTAGTCAGTAAATTGATGTATAAAATGAGAGTATTTCCCACCTTTTAACTGCAAATCCCGACACAAATTCAACCAACCCATCTTTACAGAATGCCCGCGTCCAATAAACAAATGTTATTGAGGTTTATTATTAGCCAGGGTCCGACTCGAGACACCATGCAACAATTTCACAAATCCAAGGAAACTTAGTTTCCCGTCAGTGTGTCTGATCCAGTCATGGAGGACGGCGTGAACTGGGACAGATGGGCTAAGGCCGAGTTCCTGGGATAATATTGGAGATATAATGAACGGATGAACAAAATATATGTTGGGAATATAGTTATAGAAAATGGTGGGTTAACTTACAGAAGCGAGTTCTTCTATCATGATGGCTCGGTTGCCATCTTTTTCAAAGAGTTCGTAGGCGCATCGAGCATGTTGTTCCCATCTATCAAGAGCCTCGAGTTGATAGATGTTTATGGCAGCTGCACAAAATTCCTCAAAATCCATCCTTCGGTATTGAAGTGCACTAAGCTGCAATTACGAAGAACGTGCACTATGATTATTATTCCGACAACATTAAAGTAATACGAAGGGTTCATATAAAAAGAAAAAGAAAAAGAAAAAGAAAAAAAAGATAAAAATATCAATGACATACCGATGCTAAGAAATCATGGACACGTGACTCCTTCATGGCATCTGTAGCATGTTTCATCAAGGCCTGAGAACGTTCATGAGAAATTAGAAGCCAACTATGACTTTGCAAAGCCAGTTTTAATAACTTGACTATTAAATAAGTAACCTTTTATATAACTTATGAGCTACTATAAGAAGTAATAATTGCATATGTTACTCACCGCTTTAATATTTTCCATATTTATGGATCCGTTTTTGCTGGGTTCCAACAAAGAAAATTGCTCCTTTAGATAAAATAACTCATCTACAGTCAATGTCTTCGATAAAGCCTGCAAATTGAAAAGGAAAATAACCACGTTCAGCACAAATAGGTTTCGAAAATCAATATTAAACACAAATTAAAAAAAAAAAACAACAACAAAACAACAAAACAAACACACACGCACACACCCGTAAAGCAGCTTTACGAAGAGCAGAAGAACGCATATAAGCCTTCATGAGTCTCAATATCGAGATGTCAAGAGGCACTTTCAATTCATTAGCAGTATTTCGAATCCATGGATGGCCTGCAAACATATCATATTCAGTTACTAATATTACACACAAATTATATTTTAGAGACATTATATGGTGTCAAGTCTTACTGAGGCCTTGAGCAGCAGTCATTCTTTTTCTAGGGTCCTTGTTTAATAAGCGCTTGACAAAATCTTTGGCATCTGATGAGAGGGTCGGCCAGGGTACTTCATCAAAACTTGGATCGGCTTTTAAAACTGCTCGAAAAATTCCAGACTCAGATCGAGCCCAGAAAGGGCGACTGCCACACAAAAGAATATATGCAATAACACCAATGCTCCATACATCTGCCTCGGTACTGTATGATCTATGTAGAACTTCAGGCGCCACATAGTATGCACTGCCCACAATATCATTAAGCCTTTCATCTGAAAACCATCCATACATAAAACCGGAGATATAATCAGAACCAATACATACATAACGCACAAACATATATGTATATGTAGAGGGGAAGTACCAGGCTTCACGAAGTCTGACAAACCAAAATCTATGGCCTTGAGTGGTGAGTTCTCATCCTTAGACGTAAATAAGAAATTCTGATGCAACAATTAAAAAAAAGTTAAACAAGAATTGCTGGAAAAAAATAATTACACAAAAGTGTATAATACACAAACACATGAATTTTGTCAGTATCAAAGGTTAATTAGGACATTTGACTAACGGTCAAACAATTACTTTTACTAATTGTGTATTGGGTCAAACAATGCACTTTTCATGAAATAGAGGATGTGAGTTGACAAAACCATATGAAGAAACAAAAAAGCCCATACACATAGAACAAAGCTTACAATAAGCACATGGTGTTTGGTCAAATAATATAAAGGTTCAAAATTTAGCTATGGAAAGTAATCTACATGTAAATCACTCACCTCCGGTTTCAAGTCCCGGTGAACCACGCCTTGAAGATGACAAAAAGCAACCACATTTAATATTTGTATTAATACAGCTTTAGCATCGTCTTCGGAGTATTTCCCTCCTCTGCGAATTAAATTTCCGACTCAATTAAATTAATGAAAAAAACCATTACTAAATTATTTCTATAACCACTCCTCTTAGAAGCAATAAAAATGTTACCTTGATAGAATTCTATCTAAGAGCTCCCCTCCTTCACATAACCTAAAACAATTCAATAATTTTTAGTTACATGCCAATTGATACAAAGCATGAAGAAATTTGATCATAAAATATATATTGCAGCACTTACTCCATAACAACGTAGACCTTTTCATGATCTTCATATGCATCATAAAACTTTACTAAGTTGTTATGTCCCGTCAATGCTCGCAATATCTTCACCTCCCGTCTCACATCTTCAATGGCTATGGCTGTTGTCATCTATAAAAACATAGCAAAACCAAGTCAAAACACATTAAATTTGCATCAAGTTTAACATTTACCATGACACATAATTAAAATCAAGTATTTAACCATCCGTTAAACATCTAAAATACAATTCCACTTGGACTAATTTTTGCACACATATGATAGAAAATTCCCTATGAGCTATTCTGTGGGTGAATATATAGTTACATGTGATGTAAACGCAATTAATGTGAATTGCAGTCGTGATAATCAGTTTTCTAGTGCTTGACCAAAAATGAAAGTATTTAATTATTTATCATATTTCTCATACTATAAAGAAAAAAATCACATTTTGAGCAGCTTGTAATGCGTACCCCTAACAAAACTAATATTTTTAAGTAAATCCAAAACGCCCTAACCTAAATCAATGCCACTGACATCAATCTAACAGTAACCATAACAGGCACACTGTTTATTTTTAGCCAGAATCCTATATTTTGCAAATTTCACCCTGATCATTAGTATGAAACAGCTTTAACCAATCTTTCTAAATATTGGTATCTACAAAAATTCAACATATTCAATTCCCCCTAAAACTAACTAAATAAAAGTTAACAGCAGGCGAACGGATCATTACAACTGGAATCCTAAATTCCACATTAAAAGTTCCCCTTCTAAATATAGCAATAATCCGTCTAAAAACATCTTATAAACATCCATCTCAATTCTGGCTTCTACACAAATTTAACACATCCCAACTACTCAAACCAACTCAAAAAAAAAAAAAAAAAAAGATAAAGTTTTCCCTGTTCAGGTTACCACAGTATTCCCGTGACCGTTTCCAACCCTGTCCCTAGCCATCCCAACATGTGTTACTAGAGAGGTTTTCCCTATTCAGGTTAACGAGGAGGGCAAGCCTTCAACTCAGATATACGCAACCTAACCACAGTACCCCATAACCGTTGCCAGCTCTTTCCCTAGGCCACCTTAGTACCCCAAACCAATTCAATTCCCCCTAAAACTAGAACATAAACCTGAGATCCAATAATACCTTAGATTTAGGAATAACTTTAACAGCAACATCTCTCCCCTTAAACTCGCCTTTTTTAAACTTAGCTTTACAAGTAAACCCAAAATGACCTCTCCCAACTTCTTCACCAATCTCATATTTACTCCCAATATTCTTCAAAAACCCAAAGCTTTTATCCAACCCACTTTCCTTTTCCTCACCTTCTTCTTCAGGTATAACCACAGTTGACCCACCACCTTGTCTTTTTGCCAACACTGACTTTATATGCTTCGCCGGAGACGGCGGCGGAAAGGGTCGCCGGAAAAACCTTCTGGGCGTTGAAGTAGTACTTCCGGCGGTGGTTGCCGGAGATGGGTTTTTTGAGAACCAGTTTCTTCTGCCTGGGCTTGGGCTGTAGAATGGGAAAAAGGGTGACTTTTTTATTATTTCGATTTCGTGTTTGATGGAGTCATCATTCGCCGGAGTTTGGGGGTTGGTGGCCGGAATGTCGCCGGAAAAGTCTTCTGTGGTGGTGGGTTTGGAAGTGCAGCCACCCATTGGTAAAACCCTTGATGGATATAATAAACCCTAAAGCATTGGTGTTGTTGTATTTAGGGTTTGGTTAAATTTGGTTTTGAGTTGAATGTTGGATAAAGAGAGAGAGAGATCTGCTGTAGTTGTATAGATGGTGATAAAAAGGAAAGTTGTGTGTGTGTATGTGTGTTTGTTTTCTTAGCTATGTTGAAATTTGTACTTTTGTCTTATATTTTAGGGAAAATGGCGCGAAAAGTCATCAAACTTGACACTTATTGTCATTGTGTGTAGCGACCTATTCGCGAAAAGTCATCAAACTTGACACTTATTGTCATTGTGTGTAGCGACCTATTTTTTTTGTCATTGTGACACAAACCTTTTGGGATCGTGCTATTGTGTGTATCGGTGACTTGTTTAACTTGTTGTAGCAGGTCGTGTTAACGACCGTTAACTTTTTTATTGCACCGTTAGTCCTTTTCGTCTGTTTTTAACGACCGTTATTATATTATTGCACCGTTAGTCATTTTCGCCCGTTTTTTACATGTTTTCATCCGTTTTTGCACTTTTCCGTCCGTTTTTGCACGGTTTCGTCCGTTTTTACACGTTTTCGTCCGTTTTCACACGTTTTTACACGTTTTCGTTCGTTTTTACATGTTTTTACACGTTTTCGTCCGTTTTTACACGTTTTCGTCCGTTTTTACACGTTTTCGTCCGTTTTTACACGTTTTCGTCCGCTTTTACATGTGTTCTTTCGTTTTTACACGTTTTCGTCCGTTTTTACACGTGTTCATCCGTTTTTACACGTTTTCGTCCGTTTTTACACGTTTTTACACGTTTTCGTCCGCTTTTACACGTGTTCTTCCGTTTTTACACGTTTTCGTCCGTTTTTACACGTTTTCTTTCGTTTTCGTCCGTGTTTACACGCTTTTACACGTGTTCTTCCGTTTTTACACGTTTTCGTCCGTTTTTACACGTTTTCGTCCGTTTTTACACGTTTTCGTCCGTTTTACACGATTTCGTCCGTTTTTACACTTTTTCGTCCGTTTTTACACGTTTTCGTCCGTTTTTACACGTTTTCTTTCGTTTTCGTCCGTTTTTACACGCTTTTACACGTCTTCTTCCGTTTTTACATGTTTTCGTCCGTTTTTACACGTTTTCGTCCGTTTTTACACGATTTCGTCCGTTTTTACACGTTTTCGTCCGTTTTTACACGCTTTTACACGTGTTCTTCCGTTTTTACACGTTTTCGTCTGTTTTTACACGGTTTCGTCCATTTTTACACGTTTTCGTACGTTTTCGTCCGTTTTTACACATTTTTACGCGTTATTTTCCGTTTTTACACGCTTTTACAGGTGTTCTTCCGTTTTTACACGTTTTCGTCCGTTTTTACACGTTTTCGTCCGTTTTTATTCGTTTTTACACGTGTTCTTCCGTTTTTACACGTCTTCGTCCGTTTTTACACGTTTTCGTCCGTTTTTACACATTTTCGTCCATTTTACACGTTTTTTTTTGTTTTCGTACGTGTAAAAACGTTTTTTTTACATGTTTTCGTTTTACACGTTTTTTTTCGTTTTCGTTTTCATTTTCGACTTTACACGTTTTCGTACGTTTTTACATGTTTTCGCTCGTTTTTTTACACGTTTTAGTCCGTTTTACAGGTTTTTTTTCGTTTTACACGTTTTTTTTTCGTTTTGCGTCCGTTTTTTTTTTCTTTCTTACACGTTTTCGTTTTCGTACGTGTAAAAACGGACGAAAACGTGTGAAAACGGACGAAAACGTGTAAAAACGGACGAAAACATGTAAAAACGGATGAACACGTGTAAAAGCGTGTAAAAAGTGTAAAAACGGATGAAAACGAAAGAAAACGTGTAAAAACAGACGAAAACGTGTAAAAACGGACGAAATCGTTTAAAAACGGACGAAAACGTGTAAAAACGGACGAAAACGTGTAAAAACGGAAGAAGACGTGTAAAAGCGTGTAAAAACGTGTAAAAACGGACCAAAACGAAAGAAAAAGTGTAAAAACGGACGAAAACGTGTAAAAACGGACGAAAACGTGTAAAAACGGACGAAATCGTGTAAAAACGCACGAATACGTGTAAAAAGGGACGAAAACGTGTAAAAACGGAAGAACACGTGTAAAAGCGTGTAAAAACGGACGAAAACGAAAGAAAACGTGTAAAAACGGAAGAACACGTGTAAAAGCGTGTAAAAACGGACGAAAACGTGTAAAACGTGTAAAAACGGACGAAAACGTGTAAAAACGGATGAACACGTGTAAAAACGGACGAAAACGTGTAAAAACGGACGAAACGTGTAAAAACATGTAAAAACGAACGAAAACGTGTGAAAACGGACGAAAACGTGTAAAAACGGACGAAACCGTGCAAAAACGGACGGAAAAGTGCAAAAACGGACGAAAACATGTAAAAAACGGGCGAAAATGACTAACGGTGCAATAATATAATAACGGTCGTTAAAAACAGACGAAAAGGACTAACGGTGCAATAAAAAAGTTAACGGTCGTTAACATGACCTGCTACAACAAGTTAAACAAGTCACCGATACACACAATAGCACGATTCCAAAAGGTTTGTGTCACAATGACAAAAAAAATAGGTCGCTACACACAATGACAATAAGTGTCAAGTTTGATAACTTTTCGTGCCATTTTCCCTATATTTTATGTTAACTTATGAGTTTCAAGAGAATACATAGGATTGTACTTTGCTTTCTGAGGGATGATTCAATAGTTACGTATTTGTTTTTAAAACTAATTATCCAAATAATCCTTTTATATACTAATTTTACCAAACTAATTTTTTTTAATGTTTTACACAAATAAACAAAATATGTTACAATTATATTTTTCATTCGTCTAGCACTACTTGCCCAAAAATAAAACGCTCCAACTAAATTTAAACAAATTAGAAATATGGACTAAGACATCATACGACTTAAAAGATTGGACTAAAAACCAACTGGTTCGGACTACTGTGCACAAATGAAGCATATACTCCGTAATACATAATAGTTTCTTCACATCAATATAGAGTACTTTTATTAAATTCAAACTATTTATGTATTAAGTACAATACATTTTATATAGAAATAGTAAATTTAAAAATGAAAATAGTAAATCTAAACATGTAAAACATGTTTGTCGACTAAATTTCTAATAGTAAAAGAAATGAAAGATATAAAGTATTTTTTACTCGATACAAACTATTGTTCCAACAAACACTTATAACTTATGTATTACATTTTAAAGTATGGATCAAATGAGAAACAAAAGTAAAATGAGAAGAATGAGAAGTTTCTACAACCGTACATTTTATATGCACCTACAATAAAAAATACATCTTTCATGAATTTTTCCCTTCTTCATTTGAAATGTGTGGCTACAAATATTTCTCATTCTTCTTATTTTATTTTCTCTTCTCACTAGATTTTTTCCCTTAAAATTTATACATTATATATGAAAAATAGTAAATCTAAGTTTGTATTAAATTTGATATATTTGTCGGCCGTCTCTCCCCTGAAGTGCCAAAGAGGTTTCGCCTAGGTGTCTACGTCGCCTAGCATCTCGCCCATCAGTGTCATTCGCCCCGCACTCGCCCTATCACTCGCCCGTCACTCGCTTAACATTTAAACTCGCCTAGCATCTCGTCTAGCATTCTTCATTCGCCCAGGACTCGTCCAACACTCACGTAACATTAAACTTGTGTCATCCGAAAACAATACAAATTTCGCGTTAAAAAATCACCTGGAATTCACTTGGAAAGACACGTGTATGGTGAAAAAGTCATCTAGTAATCAATCTAACGGATAATATTTAAAAGTTCAGTTTGAAAAAAAGTATGGGCGATGTCCAAATTCGTAAAAGTATAGTAGAAACAGTTCATTTAAAGAAATTTCTCTTGTTTTTATATTTTTGGGTATTTTAAATAGGGTTTTGTTGTTTGTAGCACCAGAAAGGCAGAAACTATGTTTAAAAGTAAAAAACACGCAATAAGAGTTGTATATTTAGTTGTTCGCGAGTAATTAAAATTACGGTTGGTGCCAACGGAGAGCAGCAAGCACCGGCAAGGAAGGAGTCACGGCGGCATCACTGCTGGCAGCGAGCTTGGTGTCGCTTGAGGAGGAGAACCAAGGCAGCTAAAGGTGAAGGTTTCGCTGCATATGGACTTGTGCATATGTTGGCCCTCAAGAATTATATCCTTTGCTACTTAAGAAATAAAAAACAAAATAAAAAAATCTCATTTTTTACCTATAAATACCTCGAACTTCACCATTTTTAAACACAACTTCGGGGGTGTTTGGCTAAGCTTATTAAACGTAAGCTCATTTGGGCTTATTTTTTATAAGCTCCAAATTTACGGCTTATTTAAAGACTTGTCAGCTTATATAAGTTTATAAGTTTATTATGATATGATAAACTTGTATAAGCCGACAAGTCTCAAAATAAGCCATAAAATTGGAGCTTATAAAAACTAAGCCAAAATTTCATTAAATTTCAGCTTATTTTTTATAAGTTCCAATTTTACGGCTTATTTTCAGATTTGTCGGCTTATATAAGTTTATTATGACCCAAATGGGCTTACGTTTAATAAGCTTAGCCAAACAGGCCATTCCATTTATATACTCTCTACTTTATACTCTTTACTTTCAAGTTTTTACACAACTTCATACTTAATCTCTACCATATATGGATTGTTGAATTGCTCACTTTCACATATCATCAATGAAATCAAAGTTGGTGTTTAGAAACTTATTGATGGGGATACCATTCGTTAGCAAGCGATTATCAACTTAGATGTGCAGTTTAAGAACGCACACGCAAATAAAATTGATCTAGGAAAGCATACACGGAATGCGAAGACATTCCGAAAGAAAAACTAGCTTTGATTGAGACTTTTCTAGAAGAAGAATCTCGGAAAGATTACGAGATTCATAACGATTTGTTTAAAATGGCGAGCAAAATACAAGATCAAATCAATGCTAAAGTTATTTGGATGCATAAAGGAAACAAATAAAGCAATTATGTTTTAGTTCGTATTGTAGTTTGTATTTTTATTTAAATGAATGAAAATTTAGTTTGTTTGATTTCGTACATGTGCATCTATGCAACGGATACATATAATTACCCCAACGGATAATTTTCTTCCTATAAATACCCATATATATAATTACCCCAACGAATACTTTTCCTCCTATAAATACTTTTACCTTCATTCTTTTTAAACACAACTTCTTTTTAAACTCTCCCGACTACCATCTCAAAAACTATGGCAATTGAACCAAATGATGTGAGACTAACCATCCTTATGCAACTACGGGAAGAATTTGATGTTGAGGTCGCACTGACAGAGCAAATATTGAACTTGACGCGTCGCTTTGCAGATCGAATTCGTAGTCGTCGGTCTGAAATAATCAGGGTGGGTTCGCTGTCAGATCATCCCCTTCTCGACTATGGTATGCACACTCTTGAAAGAATGACGGTCCGCACACTCTTGAAAGAATTCATTAACAACTACAAAGAAATGTAAAAGCTTGAAGCATGTTTAGGTTATTATTTTGTACGCTTATGTTCTTAATTATCTATGTAACGTTTTTAATTATGAATATCAATAATGTATTTTTAATAAATAAATAAAAAATAGAATGAAAGGTGAAATGGTTGGAGTTGTTGGGAGTGAAAAGTGAGGGGTGAGCGGAGAAAAAAAACTGATGTGGCGTTGAAGTGGAAGATGAAGTGATATTATTGCTAAAAGTACCCTAAGGATGAGTAGTTATTTTGAAAGTATAAACACAAAATTTATTAAATATAACTCTAATTGTTATATTTAGTATTTTTTTTTATATAGATATTTAGGTTTTTATGTTCTCTTTTGACATAATTAAATGTTGTTGTAAACTCTAAGATGTGTAAAACTTGTGTGGTAATAATAATAAAGTAAATATGTTGTTAGCATCAACGTATAATATGTTTTTTTTATTATAAAATAATCGAGAATAATAAGTAATTATGTGTGAAAAAAGCGTAAAGAGAAAAATTAGTGATTTTTGGTAAATATATTTGGACATTGTGTGATTATAGATGTTTAAGGGGTTAGTTTGTAATGATAGTTTTAAACTTGTTAGCAAAATTCTTACAAAAGATAGGAAGTTATAGAATTAAATAAGACATAAGACATTCAACATACCAATACTCGAGCTTAATAAGCTCTTTCCAGATATAAGGTTTGTTTCATTTAATAGGTTATAAAAGGTTATTTTATAACGAAAAGTTCTCAAAAGCTCTTAAATATAAGCTTTGTGTCGATAACTTATGAGAGAAGCTTAAGCTTTTACAAAACATTAGTTCATAAATACTCTTTGTGGTTTATATGGTAAATGAATTTATCTACTTTTTTTATAACTATAGTTTTACATAATTTCTTAAACATGTTCGGATTTTCAAGCTTCGAATACAACACCAACATTTTTTTGTTATATCTTCTCTAAGACCAATGTTTTAAATTTGTATAGAAAGGTGTAATGTCACAAATGTAAAATTGGTTATACTGATAGCCATACTTGGGTCGTGTCGTCATCACTGCTTGGCTTCGGCACACGGTTTTCATGTATCTGTCACAACCCTTTCAATGCCGCCTATAGGTGTTTTGCCCTTATATTGTGGTATTTGTGTTCGGTGGGTTCGATAGAGGAGTTACTGTTTGTTGAGTTTTTTGCATGGAAGATAATAGTCTTTAGATTTGGATCTATGTTTCAGCTATCAACTCAAGACAACGATGGTCATTTGTATCCTTAGTTGATGATGAAGATTCAAGGCGTGGTTGTTAAAATTCTGATCCTAATCCTAGAATTTTACGATTTTATGATTCTATAAAGGAAAAATGATCGAGATGGGATACTAATAGGATCCTGATCTTAAGATCTCGATCGATCTCATCTTACTTTTATCGAACCACAAGCTAAATAACCACAAATTAATGTATTAAATTTTGTAGAATATGAAAAGCAAGATGCTTATTGTATTAAACACTGCATAATCATAACTTTGACATACATTTTTATGATATATAATAATATGTAGATTTGCATAACTTCACAACGCCTATTAAGAAAATGACACTATAGTAGGACCTTAGGATCCCGATCCGATCTTACGATCATGATTTTGCAAAAACAAAAACGATCATAGGAAGGATTCCGATCTTAAAAACCTTGAATGAAGGTGTTAGATGGAACAAGTTTTTGGTTTATGTTTTTCAAAAGTCAAGTTTCTAGTTCAATTGTTATCTTTTAATCATGTTAGGTTTTTATATTCAAATAATGCATTTTGTAAACTTTCATTGCATTTGCCATATTATTTTTTATGGTCCGACTTCAATATCAGTTTCACTTTTGCTAAAACCTTATGAATTGTTTAATTGTTCTATACTTTTCTATAAACCGAGAGAAATTTGATAGAACATATAACCACAAAAAGTTGTCATTACAAAAACTCCTGCGCTTGGAGAGCAAGAGACTAGGGGATGTTTGGTAGAGGGAAATGAAAATGAAGAAATGTAAATACTCAAAATAGATCAAATTCTTGTTTGGTAGCTTAGGGGGTGGCAGTTATGCCACCATAATTAATCCATACCTAATCACTCACCAATAATATCCTTCCATCTCATCTCATACATAACTATAGTTTTTTAGTTGCAATCATGCCTAACCCATACCTCATCTAAAAAAGTGGATTCTTTTTTTATAAAGACAAGAATAAAGGCTTGTCCCTCTCCCACACCAATTCGGTGAACATTACCGATTTGCCATACACCAACACCACACCGATTTGGTGGTATTGGTGTAACCGATCGGTATGACCCAAACCGAAGGCCACCCCGATCCTACTGCCACTCCCTTAGAGAAATAAAAAGATGTAGAATCATAAAGAATTGATGAAGAATTGTTAGTGCAAATTTCAAAGTTTCATTTTCACTATCTATTGTTGGGAATTGAAAAAATAAGACCAGTTTGAAATATTTTTTTCATGATGTCTATTTTAGTTGCAAACAAATTTACTTAAATGTCTTATAATCAAAAATCATGTTTTTCATAATAATTTTTGGTTTAGAAAGTTATTCAACAACTTACATATATTTTTGTATATGATTTTCAAGTATTTTTATTTAATTATGGGTCTAATTTTTTCTGGATGATATCAAATCTGCTACGTAAATTATTTCAAGTTATTTTTCTTTCAAACAATTTTTTTTTTTCCTTTTCTCTAGGATCAAGTCTCTTGTTACCAATACAAGAATTCATTGAAATTCATTGAAATTTTCTACAGATTTCTTTCTAACAACAGAGAATTCCAATTCTCTCTTTTTCTTTGTACCAAAAGTGCCCTAAATGTGAACCATTTGATGCAAGTAAGACAAAATTGTAATATATTTATAGCTTATGCTTCAAAGAGAACACTGAGCAACTATTATTGAATTATATAAACCTTGACTATTGCAAAGAAAAAGGAACTTTCCCCACGTCTGTAAGATGAAAATATAAATTACAAAATTTTAAATATGAAAACATGGATTGTTAAAAAAACTGAGTTTACACTATACATTTTAGGTAGTAAAATTACAGTGAACCAAGTTTGAGATACGAAAATACATTTTGGTCATTTGAAAATCTATCACCAAATTGTTTATGCTTGTCATATCTCATACATATATGAAAGGATCAAAAGTTATTTATATAAAGACATCGACAAAATAATACACAAGAACAACAAACATCCAAACCGAAAGAGAAATTATTTAATGGCAAATTGTACTTCATCTCGTATATATAAAGCGAATAGTACCAAAAACTTGACACAATTATTCTATAAAACTAAATGCAAAACCATCAGAAGTTACCCAAGGAAGTATTAATAAACCAATGAGAAAAAAGTATATGGAATCACTTCCCGTATAAATTAAGGCTGTTAAGATCGCGAGTTAGCGTAAAATCATAAGATTGTTGGAAAAACATGGTCAATTATTAGGTTTGAATGACAATTGATGGTCATCAAATATACTAATGGGGTTTTAGAGCAAGATTAATGTATGGTCATATGTAATGACCAATTTAATTCTATGTTCATGAGCCATTAGTAGGATTTATTGTGATAATTATTTGACCGTTTTCTTTCATTTATTTTCCCTATAAATGAGAGCTTTTCTCATATGTCTAATACGCCAAGAAAACTATTTATATCCTCTCCTTTCGTGTATCTTGTTTCTTTGTGTAATCGTTAGTAATATAGGGAAGGCACATTTTGGTTCGCCTTGATAACTCGTTTGTGCTAACGGGGTTATCCGTTGTTGTTGTATCCTGGGAGATAGACGTTCATGATTCTCAAGCACCGTGGAGAGGACGAATCTGTCTTAAGGAAACTGTGAGCATCACAGGCCTCAACATTTTATTTACTTGTGTTTTTGTGTCTCAACAATTCAAAGATTTACGGTATCGTTTCTCTACACTTTTATGTTTTATGTTATGGTTTATTTGTCTCTAATAGGAACACGTAATACATACAACAAAATATTTGTAGGATTCCACGAGCAAAATATTTTTATGGTTTATTTATCGTAAAATCATAAGATTCCACCAGCAAAATATTTGTAGGATCATTTTAGGATCATGTGTGTTGTAAGATTGCACATAAGATCATGGGATCGTCCGTATAATCGTAAGATCGGCTCTTGATCCAATCTTACCAATTTAACGAGTTAACTTTTTCTTTCTTTCCAAAACCTTATATAAGACTCGTAATTTTTATTCCTTGCTATTATATTACTACATATTATTTATATTTTGGTTCTAAAGTGTTTTACATAAGATCTATATTTTTCTACAATACAAAGTCGTCACGAAGACCGTATAGAAAATCGAGTTTCTATTTTGGTGCGGGAAATGGAGTTACTGAAACATTTGAAATAAATTGATTTTGGATTTTTCGCATGTTTATGATTAATGTCTTTTTTTCTATCTCACTAAATTGTTCATTTAGTTATGTAAAATTGAACAAATTAAATGTATTCACTATTTTTATTACCATAATGTTTGAAATTTGAATTTTTTCTTAGGCTATCTTATAAAGTCATGTTTGATATTCGATAGATAGGTATAAGTGTATTACGTTAGACCCATCAACGCCTATTAGCAAGACAAGACATTTTGGTAGAATCTGATGATCTCGATCTTGCAAGGACAAAAACAATTACATGTAGGATCTCGATTTTGACAGCCTTTGTATAAACTATAAAGTGTCTCCCTATTTTAGATCCTCTTGAAGACTCCCGAATTAAGCTAGAAAAAAATGTCATGTTCTACCGTCTTTTCTAATAATTTTACTTTAACTACTATCATGGAGTGTTAATTAAGATTAATAGTCTTAAGTCTTACCAAGAAGAAGAAAAGAAGCATTGCTTGTGAACCAAGCATAGACCAAAAGTAAGAAACATAACACATCTCTCCAAAAAATATACCAAAGTGTATGACTATAAAAGGTGAAAATGTAACCAATGTAAATTTTGTTTTGGGATATGCAAGTGAGACGCACTTATGGTTATTTGGTCCGTAAAATGAAGAAATGACTAAACGGCTTTTGATCTACATATTACTTTTGTATTGGTTTTCCATCTAAATTTCATTAATATGAACAACTTTTGTCAAAAGAAACACGACATCATGCGACCGATTAATTAAAAAGAATATGCTCAATTAACAAGTCTTCTTCGTCATCTGTCTTGTTGTTTTCATACTCATCTTCAACTTGTTTAAAGGCTCTCATTTTAACACGGTTTATAATGGAATAAGATAATAAATACTTATTATGGAGAAGAGTATATTTAGTTATTTACGTATCAAAAGTTTTTGATATTTTTCTATTTAGAAAAAAAGAAGGAAATTAATTAATATTTAATTACAAAGGCAATTAAACGCATCTTTATACCGTTGCGACGAGCATTTTACTATCTTCGATAAACAAGCACTTTCACGAACTTTGACGATTTTTTTTTATTTGTTTTTTGTTACCTTTTTTTAGTCTTTGTTTTCAGTATTGAAATTCGTATGACATATCAGATGTGATTTGACACTAATATGAGAGTTCGAACACTAAACTACTCAACGACGTTCTCCATTTTCTGCAATGAAAAACACACATTAATGCCTTTCTAACTATATGCCACACACTGTATTTAAATTACATATTATAGCAGTTCCTTTATGAAACTTCCACAATCACATGTGATTTTATGTGTCTTGTCCAACTTTAACGAATTAATTCACTATTATATAATTCAAAATATAAATCCACTAATAAGAAAAATAAAAATAAGAAGAATGAGAAATGTTTTCAGCCACACATTTCAAATGAAGAAGGAGAAATTCATGGAAGATGGATATTTTTTTAGGTATATCTGAAATGTGCGGTTGTAGTTATTTCTCATCATTCTCATTTTTCTTTTATTTCTTATTTGATCCTTACTCTCAAAATATAATGTGTTAGATACAGTTGAAAAGTTATGATTATTTAGTTAAAAAAAAGAAAAAAAAAAAGAAAAGAAAAAAGGGTAAAACTTTTACAATTTTGTAGAAAAAGTTATATTCAAGTTACTACATGTTTAAATATTTGAATATTCAAATTATTGTTGATTTACATTGATTTTTTATGCAAGTTTCAACAATTAAAAAAAAAAAAAAAAAAAAAAAAACGAAAAAAATGTGAAAGCGAAAAAAAAAAAGAAAAAAAAAAAACTTTGTCAAAAGTATATTAAAGTGCTCGTTTATGAAAAGATACTTAAAATACTCATAATAATGATGTAATTTTTTTCGAACGATTAAAATAAATGAACTTAAAAAGAATATTAACTTAAGAAAAAAATGAACTGAAAATGCGTTTGTAATGTAGTACTCCGTATGAAAATAAATGACCATAACATGTATGATACTTTTGATATACAGAAGAAATCTACTCAAAATTATATAAACAGCAAATCGTACCCAACAAGTAGCCGATTAAAGTAAAACATATGTTTATTTTGTTACAATATAATAAGGCGATTACTCCTTTCTTTTCTTTTGGATTATTAGTATATTATTTAATTCGTGTCTTTTTATTTTATTTTATTTATTTTATTTTGTGTGACATTGGCCTTCTCTTTTTGAGGTTTTGAGGTAATATGGAGCATGTACGGTTTTTTTAATATTTAATCATTAAAAGAGGTATATTATTTGAAAAAAAATATATATAAATCAAAATGAGAAATTAAAACGGAAATTATGGAAAACTAATCAGGGATCTTTGACTCTCAACCATGGCTATCTGGTCCAAGCTGTAAAGTATATGTCCATGTGGAATTGTGGATTGCCTGTACGATGCCATTAAATCAAGACGTACCATAAGCAATCTAATTATGTTGAAGGGAGCGCTGTTAATCGGCTCATTATTCACAATTTTCTTTCCCTTCTTATTTTCTTTCATTCTCGCCTACATTTCACCCGTTTTGATCATATTCTTCTTATATTTCATTAAGGGTTTTGTTCGTACAATAACAACGTATTTTCAACTTTGTTCCATTTTAGTACCGTGTACCTTTTTTTGTTCCACTTAATGTAACGTACTTTCATGTTTTGTTCCATTTTAGTACGTCAAAGTACAGGCTACCGGTTAAGAAATGAGTTTTACTGGTTAAATGACTACGTGGTTTTTTTTAGCACATAAATGGTCGACTTAATGCAACGTACTTTCAGGTTTTGTGCTACTTTAATACCTCAAAGTACGGGCTACCAGATAAAAAGTCATTTTTGTCCGTTTTTTTACGTTTTCATATTTTTTTAATGATTTCCTCCGTTTTTTTACGTTTTCATCTTTTTTTTACGATTTCCTCCATTTTTTACGTTTTCGTCCGTTTTTTACGTTTTCGAATGTTTTTTTACGTTTTCCTGAGATTTTTTACGTTTTCGTCTGGTTTTTTTACGTTGTCGTCTGTTTTTTTACGTTTCTTTTTCGTTTTTTTACGTTTTTGTCTGGGTTTTTACGTTTTCCTGAGATTTTTTTCGTTTTGGTCTATTTTTTAACGTTTTCGTCTGTGGTTTTTTTTACGTTTTTCTTCGTTTTTTACGTTTTCGTCCCTTTTTTTACGTTTTCGTTTGTTTTTTTACGTTTTCGTCCGACTTTTTACATTTTCGTCTTATTTTTTACGTTTTCGTCCCCTTTTTTTACGTTTTCGTCCATTTTTTACATTTTCGTCCGTTTTATTACGTTTTCCTCTGTTTTTTATGTTTTCCTTTAATTATTTATGCTTTCGTCCGTTTTTACGTTTTTGTCCATTTTCGTCCGTTTTTCTAAGCTTTCGTATGAAAACGTAAAAAAACAGACGAAAATGTAAAAAGTCGGACGAAAACGTAAAAAATGGGATGAAAACATAAAAAAAATAGACGAAAACGTTAAAAAAAAAAAAGAACGAAAACATAAAAAAGGAAGAAAAACTTAAAAAACACAGACGAAAAAGTTAAAAATAGACGAAAACGTAAAAAATCTAAGGAAAACGTAAAAAACCAAGCGAAAACGTAAAAAAACGGAAAAAACGAAAAAAAACGTAAAAAAGCAGACGAAAACGTAAAAAAAACCAGACGAAAACGTAAAAAATCTCAGGAAAACGTAAAAAACCAAACGAAAAAAAACGAAAAAAAAAAAGACGAAAACGTAAAAAAACCAGACGAAAACGTAAAAAATCTCAGGAAAACGTAAAAAAAACAAACGAAAACGTAAAAAAACGAAAAAAACAGACGAAAACGTAAAAAAACCAGACGAAAACGTAAAAAATCTCAGGAAAACGTAAAAAAACATTCTAAAATGTAAAAAAACGGACAAAAAAAAAGATGAAAACGTAAAAAAAACGTAAAAAAACAGACGAAAACGTAAAAAAACGGACAAAAAAAAAAGATGAAAACATATAAAAAATGACGAAACCGTATAAAAACAAACGAAAACGTATGAAAACGGACGAAAACGTATAAAAAAATTTAACAAAAATTGTTAAGGACTAAATTCGTGATACTCCACAAATCACAGGGACCATTCATGTAATTAAATCAAACAAAGTAGGTTGCTTTATGTTCATTATCCGGTAAAACAAACTTGCACGTACTAAAGTAACACAAAACCTGAAAGTACGTTACATTAAGTGGAACAAAAAAAAGTACACGTACTAAAATGGAACAAAGTTGAAAGTACGTTGCTATTGTACGGACAAAACCCTTTCATTAAATATCTCACAGACACTCACAAAACAAATTAAAAACATCTACTTTTTAAAAATGAGCCCTACATTTTTTGCACCTCACTTTGGTGAGCCGGTCACCATGTTTTGCAATTTGGTGGTTCTTGAAACATGGTGAGTGGTGAGTGGGTCACTTCTACCCCGGATAGTCTTATGTAATAACTAATTTCTTGAACAATAAAATTAGGGTCGTGTTATTGGTACCTTTGGGACATCCTTTAGTGCATTTTTTACAACCTTCACATCTGGTCCACTCTGTTAACAATATAACACAATTTTTTTTTATTAGTTTTTGTTTTGTAATTTTTGTCAATTTTATATTTTTAACTTATTAAACTTTATATTTTTTGTTTCGCATTTTTAGTTTTATGTTTTTAATATAAAAAAAAAAAAAAAAAAAAAAAAATTGTGAAGGTATCACTTGTAAAAAAGAGAAGGTACAAATAACCTAACCCTAAAATTAAGGGTGGGATACCCATACCTCCTCTGTAATACGCCCATACCCCTCCGGTAATTTTATAACAAGACTTTTTGTCTTATCATAAGGGGAGTAGCAAAATTTTAAGGTCCATTTGGTTTATAAGTGGGGTTAGAATATGATTTGGATTTGGTTTAGAATTTGAATTTGTTGTAGGTTTAAAAGTGATAAATTATATTTATTTATATATTTTTTATAATAAAATTTAAATAAAAAATATTATTTGAATATTAAAGTTATTAAGTATGTGAGGGAAGAGACGTGGGTTCCACAAGTTTAGAGTAAACCTTACCCTTTAGCCAATTTTTTAAAAAATCGTGTAAATATGTTTTGAAAAGTCAAACCCCATCAAACAAACATCAATTTCTAGACTTAACCCAAAACCATATCTATAAACCCTCCAACCAAACGCACCCTTAAGTGAGGTATGGATGTATCAATAACAACACTTATTTAAATTATATTATAAATACACAACTTCATTTTTTAAGCCCTAAACCTTAAGAATAAGTCCGATACTAGAGTTTAGGTATGTATTTTTTCAACAATTTAAAGATCTAATTCATGCCATAAATATCTTGTAATTCATGGTTTATCTATTGATTTTTATCTTAATCGTATGTTCAATTATTATCGGTGATTTTTAATTATGATTGTTCTCCATTAATTATGCTTTCCTAATTCACCTTGTCTTTACTTAGGATTGCATGAAACTTAGTAGTGTAATGATTATTCTTATTGTCTCTTGTTAATGAATGTGGTCGTCAGAAGTTAAAAACTAGTTTGGGAATCCGTCCTAACTTAAACTTTAACTATAAACGGCTAATTAAATACTTATAATTAGGTGTTTGATTAGATTGGATATTTAAAATGTCTTGAGGATGCTTAGACATTCTTACGCGCCCTTCACTTAACCTACTACATAGACGTCAATTGTAACACCCCAACCCGACGAGGGTAGAAGTGTCACATTCAGGTGTCATATCAGAACATACAAATAGTTATATAACGAATGACTTACAATGAAAAATTACAAAATCCAAAAAGGTCTAAAATAAAATGAAATCTCAAAACAATAGCCCATCAAAACAAGTCCACAATAATAAGGTAACTAGGGTCGATCCACTCAGATAATCCAACTCTCAGCCCATCAAATCCCATCTTCCAACCTAAAACCTGCCGCAGGAAAAGAAATGCGGCTGAGCTTAAAAAGCCAGTGAACAGATATAACAAAACGAAAGCTAAACAAAATCAGAAATACGAAGCGAAACAAAGGGAACAATAACAAGGTCGCAACGGAAGGGAATCAACGAGTCAATGAGGATCATGCAAAACACAATTATACAGATATATCCAGCAAGAACAACAATCAAAGGAGACCACAGCAAAGCAACGCATCTGATAAGGTTTTAAAATGTACCTTTTTGAGGGGTCGTTTAAGCCCTTATTTGATCACTTTTGTATCCGTTATTACTTAATATCGTTCCTTTTCACTTTTTAGGTATCTTGAAGGCAAAATGCTGGAATGACACTTATTCGGACGAAAAGGCGCGAATATACGAAGAAAATGGCCAAAGTCAAGATTCGAGACACTCAGGCTGCTGGAACTGAAGGTGACGGCGTCAGGTGTTATCTGCGACGCCGTCAGACAACTTTTGTGACGACTCAGTAGCCAAATTGCTCATTTACAAGTGACGGCTTCGGGTTTTAAAAGAGTAGGGCGTCGCAACTCAGACGGCCTAGATTTGATCCAAACGACATCAGAGACTGAAGGGGACGGCGTCACAAGCATAAGGTGACACCGTCGCAAGACTAACGTGGTCAAGACGAAACCCTAATAACGGCGACCCGACGGCGTCACACATCAAAGGGTGACGCCGTCGCACTTGTAATCTTATATATAGAATCCGAATTTTTTAGTTTTCAGTGTGTAGTCTTTTGGAGTAAAAAACTAAACCGAACCAAGGCTGTCTTGTACAATATTTTAGGGTTCCATACCCTATCTTACATCAAGATAAGTGTTTTACTTCATTAATTCAATTATGTCTTCAATTAATTGTGTGTATGCTTGCATGTTTCCCATGTCCGGCTAATTTACTTGTGTGTTTGCTTAGGGAATATGAAACTTAGTTATTGAATATTGATTGGTTGTCTCTTATCTTAATTGTTAATGATCTAGTATTGCGATAGGTCATCCGTTGTGTAGTTAATGCTTGATTAATCTTTGTTGAACCTTAGCTTATAGTACCTAGAGTCATTTTAGGCTAAACCATCCAAAGAGTACCTTAGTGTTAAGTTTATAAATCCTAGAGATTTTGTAGGCAATAACCTTTGGTAGTTTCAAAGAGTTAGGGATAAACGCATACCCTACGACCTTAGACACACAACGCGATTAAGAATAAGGACGTGACAATTCAACCATCAATAGGAGATAATTAAGGAGTAATAAAACCTAAGTAAACACATCTTTAAATCATCATACGAGCACACAATAATTAGACATAGACTACATACACCTTAGATTAGATAATTAGACAAATAGAGTAATAGGTAGAAATACCAACCCCCAAATCCAATACCCCGAGATTCGTACCTTTCTATTTCCTAAAAACATAAAAAAGATAAAAAAATAATCTTCCTCAACCCCAACCTTAGCGTAGTAACTTCTCACTAGCATTCCTATCCCCCTAGAGAACGATATCAATTCCCGTGGCTTACCCTAATACTACACTACAACGATTAGGTTCACTGCCTAGGGTGTTGAAAAACTTGCTCGACGAAAAAGAAGTTCCTTTGACCCCGAACGACGCGTATAGCGTTATCAAGTTTTTGGCGCCGCTGCCGGGGAATAGAATAGCTAGTTAGGAGCCCACCTCGTTTAGGTTCCCTTGCTTGATTCCTATCAAGTAAGCTTTTTTCTCATTTTTAGCTTCCTTGTAGTCTATCCCCCTTCTTTGTGTTTGTGTTCGTAAAACCCTTTTCATTTGTCGCTATGGCAAGTGAAGTTGCATTTGAATCATTAACAAATGAGGAACAATTGAATTTCGCAGATTGGATTGCTTTTTATTGTTCTAATGAATTTGTGAGTGATCTTAGAGATATCCAAAAGGAGACGGGTGTAAGGTTGGATGGATTTGATAAATTTTGTGCTTGTGTGGCTTCTATTCAACGATCATTGTTAGAATCAACTCCTTTTAGTGAGACCCTCTGAAATATTTTTGAGAAAATCCTCCTAAGCATAAACCATCAGTTGTCACAACTTGAGGAAATGGATAAGGAGGATTTATCCAACCTTAAGCATCATGATCAAAAAGACCTAGTTTTTAAGAACATGGAACCTAAACCCGAACAAGATTGTGAGATGGTTATAGTTGAACTGCCTAGTTGCATGCGTGGGATAGACTTCAAAACATATGACACGCGTGAGGAATCCTTTAGGCAAATAGAACATAGTAGTCAAGTTTTTGAGAACAATTCTTATGAATCGGACCAAGAATTTGAAATGGCCAAAGAAGGATTTGAGATGCTTAGGAGTGTATTTGGGTTAGATCATACTAATGAAAATTTAGGAGATCTAGATATAATGGAGAATGAGGTGGAAACTCCAAGCCCACAGGCCCTACCATCACTTGAGGAACACACATCGCCTATAACTTACCCGGAAGAAGTAGAAGAGACTATAGGAATTCCGATTGATAAAGAACCTTTGGACCAAACGCCACTAGAGAATGTAGGTTTAGATGCTTGTTGTCATGACCTCTCTCTTAGTCCTAGGGAAGTTCCTAATTTTGATGAACCGGAGCCTCAACCAAAAATCTTACCCAATTTTCCGTCTTTAGATGTGAATCTTGGAATTGAATTAGGCCCCAATCCACCCATCAAAATGAATAATCCGGGTAGTTGCTTGATAAAGGTGGTAGACTCTAGGCCATGTAGAGTGGAAGCTAATATAGGAGTAACCCACGACCTTACACACTTATATCACCCATTCATGGTTGATAACAAGAAACATTATGGGTTTAAACCGGGTTTATTAGGTCAAGATGGATTCTTAACTAAGAATCTTTTGAAGTTGATAGAAGATGATCCATTTTTAAGAGAGAGATTTGATTCACCCGCTACACCAATAGAATTAGGTAAGGTTATAATGAATGGAGCACACTCCTTTGAGCATATAAATCACTCATCACCCTCTCCTCACGTAGCAAATTTCCACCCTAAGGGTGTGTATCGCTACTATCGCCCGCACTTAAGCTTAAGTGTAGGAAAAACTTCCCCTTTATCCGTTAAATAAGGGTAGAGTCAAGCTCGCGACTCGAACAAAAACAAGCGCTTCTTGGGAGGCAACCCATGTGTATTTGTTTTTTATTTTTATTTATGTGTCATATATCTGTTCATTATTGTATGTTCTCATGTTTGAATTTGTGAAAATGCTTTATTTTGTCATTAACCTCGTCTTAATTACATATAAAGGTATTTTACAAAAGGGATAAGTGTAGGGAGGATTACACACGTTTTCAAAAAGAACGTGAACATGAGAATTACGATTATTGAAAGAGATATATATGTGTGAGTCAAATGCTTGTATCGAGTCATAATGGATGTTTTGCAGAAATTTTTTCCAGATTTTAAAGATATAGATTTTCCAGAATTTTTTTCAGAAAATCGCAGACCAGTTTCTGTCAGGATAACCTGACGGCGTCAGGAGGAGTAGAAACAACTTCTAACTTTTTCTCGTTTTCTGTGCCACTTATAAATTTTTTGGAATTTTTCAGGTCTTAATTTTCTAGAAAATCTGCAAACATCCATTCCACAAGCATTATATCTTATTTAAGTTTGGAATTACATCTTGTTGTGATTTTTCTTTGTTCGGTTTGATGCTTTGGGTTTTCTGTTTTCTTAAAGTGTGCAGGTTTTATTTATCAAGAAGAAGATACATAAGATTGGATGGAGGTTTTCACGCATACATTCTTCTTGGAAAGGATTTAACCACTACTTCACACGGATCCTACCGAGCTAATAATAGGAGTACTAGTTTCTTTCATCTTTTATTACCTTCCGTTATCATAACTTTGATGCTTTCGGGGAACATTGAGGACAATGTTCAGTTTAAGTGTAGGGAGGGAAAATAAAACGGGGAACTTTGAAACTATGCTTATCCTTGAATATTTGCTTTGTCCAATTGCATTTGTGTAATTAACCATGAGAAATATCGGTTAGGGTAATTTTGGCACCAAATTTAAAATTTTTCATGACATATAGGATTGGGCCATTAGTCTTAATAAAGCGTCTCATGGATAGGAAATTATATGACTAGCACAAAAACCCTTTACCACTTAAATTCCACCCAAAATGTGAGGATCGCCCTTAGATTAGTAGGAATTAAAGCATTCATATTTAATGCTTAGAGTGTGAACCGGTAGTATAATAGATCTAGAACTTGTTTTGTGATGCATTCCGAGATCGCTAGTAAGACTACACTTGTGTAGTTAGGAATAACTAAATGATAAGAGGCATTAGGATAACCCTTGTTTGATACCTGTAATATAATTACTTCTTCCACATCGGTTGAGTAATTCCCCCACACCTTTGCGTTGTACTCATCTTTAGTACACGATACCCCTAGTTAACCCCTCAGAGCCTATCCTTTTCGTGGTTCTCGTGATGTTTCGGTTTTCCGGAATATCAATGAAGAGCATTGTTTACACCCCACCCCCAAATGTACACCCAAATCGCCTTAGCCTACCTTGTATGCACTCACTTTTAGTACATTATTGTTATCACACTAAACCCTTAGTTCAATTATCTAGTTGCTTGCATAAGTTGCTAAGTCGAGCCATATCCTTTGTACACAGTTTTGGGACGATTGAGACTCATGGGAAAAGTTAAATTTTATGAGATGACGGGAAGGGAACGTTAAATTCAAATTCCCTTTATTTGCATAATAATGTACTCCAAGTGTTTTGATCTTTTCAATTCGGGTCATATTAGTGTTAGAGTAATAAAAACTCAAGTGTAGGGATATGCTATAAATCCCTATCATTTTGATGTTATCATAGAGGATGGTAGAGTAAAAGTGTATGAAAAAAAAATCGAAAAAAATAGAAAAAGAGAAAAAAAAATAGAGTGTTGAAAAAAAAAACATACGGGCTACCATCCGACATCTATCTTTAAATTCATGTTTATTTATTTAAGTTATCTAGAGTCTAGAGTGTCGAGTCTTGGCTTAGCAACGCCATTCTTCGCATGCTTGTAACATAAAGATTTTTTACTTGCCACCACTAAATCGCCTATCCCACCAAACCCTTTGTTTCCCTACCATAAGCCTAACATTACAAACCTTTAAAAGACCTCTTGGATAGTCTTTCCTAGGTGCTTACGCCAAAGCGATGGAGGTTTGATCTAGTCTCAAGCCTATGGTAATCTATGTACTAGGACCGGTTAATGAGTGTTTATCTTCCATTTCCAACTTGTTATATTTCATATACACCCGAGAGATGTGAGTATCCAAACACCCCATGTGAGGTGCTAGTATGTAATTTCCGAGCTTGTTATGACTTTTGCGGGGCTTATATGTGTTGTGAATCGTTCTAAACTAATGCTTCATGACCTCTAACTTATAAATTGATTGGCTAAAAGCACATTTGCTTGAAGACAAGCAAATACCAAGTGTAGGGATATTTGATAAGGTTTTAAAATGTACCTTTTTGAGGGGTCATTTAAGCCCTTATTTGATCACTTTTGTATCCGTTATTACTTAATATCGTTCCTTTTCACTTTTTAGGTATCTTGAAGGCAAAATGCTGGAATGACACTTATTCGGACGAAAAGGCGCGAATATACGAAGAAAATGGCCAAAGTCAAGATTCGAGACACTCAGGCTGCTGGAACTGAAGGTGACGGCGTCAAGTGTTATCTGCGACGCCGTCAGACAACTTTTGTGACGGCTCAGTAGCCAAATTGCTCATTTACAAGTGACGGCTTCAGGTTTTAAAAGAGTAGGGCGTCGCAACTCAGACTACCTAGATTTGATCCAGACGACGTCAGAGACTGAATGGGACGGCGTCACAAGCATAAGGTGACGCCGTCGCAAGACTAACGTGTCCAAGACGAAACCCTAATAACGGCAACCCGACTGCGTCACACATCAAATGGTGACGCCGTCGCACTTGTAATCTTATATATAGAATCCAAATTTTTTAGTTTTCAGTGTGTAGTCTTTTGGAGTAAAAACCTAAACTGAACCAAGGCTGTCTTGTATAGTATTTTAGGGTTCCATACCCTATCTTACATCAAGATAAGTGTTTTACTTCATTAATTCAATTATGTCTTCAATTAATTATATGTATGCTTGCATGTTTCCCATGTCCGGCTAATTTACTTGTGTGTTTGCTTAGGGAATATGAAACTTAGTTATTGAATATTGATTGGTTGTCTCTTATCTTACTTGTTAATGATCTATTATTGCGATAGGTCATCCGTTGTGTAGTTAATGCTTGATTAATCTTTGTTGAACCTTAGCTTATAGTACCTAGAGTCATTGTAGGCTAAACCATCCGAAGAGTACCTTAGTGTTAAGTTTATAAATCCTAGAGATTTTGTAGGGAATAACCTTTGGTAGTTTCAAAGAGTTAGGGATAAACGCATACCCTACGACCTTAGACACACAACGCGATTAAGAATAAGGACGTGACAATTCAACCATCAATAGGAGATAATTAAGGAGTAATAAAACCTAAGTAAACACATCTTTATAGAGTAATCGGTAGAAATACCAACCCCCAAATCCAATACCCCGAGATTCGTACATTTCTATTTTCTAAAAACATAAAAAAGATAAAAAAATAATCTTCCTCAACCCCAACCTTAGCGTAGTAACTTCTCACTAGCATTCCTATTCCCCTAGAGAACGATATCAATTCCCGTGGCTTACCCTAATACTATACTACAACGATTAGGTTCACTGCCTAGGGTGTTGAAAAACTTGCTCGACGAAAAGGAAGTTACTTTGACCCCGAACGACGCGTGTAGCGTTATCAGCATCCATGACATATATATAATCACATATAAGCAAACAAACATACAGGCACCGAAACAAATCATGCATATCATACGTCGCATCCACTTAACATAAGAATAGCATGCAATCAAATCAGGAAATCATAATATAAATAAGCCCAAAGGAAAACTAAAAGCAAACGGAAGCAATTAATTAAGAAGTGAGCATGGCAATCAGGCAAGGCAAATAACCCACATATTAATAACATAACAGTATCATAACATATATAAGCATGGCAGGTCGTCAATTAGCAATAAGATACCAATGGATAATCATAGCCCATGAACACAATTAAACGGAGTATCCACAATAAACAGATAAATCAACCAGTTACACTCAAACATTATCACCAGACCAATCAAGGTTCACATAACAGTAAGATAACATATATATTCAGATGACAACAATTGAATCATATAATCGCATATTAATCATATCGTAGCAGGATAAACAGTAATCACATAGAACATGTAACAGCACAATCAAATTCAATAATCGTGTAATAACCCGGTACGTGAATGGAATGGTTGTAGAATGAGTCACATAAGGGTACTGAGTGACGGACAATTAATACAGAATATGGTGCGTTGGGAAAATACAGAAGGTACAATATAGGCATATCAAAAGTGTAAGGGTTGTCAGAAATCTATCCCGAGCCAACAATACAATACAATAATATTAGTAGTGGCAATAACAGCCCAGTAATCAATAGTAACCATCGTATTCGGAGGGGTGACCTCGGAATACCAGACAATATGAGGGGAGACCTCAGTAACCAATGGAATAGCTAGCTCCCAGACTGTGAGGGGGTGTATTGCACACACGCACCACATCACCAGAACAATATATATATCAATAACAGTACAATACAAATATAGGATGCATCCATACGCCCCTGCAGAAACATTAGTGGCCATAACAATAACAATGAAGCGCGCATAATCAGTACAGTATTGGGACGGTGTGGAACATCACTCAACCACACTAGAGTCATGCCATTGGTGCATCAATGACACGGTCATGGTACCTCCATGACTAGTTAACAGTATTTGGCTCGGGTATCAATCTGAAGGGTCAACAAAGGTCCACAGTATAGCAATATATATTAGTCATCAAAATCAGAGCTTTAATATCAGTAGATCACAATTCAGAGGTTCATAACAATAGTCCAATATCAAATTCCAATATCAAAGGTTCAGTAACAGAGGTTCAATATCAAAGGTTCAGTAACAGTGGTTCAGTATCAACAGTTCAGTAACAGAGGGGTCAATAGCAAAAGTCAAAATCAGAGGGTCAATAGCAAAGGAATCATAGCAATGAAATATCATAAGCGAACAAAGTCAAAGGATCAGAAAGTCATGAGAAATCCCTACTGAAAAGGGATAGAATATCTGTACCTCATTCGAAGCAAGCAACAATAGGAAAGTAAGGTCACACGATGAATCAATCCCGCCGTCCAGAACCTATGAATTAGATAACGCATATTAAGCAGCTTTCCAAAAATAGCAGGTTTCTATAATTAGTAACTTTTCAAAAATAGCAGGTTTCCGTATTTAGCAGCTTTAGTCATAAATGATATAATCAAAGTCAATTTAGGTTAAAATAGTGAAAACAAGTGTTATCATACTTTAAGGGTCATTTATGCAAAGTTTTACAAGTTTAGGGTTTAAAGTGTCAATAATACAAAGTAGAGGGTCAAAAGTGTAAATATAGCAATTTAATCATTTTACTCTTTTAATACTTTTAGTTATCATATTAACAAGTCAACCCTTTTAAGTTTCATAATTTACCAAACACCCCTTTAACTTTGTTAAACCATGAATTTCAAAACCCTAGTTTTAGATCACGATCCACGTACACGTTTTAAACCATTTAGCTCGTTTACCACATGATTTTAGGACCCTTTGTGTGATACCCATTTGGGTCGTGACATCCCTCCCCTAATACTATAAGTGTACTCCCCATAAACAACCCCACCAAGACCCGTAAATCAATCGTTATCAATCCAATATTTCACGCACGTATACGAATAGTTTCAAGGCTATTTTAACTCGTTATTAGAATTTCATAAGGGTCGAATGTAGAGGGTTCAAAATCAGATTTGTACACAAGGTTTCAAGGCCATATTTCATTCGACATCCACAAGGTTAAATCATGATTTTATGTAGCATTATAGGATGATTTTATGTGACTTAGTTCCATCATTTTATGTGACGATATATGTGCACCTTGAGGGCTGAAACATGCGACTAAAACAGAAAACGAGGGAGAGAGAAAAAACAAGATGGTAGACGATACAAGTTACCTTTGTCGTGAAAGATAGGGAGAGAACAAAGCTTGAAACAAACAACCCTTTTTGTGCCCTAGTATGCAACGACCAGCAGGGGGCAAAAACAACCCTTCGTCCTAGGAAAACCCCACGACCAGGACACCCACATATCACGACCAGAACTCTATTACGAGTGGCACACGATCACAACAGCCATGATCACCAACATCTTCCATAGCCTCCTTTATTTGTCTTGTAAATCAAATGGGAGAGGAGAAGAAAATGGAGGCCGCCACTTTTGGTGTAGGGTTTTCATGTGTTGTAAATCTCTTGTGGAGCGTATAAAAAAAAGGAGGGGGGAGGGTACACGGTTTAGCTTAACCGAACAAAGAAAAAAAAGAAAACATGGGCCAAAAATCAACTTAATTGGGCTCTACCAATCCCTAGTGTAATGTGATGCAAATTTCGGCCCAATAAAGTGTATAAACGTGTACAATGTTTTAGACGCAAGGAGTCGATTTAATTTCTTACACATTTGGTTTGACAATCATTTGCATGTTAGACTAGAATTTCATTTAATGATCATTGATGTATTTTATATATATTTATTTGAGGGGCAAAATAGTCTTTTAACGCGTTTCATATTTTTAGGGTTTTACATCAATAACCAACACACAATCAATAATCAGGAATATCCCTAATTTATTAAACAAGACGTGGCAATTCAATAAGATTAATTAGATCACTAATAAGGAGTAGTGCATCTTAGGTAAATACGCTTCTATATTTTATTATTTTCTTGTTTATTTTATTTTTGTTTGTTTTAGTATTATTTTAAAACCAAAACCCTCAAGATCATTGATTTTACTTGCTATCAATTAAACCAAAAAAAAAAACCTTTTTCTCATAGGCAACTTGCATTTACATCTCGAGCCTACCTCACTAGTCCCCTAGAGAACGATCAATCCTCCAGACTTACCTATACTACACTACAACAGTTATGTACACTGCCTAGGGGGTTGTAAAACTTCGGTGTAGCAACTAACGTATTGATAATGTTCTTGATGTTGAGGAGATCAAAGGGGAGCCAGTGAGATATTGTCAAATCTCTCTGACTCCACCATTTTCTTTTGGTTCAAGACTTTATTTACTGAATACTACTTCAGTACGTGGAGAGATTACTAACTGAACCAGAACAAATCTTACTAATATATCAAACTAGTCGGCAAGATTAATAACTGAACAATTACACAATGTTTAATACATAATTGATTAGTATCAAGGTGATAATAACCAAACGATTACAAGAATACAGTAGAAGATCAAGATGATCTTAGAGGATGATTATGAGAAAGATTGGAAGAGATATATATGACTGCAAAAGAGAGAATGAGGTAAGTGACTCAAACCCTAACATCGGATTATGTTATATAACCAAATAATATTCATATTTTCCCTTGAACTTTTATCTTCTACCCATTAGCAACATAAACTTTTTGATAGCTTTATCCAAGAATCCATATGTCCAGATTTAGTCCTCCAACATTATTCCAGATTAAAGAACTTATTTCTGCTTATTTGAATGATGAGGTGTAACTTTATACGTTTTTAAGGGGTCATTTAGCCTCTAAATCCGCAAATGTTTGATCATTTATTACCCAAAATCGTTCCTATTCGTGTTTTAGGCTCTTGGGAATCAAATTCTGGAAAAGGATGCGTTTTGGGCTTGATTGGACGAAAAAAATGAAGAAAACGACAACAACGGGAAAAATGTCCAAAGGAGATGTGACGGCGTCACAAGCACAACCTGGCGTCATCACTTGAAGACAATTTTTAGCTAAAGAGTGACCAATAAGGCGCTAGAGACGGCCTCATTCTGACGGTGTCAAGACCAATTTTATAAAGGCTAACGGTGTCACTACTTCAACGTGACGCCGTCACAAGCTAGTTAAGACTACTTTATTTGCACGCGAAGTACCTGATCGTATTTTGGCCATAAAATATTAACACGAACTCGAATTTAGGTGATTCAAAAATCCACCCGGCTGGGACTTGAAGATCTATAATTTGGTGAAAAAAGCACCGTGACGCCGTCATGCCTTGGAGTTGACGCCATCACCTCGAATCGAAATAAAATCAGCCTATAAATATGACCTCATAATTTCGTTTTTACCAAGCCCTAAACCATAAGTCTGATTCTAGGGTTTATGTAGGTGTTTTTCTAGCAACTTAGAAGGTCTTAATCATTCCATAAACATCTTGTAAAATGCTTTTTTTATTCAATCTTAATTTATGTCTTCAATTATCATTATTGTTGCTTGTTCTCCATTGATTATGATTGACTAATTCACCTAGTGTTTACTTATAATTGTATGAAACTAGTTAATAACTAATTAGATCTTATTGTTTTCTTATTGATGCTTGTGTCTATCTTCATCATTAAGGCATGACAGATTCAATGAGTCTAATCGTTGTAGTTTATAATTCTTGCTTTCTACTGTCTCTTGTTTGATTAGTTGATTTGCGTTAGGAGTTGTAAAACTGGCTAGGTCAAATTATACTAGCTTGAACGTCCGACTAAACATGTCGTTAATATATTAACTCGATGTTCGTTGTATTTAATGCGTGAATTGTGTTTGCATTGTGGAAATTGAGAACTTAAAGGGCATTCTTAGGCATTGCTCAATTAGAACATAGTTCATAAGAGTTAGGGAGTAACCAACCCTCGGTAGGTATTAAGGAATACAACGCTCTAATCATACAAGGACGTGACAATTTGATACGGATTTAAAAGGTACACTTTTGAGGGGTCATTTAAGCCCTTAATCGACCACTTTTATATCCGTTACTGCTTAATTTCGTTCATTTTCACTTTTTAGGTCTCTTGAAGGCAAATTGCTGGAATGACACTGATTGGTGCAAAACCGTCAAGTTTAATTACACAAGCTAACCACTTGTGAATGGTCAACCGTAACAAACTTAAAACAGCTCAAACACTAATGCAATTAAGATCAGAGGAATATAGTGGATTCCTGGGTCGTTAAGTCCCACGGAGGATGAATTGGTGTTAAACAACTTCAGATGTCGAATAATCACTAAGGATAGTGATCAATAAGGATTTTGATGGAAAATTATACCTAAAGAAAAGATTTATAAATTACAGCGACTTAAATGCAAATTAAAAGAAATTAAAAAGTTAAAATATATTAAATAAACGCTATCACTATTTTTACAATGATGTTTTTGTGATTTTATAAAACAAAATATCTTAAATAAACTATTTTAACTAAAACGTAAACTTAAATTGTCTAAAAACGTGATTTAAAGTGAAAACGTAAGTTATTTATAAAAATTACGCGAGTGCGCAAGCAAAAACGTAAAATTTATGAAATAAAAGTCCTACAAGTGTAAAAACAATTTTATTACTTACTATATGACAAAAGAAAATTTTAGAAAAAAGATTTATATTTTTTAGAGTTTTATATTTTTTTATTATGAATTAAATAAGATTTTACACTAATTAAATGTTTAAAAATACTAAAACTATTGTGAAAAATCTGAAACTTTTTTATAAAATACTTAATACTAATACAAATTAAAGAAAATACAAATGATGAAAAAGCTGGTCTAAATAAGCTCGAAATAAGCCAACTTAACCAAATAAGCTAAACGGGACAAAGAGAGGTTAAGTAATAGATTGTGCAAACTAAAACCAATAAAGACCCAAGGGCGCAATGGTTACAGGTACACACTTATCACTCTCAAAGGTGGGAGGTCTCAGGTTCGAGCCTGCCTCCCCACCTTTTTGCAAAACATTTTTTTTTTTGAATTTTCTTTTTGCAAACTTATTAAGAACAGTAAGATAAGCAATTTATGAAACTACAACTTTTGATGAAAATGATTAATAAGCTCTGTTTTGAGCTTATTGTCTTGACAGTTAACAAAAACTTGAAATAAGCACAAGGTTTAAACAAAATAGCTAATAAGCTAAAAATAAGCACAAGGAAAACTAGAAATAATCTGAACAACTATTAATAAGCTAGAATGACAAATGAATAAGCACAATAACTAAGACATAAGCACTGATCAATCCAAATAAGCACAAGATATACTGTTACACAGGACACTATTTGAATCACTAGGCACTTTGTGGCTTAATTTTAAGCACTATAATAAGCTAGAAATTTAAAACAAACACTTGAATAAGCAAGTTGACCAGATAAGCTATCCAAAAAGCTAAAATTATCACTGTTTTGTTCACTGGAGAGCTTTTGAGAAGCTTATTAAAAAGCTGAAAAACCACTGAGTCCAGACTCAGTGTATGTTGATAAAAATTGACAAAACAATAAGCCAAGTGCAGCCCTACCAAATAAGCTATATATTGAAAAATAAGAACTAGAACCTTGAGACAGCTAGGTGAGCTTCTCAAAAAGCTAAAATACACAGTCTTAAGTTAACTGATAAGCTCTTGATGAGCTTATGAAACAGTATGGCTTAACTGTGTACATGACAGTTTTGACTTTTTAAGAAAATGAAACAAAGTTGACTTTTGTGAGATTTGAATGATCCTAGGCTACTGATTATGATATATTAAGGTAATATGAGACTAATTTTAGCTAGATAAACAACTTTTGAACAAGAAATCACAATCATGGATTATAAAAATCCAACAGTGAACAAGACAGATATGATCAAATGGATTTTTGACTTTTGATGAACCAAGACTGGTTTTTCTTGTGTTTATGAGCTAATAGATACTAAAGTGACACAGAACAAGTATAATCAACAACTCAAACAACCTATAGCACAGTAATCAAGGCAAATCCAAACACCCTTTCAAAATATTGTTTTGATGATTTTCAAAGTAAAATACTGATTAAGACCATGTCATGGATTCAGAACCTTGTATTATCATTAAATAGGACTAAAGAAGCATGAAATAACAACAGTAGCAACATAAAACTTAAGAATATCAATTATGCTAATTTGACTGTGAAACTAAGATTTTTATTAACTATTAATTAAAAAGAACAAGCTACTGGTTTTATCACTTAATTATACTTAAATATGACTAAGAAACCTTAACAAACAGAAATTTAAACTAATGAGCAACTTAATATTGAAATGCCAAAATGGATCAAAATGCTTACAAATGGTATTTCCAAGTAAAAGCTGAGAACTGAGTTACACAAACACAGCCTATAGCTTCCCAAGAAGCACTAATCCCAAGGCCATCCAATATAAACCCTGCTCCAGCTTTCTTGCATCTTTCACCATGATTTTTATTTTTCAACTATTTATTTGGAATTTTTGATGATTTTCTCTTTTTGAGTCTAAACTGAATTTTAAAATCTCTAAAAGCTTTAATAAGCTTTCTAGGAGCTTATGTGGCTTATTTCAGTCCTTAATAACATCTAACAACAACATTGACAGATTTTGATAATTTGAACTTGAAAATGCATAAACTGAAATCAGAACTTGAAACTTGAAATTACTTGTAGTAAAAGTTGTATAATACACTGAATATGAGATAAAAAGTACTTTAAGGCTAAGAAATACACTTGAAAATCAAAATTAAGTTAAACGACATAAGCTAATTAAAATTAAAAACTAGATGATTTCTTCCTTCCTTCTCTTCCCTTCTTTATAGACTCTTGAGATACTCCACATGCTTCTGATCATATCCCATCAACAATTTTAGCCATTGGATGAGTCAAACTCATCCTATCCGTTTAAAAGACTTTTGGCGCCAAAAGTGTACCTGGCTGCTTGAGATAGTTTCAGGGTAATTAAAGAATCTTGGGGTGTTGTGGAGGTGTAGGGGACACAAAAGGTTAAGTTTCAATGGATTTGGTGTGATGTAGAAGCAAAAAATAGGGGATGTGAGTGGAACAGTGAAAGGTCTATGGTGGGGAAGCATTAACTGCAGTTTGTGGGCTATCTCATGAGGTGGAGGATGGTGATGAGTGTATTTGGCAGCTGTGATGAGGTGGAGGTGAGGTGGAAAACCGCCTGGTTTTGGTTTACAGGGGTGGAGGAGAAGGGTGAACAGTAGACGCGGTATTATCTGTTTAAAAATTGGGCCGGGTTGTGATATTGGGCTGGGTTGGACTGGATTTGGATTTGGTGTTTAGTATTTAGGTCCGTTTGGTTTAAATAAGCACAAGGACCATATATGTAATATTTTGAAACTGAAGGACTGATCTTGCTACTTATCCAAACTTATCACAAGGGCTAAAATTGTAACATGGGAATAGTACAAGGACTAATATTGCATAAAATTCAATTTTTATAAGTCCAAGGACCAAAACTGTCAACTTTGATATTCTAGGGACCAAACTTGTAATTTTTCCAAAGTTTATCATAAGGACCAATTTTGTCATTTATGAATAGTACAAGGTTAATATTTGATAATTTTCACTTTTTAAATTAACCAAGGACTATTTTTGACAATTTTCAAACTTTAGGGACTAAAGTTGTCATTTTGTAAATTTTAAACTTTAAAAGGTTTATTTTGACAACTTTTGAATCCCATGGACCTTAAATGACATTTTACAAGTTTTTGAATTACCAGGGACTAGATTTGACAACTTTTGAAACTTGGGGGACCAAAACTGCCAATTATGCAAACTTGATACGTTTTTCACCAGATTTTGGCATTTTTGCATTTAAAACACATAAAATACTTGTTTGTGATATTTTTATCAATTTGAAGCATTTCTGAGTGTCTTCAGATGTTTTTGGCATTCTAAACAGTACAAAAATGATGAGTATTTAGACACTCATCAATCCCCCACACTAAGATATTGCTAGTCCCTAGCAATGATTTAAGAAAAATTAATGGATTTCATCTCATTACCAAAAGCCATTACTTCTGGAGTAGCCAATTGTTTTAGCTCAAGTAAGAACCTTGGTACAATGATAACCAAATGATTTTGAGCAAATCATAAGCTTTCAACGGATTTGATTTGTCTTTACCAGAAACCGTTTGCTTCTGGACTAGCCAACTCTTAGATAAATTATCAATATTATCTTAGGTGAGCCGATTACCAATTATGGATTTTCAACTGCCTTTACCACAAGCCATAAACTTGCGGGCTAGCAAACTTTTCACTAGTTTAAAGATATGGTGAGTTGAACACCATACAATTTTGGGCAAATTGCAAGCCATAAACGGATTTGAGATATCTTTACCAAGAGCCGTTTGCTCCTGGATTAGCCAATCCTTATGTGGGTTAGACATGACGGACTGATTACCATTTGCTGAGTAAGTGAAAAACACTTACTCCAAAAAAGAATTTGGCCAAAAACGGGGGAATTGGGTGGAATAATTACATGATAAAATTCGTGAGAATTCCCCCCCACACTTAGAAATGAATATTGCCCTCAATATTCAAAGTACCGGCGGTTATGCCGAAACATAGAACATAAAAGGGAAATATTACGGCCATTATTTTGTTTTTGATATATACACATTTTTTTTTTTTTTTTTATAGAGATTGATATATACAACAGCGTGGGGAAACTCCCCCACACTAGGGTGGTAGAAAAGGGGTAAGAAGACAGAAACATGGGTGAAAACCCATATTGTGTGTGCTACTGTTTTTGATTCCCGAGTCACTAGCTTGACTCGATCCCCGCATTCATTGGTTCATGGGAAAAGTTTGTAGATCCGGGACAATCACGGGTGGAATGTCCTCTCCAAAGTAGTGCTTTAATCGATGACCATTCACTTTAAAATTTGGACCATCAGGCTGAGATAACTCAATGGTGCCATAAGTATAAACCTTAGTGATAGTAAATGGACCAGACCAACGGGACTTAAGCTTTCCCGAGAAAATCTTCAATCTTGAATTGAAAAGAAGGACTCGATCACCAACGTTGAAAACGCGGTTCTTGATTTTAGAGTCATGAATCTTCTTTGTCTTTTGTTTATAGATCAAAGAGTTCTCGTATGCTTGATCACGAAGTTCATTTAGTTCATTCATTTGAACTTTTCTATGATCACCGGCTGTCTAAATATCGAAGTTTGCATGTTTTAAGGCCCAGTAGCCTTGTACTCTAGCTCAATCGGAAGATGACATGCCTTTCCGTACACTAGCTTGTATGGAGTACACCCAATTGGTGTTTTGTAAGCTGTACGAAAGGCCCAGAGTGCGTCATCCAGTTTATCCGACCAGGATGCACAATTTTCGCCTACTGTCCTTTCAAGGATTCTTTTAATACCACGGTTTGAAACTTCCACCTGCCCACTTGTTTGTGGGTGGTATGCAGTAGAGAGACGGCGGGTAACACCATACTTTTGCATGACACGATCAAATTGGTCATTACAAAAATGTGTACCACGATCACTGATTATAGCTCTCGGAGTTCCAAACCTGGCAAAAAGAGATTTCAAAAATTTCACAACCACTCGGGCATCATTGGTAGGTAAAGCTTTCGCTTCAACCTACCAGGTTTAAAATTTCACTTACCAGTAGCTAATTTCGT
>BPTQ01000004.1:196858078-196989831 GCA_019973895.1 Chrysanthemum seticuspe | reverse complement strand
CGCAAGCAAAAACGTAAAATTTATGAAATAAAAGTCCTACAAGTGTAAAAACAATTTTATTACTTACTATATGACAAAAGAAAATTTTAGAAAAAAGATTTATATTTTTTAGACTTTTATATTTTTTATTATGAATTAAATAAGATTTTACACTAATTAAATGTTTAAAAATACTAAAACTATTGAGAAAAATCTGAAACTTTTTTATAAAATACTTAATACTAATACAAATTAAAGAAAAATACAAATGATGAAAAAGCTGGTCTAAATAAGCTCGAAATAAGCCAACTTAACCAAATAAGCTAAACGGGACAAAGAGAGGTTAAGTAATAGATTGTGCAAACTAAAACCAATAAAGACCCAAGGGCGCAATGGTTACAGGTACACACTTATCACTCTCAAAGGTGGGAGGTCTCAGGTTCGAGCCTGCCTCCCCACCTTTTTGCAAAACATTTTTTTTTCGAATTTTCTTTTTGCAAACTTATTAAGAACAGTAAGATAAGCAATTTATGAAACTACAACTTTTGATGAAAATGATTAATAAGCTCTGTTTTGAGCTTATTGTCTTGACAGTTAACAAAAACTTGAAATAAGCACAAGGTTTAAACAAAATAGCTAATAAGCTAAAAATAAGCACAAGGAAAACTAGAAATAATCTGAACAACTATTAATAAGCTAGAATGACAAATGAATAAGCACAATAACTAAGACATAAGCACTGATCAATCCAAATAAGCACAAGATATACTGTTACACAGGACACTATTTGAATCACTAGGCACTTTGTGGCTTAATTTTAAGCACTATAATAAGCTAGAAATTTAAAACAAACACTTGAATAAGCAAGTTGACCAGATAAGCTATCCAAAAAGCTAAAATTATCACTGTTTTGTTCACTGGAGAGCTTTTGAGAAGCTTATTAAAAAGCTGAAAAACCACTGAGTCCAGACTCAGTGTATGTTGATAAAAATTGACAAAACAATAAGCCAAGTGCAGCCCTACCAAATAAGCTATATATTGAAAAATAAGAACTAGAACCTTGAGACAGCTAGGTGAGCTTCTCAAAAAGCTAAAATACACAGTCTTAAGTTAACTGATAAGCTCTTGATGAGCTTATGAAACAGTATGGCTTAACTGTGTACAGGACAGTTTTGACTTTTTAAGAAAATGAAACAAAGTTGACTTTTGTGAGATTTGAATGATCCTAGGCTACTGATTATGATATATTAAGGTAATATGAGACTAATTTTAGCTAGATAAACAACTTTTGAACAAGAAATCACAATCATGGATTATAAAAATCCAACAGTGAACAAGACAGATATGATCAAATGGATTTTTGACTTTTGATGAACCAAGACTGGTTTTTCTTGTGTTTATGAGCTAATAGATACTAAAGTGACACAGAACAAGTATAATCAACAACTCAAACAACCTATAGCACAGTAATCAAGGCAAATCCAAACACCCTTTCAAAATATTGTTTTGATGATTTTCAAAGTAAAATACTGATTAAGACCATGTCATGGATTCAGAACCTTGTATTATCATTAAATAGGACTAAAGAAGCATGAAATAACAACAGTAGCAACATAAAACTTAAGAATATCAATTATGCTAATTTGACTGTGAAACTAAGATTTTTATTAACTATTAATTAAAAAGAACAAGCTACTGGTTTTATCACTTAATTATACTTAAATATGACTAAGAAACCTTAACAAACAGAAATTTAAACTAATGAGCAACTTAATATTGAAATGCCAAAATGGATCAAAATGCTTACAAATGGTATTTCCAAGTAAAAGCTGAGAACTGAGTTACACAAACACAGCCTATAGCTTCCCAAGAAGCACTAATCCCAAGGCCATCCAATATAAACCCTGCTCCAGCTTTCTTGCATCTTTCACCATGATTTTTATTTTTCAACTATTTATTTGGAATTTTTGATGATTTTCTCTTTTTGAGTCTAAACTGAATTTTAAAATCTCTAAAAGCTTTAATAAGCTTTCTAGGAGCTTATGTGGCTTATTTCAGTCCTTAATAACATCTAACAACAACATTGACAGATTTTGATAATTTGAACTTGAAAATGCATAAACTGAAATCAGAACTTGAAACTTGAAATTACTTGTAGTAAAAGTTGTATAATACACTGAATATGAGATAAAAAGTACTTTAAGGCTAAGAAATACACTTGAAAATCAAAATTAAGTTAAACGACATAAGCTAATTAAAATTAAAAACTAGATGATTTCTTCCTTCCTTCTCTTCCCTTCTTTATAGACTCTTGAGATACTCCACATGCTTCTGATCATATCCCATCAACAATTTTAGCCATTGGATGAGTCAAACTCATCCTATCCGTTTAAAAGACTTTTGGCGCCAAAAGTGTACCTGGCTGCTTGAGATAGTTTCAGGGTAATTAAAGAATCTTGGGGTGTTGTGGAGGTGTAGGGGACACAAAAGGTTAAGTTTCAATGGATTTGGTGTGATGTAGAAGCAAAAAACAGGGGATGTGAGTGGAACAGTGAAAGGTCTATGGTGGGGAAGCATTAACTGTAGTTTGTGGGCTATCTCATGAGGTGGAGGATGGTGATGAGTGTATTTGGCAGCTGTGATGAGGTGGATGTGAGGTGGAAAACCGCCTGGTTTTGGTTTACAGGGGTGGAGGAGAAGGGTGAACAGTGGACGCGGTATTATCTGTTTAAAAATTAGGCCGGGTTGTGATATTGGGCTGGGTTGGACTGGATTTGGATTTGGTGTTTAGTATTTAGGTCCGTTTGGTTTAAATAAGCACAAGGACCATATATGTAATATTTTGAAACTGAAGGACTGATCTTGCTACTTATCCAAACTTATCACAAGGGCTAAAATTGTAACATGGGAATAATACAAGGACTAATATTGCATAAAATTCAATTTTTATAAGTCCAAGGACCAAAACTGTCAACTTTGATATTCTAGGGACCAAACTTGTAATTTTTCCAAAGTTTATCATAAGGACCAATTTTGTCATTTATGAATAGTACAAGGTTAATATTTGATAATTTTCACTTTTTAAATTAACCAAGGACTATTTTTGACAATTTTCAAACTTTAGGGACTAAAGTTGTCATTTTGTAAATTTTAAACTTTAAAAGGTTTATTTTGACAACTTTTGAATCCCATGGACCTTAAATGACATTTTACAAGTTTTTGAATTACCAGGGACTAGATTTGACAACTTTTGAAACTTGGGGGACTAAAACTGCCAATTATGCAAACTTGATACGTTTTTCACCAGATTTTGGCATTTTTGCATTTAAAACACATAAAACACTTGTTTGTGATATTTTTATCAATTTGAAGCATTTCTGAGTGTCTTCAGATGTTTTTGGCATTCTAAACAGTACAAAAATGATGAGTATTTAGACACTCATCAGACACTTATTCGGACGAAAAGGCGTGAATATATGAAGAAAATGGCCAAGTCAAGATCAAGACAGTCAAGCTGCTGGAATTGAAGGTGACAGCGTCACAGATAGAAGGCGACGCCGTCGTAACGTGCTCCAAATTTGTGACGGATCAGTAGCGAAATTGCTATTTTGTACCCGACGGCGTCAGGTTTTAAAGAGTAGGGCGTCACAACTCAGACGGCCTAGATTCAGATCCCGACGGCGTCAGAAGATGAAGCCGACAGCATCACAACCATAAGGTGACACTATCACAAGGTTGACGTGGTCAAGACGAAACCCTAATGGCGGCGATCCGAATTTTCAGACTTTTGGAGAGATAGTTTTTAAATGTGACGTCACTCTTTAAATGTGACGTCACTCTTTAAATGTGACGTCGTCACTCTATATATAGAATTCGAATTTTCAGACTTTTGGAGAGATAGTTTTTTGGAGTAAAACCTAATAACGATTTTTGGCTGTCTTGGGAAGTATCTTAGGGTTCTCATACCCTATTTTACAACAAGATAAGTAATTTACTTCATTGATTCAATTATGTCTTCAATTGTATGTGTGTATGCTTGCATGTTTTCCATATCCGGCTAATTTACTTGTGTGTTTGCTTAGATGTATGAAACCTAAGTATTGAATATTGATTGGTTGTCTCTTATCTTAATTGTAATTGACCTAGGATTAAGATAAGTCATTCGTTGTGTTTTTAATGCTTGGGTAATCTTTGTGAACATTAGTTTATAATCGCCTAAAATTATTGTAGGCTAAAAATCCAAAGATAACCTTAGAGTTAGTTTATGAATCCTAGAGATTTCGTACGCAATAACCTTAAGGTAGTCTCAAAGAGTTAGGTAAGAAAGCATACCCTACGACCTTAGAAGACACAACGCGTTAAGAATAAGGACGTGACAATTCAACCATCAATAGGAGATAACTAGGGAGTAATAGCATCTAGGAGAGCACATCTTTAATCATCATACGAGCACACATCAATTAGACATAGACTACCCCTTAGCTTAGTTAATTAGATAATTAGAATAGTAGAGTAATTGGTAGAAATACCAACCCTCCAAATCCAATACCCCGAGATTCGTACCTTTCAATTTCCAAAAAATATAAAAAAGATAAAAAATAATCTTCCTCAACCCCAACCTTAGCGTTGTAACTTCTCACTAGCATTCCTATTCCCCTAGAGAACGATATCAATCCCGAGGCTTACCCTAATACTACACTACAACGATTAGTTTCACTGCCTAGGTGGTTGAAAAACTTGCTTGAAGAAAAGGAAGTTTCCTTTGACCCCGAACGCGCGTTGTACGCGTATCACAATTCAGTAGGTAGAATTGGATAGCTAGCAAGGAATAATACATCCTAGGTGAATACGCTTCGCTTACCTTGTAGATATTTAAATTTACTTTTTCGCATAATTAGTTTAGTTTTAATTTAGTTTAATTAGTTTTTAAAACCAACTCCTCCAAAACCCGATATTTTTACTTGCTTTCTTGTAAATTATAAAAGATCAAATATAATCTTCCTTCAACCTTTAGACTTAATTCGACGTACACTTCAAGCCTACCTAACTATTCCCCTAGAGAACGATCAATCCTCCGGACTTACCTATACTACACTACAACGGCTAGGTACACTGTCTAAAAGATTGTAAAACTTCTTGTGTTCTGTAAAATCCGTAGCATTGAACATTCCCCCTTAATCTAATTTCCAAAAATGTCAAACATTTTTAACTTGTCACACCATAAACTTATGCTGATAATCAGGTAGATGTATGTTTAGTGAATATATATGCAATTTGATTTGAAGAACCAATCTTTTTGGCACTCAAAATTCCTTTTTCAATTTTTTCTCTGATAAAGTGCACATCTCAAAATGTTTAGATCTCTCATGAAAAACTGGATTCATAGCAAGTATCACAAAATAGATTTACAAGAAAATTTGCAACAACATTTAAATCTTTTAAGATTTTTGGAATCCATATAATTTCACAAGCAGTAGAAGATAAAGATATATGTTCTGATTCAGTAGAAGATTTTGATAGATTGTTTTGTTTTTTACTTTTCGATGAGATCAAAGATTTGTCATAGAAAACACAATAACCTGTGACAGACTTCCTCGTTTTTACACTTAGCCCAATCAGCATCACTGTATCCTTCAAGAAGGTTATCATGATTATTATCATACCTTAAACCTTTACCTGGAGCACCTTTTAAGTACCTTAGAACATTGAGAGCCCAAGTCAAATGTGACTTTAAAGGAGCGTGCATATATTGTGCATGACAATGAAGGGAATATGAAAATGTCAGGTCTAGAATGAGTAAGATAAATCAACTTTTCAAGCATATTTTGATACCTAGTAATATTTTTAAGCAAATGATCAGTTGCAGATGGAATATATGAAAAAACAGAATTAGGTTCCATGGGTTTAGACACAACTTTGCTTCCCAGTAACCCAAATTTTTGAAGAAGTTCAAGACAATATTTCCTTTGTGAAAGACAGATTTCATTTCCAACTTTTATAACCTCAATTCCAAGAAAATACTTCAAAGTTCCCAAGTCTTTTATGTTAAACTTTGATTTTAGGAAAACTTTGAACTATTCAATTTCTTTTAAACAATTTCTAGTAAGAAAAATATCATTAACGTAAACCAATAAAGCAATAAACTTATCATTATAAGTTTTAGTGAATAGAGAATGATCATTAGCAGACTGCACAAAACCATTCTCTTTAAGAGCACTAACAAGCTTTTCATTCCATTTTATGGGAGCTTTTTTGAGTCCATAAAGGGACTTAAAAAGTTTGCAGACTTTTTATAATTGCTATTATCCGAAAAACCTTGAGGAATTGTCATTTAGACATCCTCATCTAAATTATCATATAGAAATGCATTATTAATATCAAGTTGGAAAAGAGGACACTTACTTTTAATAGACAAAGTAATTAAGCATCTAACAGTATACATTTCCATAACAAGAGAGAAAGTTTCATCAAAATCAATCCTTTCTCTTTGATTAAAACCTTTAACAACTATTTGGCCTTGTTCCTTTCAATTTCATCATTTTCTTTGTGTTTAATTTTAAAAATCCATTTGCACCCAATTGTTTTTCTATTAGTAGGCAAATCAGGTATATCCCAAGTATGATTTTTATTTAATGCTTCAATTTCAGAATTCATAGCATCAATCCAGTTACTATCAAGAATAGCATCATTATAACAAGTAGGCTCAATACTCTTATTAAAACCAAATGCAAAACAAAAATTCTCATAATTCAAGTTAAAATAGTTAACAACTCTTTTAATGCTATATTTAACTTTCCCTTCAACAACCAAGTCATTAAGATTTTTAAGCAGCTTAGTTATCCTGGTTGACCTTCTGGTAGTGGTGACTGGCGAGTCTTCAGGTTCAAAATTGAATCCATGATTAGAACTATTTTCATCAATAAAGTCTATTTCAAGAGAAATAGTGCCCGCATGGTGTATTGTTTTCATCTATTGAAGTTGCAAAAGAGTTATCATCATCCTCATCATGAGAACTCAACTCAGTGCCATCATCATAAGAAGATATTTTCCCTTCATCATTGGGTCTTTTAAGGTTTTCAATATAAAAAAAGTTTTTATGGTTTAAATTATTTGACACACCAGATTCAAAGACTTGTTTTTTATCTTAAAAGGAAAGAATGTTTCATAAAAATTGGCATCTCTTGAATAATTTTTTTTTCAAGACTTAAAAGTGTATAACCCTTTTTTGAATTAGAATAACTAATGAAAACACAATTTTCAGATTTGCTACTAAACTTATCTTGATTGTTAAGTATAGTAGCATAACATATACAACCAAAGTCCATAAAGTGAGAGAGTGAAAGGGCATGCCCATGCACAAAGAAATAAGGAGACTTGCCATGAGATAACATATTAAGAATATAGACACCAGTTAAAATGCATTCAATCCATAAATAAAGAGGTAGTTCCCCCTGAAACATAAAGGATCTAAACACATTAAGAAGATGCCTATCTTTCCTTCTCGCTATTCCATTTTGTGGAGGAGTATAAACACAAGATGTTTGATGTAAAATTCTTTTATCATTGAAAAAATGTTGAAGTCTATTGTTAACAAATGCTATTCCATTATCACTTCTGAACCTTAACATTAGTTTCAAATTGAGTTGTTAAAATTTGAACGAAACTAACAATGGAATCATAGACATCATCTTTTCCCTTTAAGCATATAAACCCAAATAACCCTCGGATAGTCATAAAAGCCAATTAAAAAATATTTATAACCATATCTGCTAATAAAAATATAAGGACCCCAAACATCTAAATGTACCAATTGACCAATTTTAGTAGATTTGTGATCACTTATTGGAATAGGTTCCCCGGTTTTAAGCGTTATTGCAAGTATCACAAAGATGATCAAAATCAGAATAACTATCAAGAATAAGATTTCTTTTTAAAACATGCGGAACTTGGTGAGAAGGATGACAAAGTCTTTGATGCCAAATAGATTTAGACACATTGCAAGTAGATATGCAATTATTTGACACAATCTTATATGCTTTATCTATATCAAACAAGTATAATCCATTGCATTGATTACCAATCCCCACAATCTTCTTTGCCTTTAAATATTGAATATAGCATTTGTTTTCACCTAAAACCAACAAAAAACTTATTGTATTTGAAAATCTTATGAAGATATAGAAGACTAACAGTGTACTCCAGCACAACCAAGACATCATATAATGTGATATCATTATTAATTTCCAAATCTCCAATTTGAGTGATTCAGGGACGACTACCATTAAGATGAAAAGTGTTAGACCAAAATTAGAAATGTCAACAACATTTAGCAGGAACTTTGTAGAAACTGTCATGTGTTCGTTTGCACTAGAATCCACAATCCAACCAAGACTGATAGTTCCAATTAAGAAATTTGTATTTCCATTATGTTTCAAAAATTAGATAAAATTTTACATTTCCATTAAAAAAAGTTCCTGAAATTTTTACTTGTCATATTAGCATTAGCGGAAGAGATAAATTTTTCATTAAGTAGACTCATAAGTCTTGCAAGTTGTTCATTAGACGGAGAGACATGAGAATTGCTTGATTTATTATCAGAAACATGATTATTATTAAAAGCATTGATATCAGCATACGCATTGTTACTAGTAACAGATTTAGAAGAAGCATTAAAATTCCTTTTAACATTTCCAGCATACGCATTGTTATTAAAAGCATTGATATCAGCATACGCATTGTTACTAGTAACATATTTAGAAGAAGCATTAAAATTCCATTTAACATTTCCAGCAGGATAACCAACAAGTTCAAAACATTTATCAAAAGTATGACCAATTTTATTACAATTAGTACATTTCATATTAGGATTAAACCTCCTTTTATTGTTAAAAGTTTTAGCTGCAAATGCAGTTGAAGTGGGTATGTTTGAAGAAGAATCAATGGAAATTCCTGTGAGATTCCTCTCCCGAAACCACTACAAAAGCAACATTCACAAAAGGAAGAGGATCTCTAGTAAGGATGTTACTTCTTGTAGAAAGATAGCTCTCATCAAGACCCATAAGAAAATGCATTAGTTTGATTAATTGATTATGTTTTTCAAAATGTTTTGTAGCATTACAAGTACAATGAGGTAAACTTATCATTGCATCAAATTGTTTCCAAAAAGAGTTCATGTTGTTATAATAATCAACCAAAGGAGAATCATTTTGACTAAAAGAATTAATGTTTTTATGCAAATTAATAACATCAGACCCATCAGTTTTATCATAAGTTTCTTTAAGGTCTTTTCACATTTCAGAAGCAGTTTTAGAAAAAATTGCAGCAAAAAACAAATCAGAAACAAAGAATTCAAAATCCAAGTAACCACAACAGAATTACACATATCATATTGATTAGAAAGAGCAAGATTATCATATTATATTTTAAAAGTACCATCAATAAAACCATGCTTATTATTTTTCTTAAAGCAAAAGTCATTGCAATACTCCACATCTTATAATTTTTAGTTCTAGTTAGTTTTATGGTCACAATAGGTGATCCGCTAGTATCATTAGGATGAAGATACAATGGATCCCCAAAAGACATATTAAGATCATAAGAAGAACCAACATGCTCATTAGTGTTTTTACTAGAATTATCATTTTTACTAGAATTATCAGCACCAACCATGATAAACAATCAATAAACAAATCAACAAGAATACATGTAAGTAGATAAATAAATCATGGAAAATAGGTAGACCCAGTCACAAAGAGGTACTAAATCTATACTAGTTAATGATCAGGGACATGATTTCTTGCTTCTTTTATGGAAGTAGGTAAAGTATAATCGCAACTATTCGAGTATAAATCTAGATAACCAATCAATATGTAAAACATGGTCAAATAGTCTCCAAACACCTTCAAACAAAAATAACCCCCAATTATTCAAATCCACAAAAGCTTTACAAATAAAACTCAACCTATCATCCAACAATCTAAATAAAAAAAAAATTAAAATACAGAAAAATAAAAGCGTAGGAGGTGTTACGGTGCACACACAGAATCAACAATGGATAAATCACAATAACCTTTGATTCACTTAGTTAAAGGATTATTGTGAAAGAGAATAGCCTAGAATACCAGAAAATAAAAAAACCCCAAAAAGTTATGGTTTCAAGATCAAACCCTAGAACTCAAGATCGATCGATTAATCAACCTAGAGCTTTGATACCTTGTGCGATGTTATCGAAACAATATCTGTACCATAAAACAAGAGCAAATCTTACTAATATATCAAACTAGTCGGAATGATTACTATCTGAACGATTACACAATGTTTAATACACAATTGATTACTATTAAAGTGATAATAACCAAACGATTACAAGAATGTAGTAGCAGATCAATATGATCTTAGAGAATGATTATGAGAGAGATTGGGTGAGAAGTATGTGAAAAACTAGAATGGGGGTTGAATAGTTTTACTGTTTTAAAATTTAATTTGCCTTGAATACAATGAGTGAATTCAAACAATATAGATAATCAAGACTAAATAATATGCAAGTAAAGAAAGAAACGATCAAACCACAACACGATTGTTTATAGTGTTCGATCTACAAGGACTCTTTTTTCTTGCCCTACTCCACTCCCCGAGTCTCCAACTCGAGAGTTATCTTCACTAATCATCAAGCTCCTTTAACCGGCGGAGAAAACCTTTACACTTCGCTTACACAATATTTTCGACACAACGATAAATATCAAGTTCTTTTACAAGAGCACAACCACTCCCAACACACTATGTATTTGAAGGACTAAAATACTAACCACTCACACTCAGAGGTTTATGATGGTTTGGTGCAAACAATGATGTATGAATAACAGCAATTCACACAACTATAAACAAACAAGACTTGCAACAATTCGTTGAAGCTTGGAATGTCTTGATCTTCTTTGCTACAAAAGAGGATCACTAAAAATGAAATGAGAATGAGTTAGATGAAATAGAATGAGAGAATGTATGTGTTTTATGCTTAGAAGGGATGAGAAAACAACTTGGTGTTGCTTGCTATTTATAGCCAAAAGGCTCAGTAACCCATGGATCACACGGAACCAAAAACTTGGTTCCGTCCTTGTTAAATTTTGGTTTCGTGGGTCTGACAGAAAATCTCAACAAAATATTCACCATATCTTACCAAGATCTTAACATATCTAATCAATATTACATTTGATATGTTGAGTGAAAATCTAAACAAGATATCCAAGAAATCTTTCAAAAATTTCCATGATGATGCAACACATGATGTAATATACAATTTTCATTTTTAGTTTTATATGTTTATGTAAGGAAACATTGTAATGTACATGTTAGCAAACTAGATGAGTAAAAACTAATCTACTTGTAAAAGACTAGAAGTGTAACGTGTCTTTTTGTTTAACATCTAATAGTGACATTTATCTTAAAATGACAAATTACCATTTTATGAACAAATGTTGAAAACATTTTATGTTTAAGAAAAACTTGTAACTATATGTAAAAGTCTTGACAAGATTTTTACTTTTTCTAAAATGAATTTTATTCTTGTTAACAACAAAATATAGCAAAGATCGTAAAATATAAATAACGTTTTTTAGATGATATTTGTATTAACAAAGTATTTGACTGCAAAAGAGAGATTGAGATAAGAGACTCAAACCCTAGCATCAGGTTATGCTATATAACCAAATAATATTCATATTTGGCCCTTGAACTTTTATCTTTTATCCAGTAGGACCATAAACTTCTTGACAGCTTTATCCAAGAATCCATATATCCAGATTTAGTCCTCTAACAGTATTCTAGATATATTACTACAAAATAAGAAGTGTTATTAAAATAAATCAAGAGATTACAACATGAACCAACTAACCATGATCCTAACAACAGACCAAAATTACGTGGCCTAGCCCTTCAAAAATCAATACAAAGTTACAAACCACTCACAATCACATGAGATATATGAGATAAAATAAATAGAAACACATGTGTGACCAATAGTAACTCATAAAGATGAAGAATACACTCCCATTACAAGCATATTACTCTCAGCTCTGTATTCTGTCCGGTAGACATGCCACACATGGTGAAACACATATTTCTTGGATCTTTTACAACTCCACTCGAAAGATGTCAGTTAAATTTCCTTAAATATACTTGTTTTATAACCTTCCATCTTTTTAAATAGGTTTAATGCTTCTTGATAGTAGCTATTTTGACTGTAACACGTGATCATTTTTGTCCATAATGTTGCAGAATAGAAAACATGAAAACTAATTCATTTAATTCACATAGCAAACATGAAAACTAGTTCCATGTTGTGCATGTTTGATTGATTAGGATAGTACAACGTAGTGATCAATTCATTTGAATTAAGATAAATAAGTCCGTTTGTGGTACCGTTCGATATTATCAGGATTACTTGGATTAATAGGCGACAATCTAACTGACCAGCAACTCCATAATGGAGGTAGAAATATTCTCACGTTATAGGATATACAAAAGGGAGGGTTAAATCCTAACAAAGGGCATAAAAGTTTATTTGCAACTACTTTTATGTGTATGAATCAAATTGATACGTTTACATATCAATTCTCATATTTTATAGCGTTATTTGCACGAATATATTTGACGGTCAAGCAAGGATTAAGGGTGCGTTTGGTTTGTCGCTATGAATCACAATGGGTATGAGTGTTGGTATAGATTGGAATGATAATGGAGGGTATGAAGAAACCACCCACACACATAGTATATGAGGAAACCTTCCCATTTGGGTATCCTCATTCCATTGTGGTGGGCCCTATAACCAACCAAACAATATTAATGACTATCAAAGTCATAGACCCATACCCATACACCCCAACCAAACGGGGCCTAAGTGATTCAGTAGTATCGGCTGTACGGTAGATGTGCATGTGGATTGCCTCGCATGTTTAATCTTTTATTTATCTTCGTGCCATATAATCAAATATAATATTGTACCTTTCAATCTCAATTTAATAATTAAATGTCATATACTTTTTGTATCTTTCGGTTTAGAACCTGACGTAATAAATCTATAATATTTATTAATCTTCTGGTTAAATAAATGGAAGAGAAATGATAGAGAGGCCTAAAACAAGTGACATCATCCTGATGGTTGTAAAATAAATGGGTCCCTGTCTACAACCATCAAGATGATGCCACTTGATTTTAGGCCTAAAATTAGGCCTAAGTTTAGGTCTCTCTATCATTTCTCTAAATGGAATTAATTTGCACATTTTCGTAATTATTAGGACACTATTTATATGGGATGTGTTATAGGAACCCTCCATATATTGTCATATCATAAGGGTTTGGTCAAACCGTGTACAATCCACCAATGCGTCTAATCATTGCAAACCTTTCTTATGGAAGGGTGTGGATAACTTGCCCCTCTTTATATACATTAAGTAATTAAATAGTACAAATGACACTTGAAATCTGCAAATCATCTCACTTAAATAAAAGATAGGAAAGGAACTTTACAAGCGGAAGAAATGTGCTATGTGAGCTATAATGATGTATCCACAAGAATACATATCATACATTAATTCTCACTCATTTTCCTAGACCAAGTATAGTAATCTAGTAGTTAAATGCCTTAGTTATAACAAATTTGAGGAGGATTAATCCTTTCTCATTAATGAAGATCGCACCTCTCATATATACGCGTTTACCGTTTATCATTGTGTTGAAACTTGATTCGCATCTTTATATTCTATTAGCCACTTATAAAAAGATAATACATGCTTACATTGTTACATGATGAGTATAATACCTCGAGTTAATGTAATTATATGATAAGATTCGACTTGTTTAATCTTGTTTTAAGGTCTTAAATAGTGAGAAATAATGATGGGTATAGTGGAGTTAAATGGGAAGGAACAAGAAATGGTGGAAGCTCCACCACGATAAGAATGCCGTATGATTGCAGTTGCACAACAACCTTCTTTTTTCATTTAACTACCATAATTTAAGGGAATAAACAGACACTGTTTTTAGTCTTTTAGTAATGATGTATTGTACTACTCCTTGTAATTCATATTTTCTTAGTACAAGATTACAAGAGAGTTCGATGCATTGGGTTATAAGACCGTTATAGAGAAAATTTGGTACATATAACATGTTAAACTGCAACACTCAACGTGTTATAGGTGCACATGTTATACATATAACGCACGGTTTGTGTGTGTGATTTTTTGAGTTTTTGATTTTTGATTTTTTTCCTTTTGGTTTTAATGTAAAATGGGGTTTTTTGTGATGTGTTATAGGAATGTTATTGATGAAGGTTTTTTTATGAGAAATTTTTTTCAACGGACCATATCCACTACCTATTTACGAAACAAAAGGCCGCATAAATACTTTACCAAAATGAACTTTTTAATCTGATCCGTTAGATTCATTTCAAAAATAAATTTCCACCCGACACGTATGTCTTTCGCGACGTTAACTGACAGAATTTTTAAATAACGTGACTTATTTCCATGTTAAAACGTAGAAAACACGACCTATTTACCAAAAGTAAAACATTACATATAGTAAAACGCGACCTTTTTAGCAAAATTTGACACAAATCGCGACAAACTAGTAAAACGCGACAAACAAAATTTCAGAAATCGCGACCTAATCAGCATCATGATGCATACATTCACAAATCGCGACCAAATAAAACTTGCGACCTAATGAAAATCGTGACTTAACAAAAATCAGTGTCATGGTATATTCACAAATCGCGACCCCGTGAAAACTCGCGACCAATGAAAATCGCGACCCAATTAACAAGTGTGTATGTATAGTTGTATACAAATGGTACTATACTATTGTTTCTAAAAGGTGTTTGAGATACATGAATTGAAAACTAACAGTGTCTTGGTTAACATTGAAAGGACACTACATCACAAACACATTATATGTAGATATGAATGAAAGATTTGATTAGATTGAGCATTAACTTTCAAGAAACATTTTCAAGTGTAGGTAGTAAACATATTGTGCATGATCGTAAACTTACTTGTACTAAACAGGTCAGTCATTAAGTTGAATTTGGCCTTTTACTCACCTATACGTGTTTAAATCGCCACTAGTAAAACCTAAAAACGCGACTCCAATTTTTCTACTTATAAATAGTCATTGATTTTTGTTCATGGATGTATACAGTGGGGTGAATGGTGATGGTGATGGTTGGTGGGGTTTAGTGAGGAGAGATGTGTTGATGTATGAGACACATTTAGTTCATTTTGGTAAAAGTTGAGGAAAAATGTCCACATTCGTAAAACGAGTAGCTAAAATGCTAAATGGGTTGTTTAGGTAACTAGATTTATTTTTTATTTTTTTTTTATTTTTTATTTTTTATTTTTGGTATTGTGTTATAATAATGTTACAGTATAAGGTAAAAGCTGAAGTGGCAGTGCAGATAATTTGTGGATAATCCGCACTACACCTAGCCCTCTAAAGTTGTCCGGAGTACTTTATGGGGAGGGTTGAGGGGCACTTGCGTTTTATGAGGGATTCTCAGCTCATTGAAACCAGTCCTTTTTCATTTGCATTCGCACTTGCACAACCACCCTCACAGTACCTAAATCAAGAATAACGTTAAGTTGTCTTAAAAATTAAAATGTCTTTAACCACTTCCATAAGCTTATACAACTATTTTTAAGTTGGTAATTTGTAACATACTGAATAAAAATACAATTCGGAGTTACAACTTTGGAGGGAATATTAATCATTTTACCTTTGTGGACATCAACAAATGTAATCATCCCATTCAGAAATTTCCCATAAGTGTTTCCACTTTTAAGATATAGAGGACCGAAACACTGTGTAAAGGATGCGGGTCATGCGATGTACAATTCTAAGATAAATGAAATGGGTTGTTAATTTGGACGAGTTTGCGCTTTGTATGGCTGACATGTAAGTATTTATTTGCAGTTACAGCTTTACTGGTTAGACCTTTGTATATTGTATGTATCAAGCACGATTACAATAGAATGATTATCGATATCTCAAATTGTGTAAGAAGTTTTTAATTAAATGATTGTGAGTTAAAGTCCTTATTAAAATATGTGAGATATATTTTTATGGTATATATATTGTGAGATAGTTATTTTGTTGTTAAAAAAAAATAATATAATGATTATCTTGTCAGAATATAAATGGGATAATTATTTTCAAATGTATCCATCTAACCACAATATTCTTGGGCCGATTTGGATAAATGGTCGTATTTACTAGGGTATTTTCATAAAAGGATGTATTTGGACCGTATAAACATTTTTGGTCATTTTTGGTGCCCAAGCAACAAACTTTGCGCACCATATATTAAACAAAGCACCAGAATTATTTTTGAACCATTTTTGAACCAATGAGTATGTGCCACTTATAGTTTTGGTGCCCAAAACACCTCCCTTGCGCACCAAAAATTAAACAAAGCACAAACTATTATACAAAGCACCATAATTAATTTAGGCAAAAGTTCAATATAGATCCAAAATTTACCATAAATCCAATGAACCAATAATAGCCATTCATTTTTTTATTATGATAAACTTTCACCCTTTTTTAAAAAATTAAATATCTCACAAACCGTTAATCGTTACGCGATAAAAATTATACCATCGCGACGAGAATTAAATTATCTTTCTATAGATATGCACTACTATATATTTTTAACAACTTTTTTTTTCAAAATTTCGGTCAACAAAAATCATATATGATTTGTGAAAATCATATATGATTCGATTTTTACGAATCACATATGATTTTTGAGAATCATATATGATTGTAAAAATCATATATGATTCGTAAAAATCGAATCATACATGATTTTTTAAAATCATATATGATTTGTAAAAATCATATATGATTTTTTCGGACGGAATTTTTGAAAAAAAATGTTTGTCGAAAATATATAAAAGTGCATATCTATAGAAAGATAATTTAATTCTCGTCACGATGGTGTATTTTTTATATTTTGAAGATTTACCGTTTGTAAGATATGTTGTTTTAAAAAAAAAGGTGAAAAATGATTTTGTATTAATTTAGATAAAAAATGGAGGGTTATGATTGGTTCATTTGTTCTATGACAAATATGAGTTCTATATTGATCTCAACTCAATTAATTTATTGACCAACGGGAATGTGACACGTATTTTTTGGTGCCCAAAACACCTCCCTTGCGCACCAACAATTAAACAAAGCACCGACTATTAAACAAAGCAGCATAATTAATTTATTGACCAACGGGAATGTGACACGTATTTTTTGGTGCCCAAAACACCTCCCTTGCGCACCAAAAGTAGCATTAATGAAGGAGCATTAATGATATGGTGCCCAAAATCTTTGTCATGAGCACCAAAATACATTATCTTTTCTTTCCTTACGCACCACATTGGGGTGTATAGTGATACTTTATGATTTGGTGCCCAAAATGCAAACCGTGCGCACCAAATTGGACATATTAGAGAAAGAGAAAATATTGAGTATGTTTTAGTAAAGTGATAGTGTATATGGTATGTATTGGTAATTGTTTTATATTGTTTTGTGTGTATTGAACTATTTTTTTCCCTATTCTACAAACGAACTTTTAATAATTTCTATTGTGTGTATCGTAAACTTTTAATAACTTATATTGTGTATCATTACGTTTTATTATATAAAGTTCAATGCAGAATAGTTTTTTACTAAAGAACAAATCATGCGATCTCAGCCATCAAATTTTCTTATCAAAATAAAAAAAACCCACTTTCATCCATTTTCTTAAAATTAAAATATCTCGCAAACCGTTAATTGTTACGCGAAACTAATTATACCGTCGCGACGAGAATTAAATTGTCTTTATATAGATATGCACTTCGATATACTTTCGATGATTTTTTTTTCAAATTTTTTGCCCAGAGGAATCACACGTGATTCGGAAAATCACGTGTGATTTATTACTTTAAAAATCACATGTAGCTTTTGAAATCACATGTGATTTTACTGGGCGGAAAATTTGAAAAAAAAAATCGTCGAAAGTGTATAGAAGTGCATATCTGTAGAAAGATAATTTAAATCTCGTCGCGATGATGTATTTTTCGTAGCTTGAAGGTTTACCGTTTACAAGATATGTTGTTTTGAAAAAAATGTGAAAAATGCATTTTTTTTGTTTCATGAAAAAAATGAATGACTGAGACTGTATGATTTGTTTTTTAGATAAAAACTGTTCTGCATTGAACTCATCTCTTGATATGATAACCAGGGGCGGATCTACAGCTATGGGAGGGTATGCAAGTGCACACCCTTTTCAAACTCTTAGTAGTGTAAAAAAATCTGAAATTTGAGTTTTATATAATCATTTTACCATAAGTGCATACCATAGAAATATCACGAAAATGAGTGTGGACACCCCATGATTTCTTCAAAGAAACAAAGCACTGAAGCAATCTGAATTCAAAGAAAACTAAAAAGTAGAAGAAGAGAAAAAGATTGCTTCACATTATGAAAGAAAGAAGATAAAAGACTAATGAGTACATAAATTAGTGGGTGAATAATGTTGGGTTTTAGGTTCCTTGGATTTGATGAGACAAAATAAATACAATAATGAAACAAAGGGACTTAAAGTGAAAGAGATGAAACCTACAAAAAGATGGAAGGACTTGCTTGCAAAAGAAGATTTATTATTTAGTCCTTCGTAGTATTTTGTAAACCCTAATCCTCTAGTATATAAAGAGGACATGGGGTGTAGGATTTATATACAAGTCTTCCAATGTAGACGTCTAGTAAAGGTGTGTGTGTGTAGGCGTGTTCCTATAAACGCCTAGGTTAGTGTTTGTTTAGTTTAGCCTCAAGGATCTTTGATCCCTGTTACAAGTTTAGTGTAACCGTATTATTTTGATCAAATAATATTTGAGGCTTGGAGTGATTATTAAATATAAACCTTGTGTCAATAATATATAATGTTCTTATTATTCCGCTGCGTTGCATATGTTATTGTCAAACCCTAAGGCTCAAAACGATCTAATGGAGTCCTAACAAACTCCACAATTGGTATCAGAGCTTGGGGAGCTCGTTACCTAGGGATTCGCAAGGTTTTATTGGTCGAAGAATGGCTAAAAGAAGAAAAACTACGAATCTGAAAATTCTCGTATTTTTCTGCAGTACAGTTTTAAAAACGCGATAACTTTTTCGTTAACCGTTGGATCATAACGAAATTTTCGGTGGACGTTCTCTATATATTCATCTAACTTTTCACCAAAGGGATTGTCGATCTGAGCTCTCTATCAAAAGTTATTCAATGTCGAAGTTGGCTGCAGAAACTGGTTTAATAATTCGAATTTTTGGGTTTTCATGCATATTCAACTTCTTGAATTTGTGTTACTTGTTCTAATTCTTGATGGAGGTTGTTTATACATTGTGTGGTGTTTATGATTCATGGTTAGAAGCAGCTTTCCTAGTGTTTTTACGAAACCACTTCTAGTGTTTTCTGAAACCACTGATAGTGTTTTTAGGAAACCACTTATAGTGTTTTCTGAAACCACTGATAGTGTATTCTCGAAACCACTGATAGTGTTTTTCTGAAACCACTTCTAGTGTTTTTCTGAAACCACTTCTAGTGTTTTTTTTCTGAAACCACTTCTAGTGTTTTTCTGAAACCACTTCTAGTGTTTTTCTGAAACCACTTCTAGTGTTTTTCTCGAAACCACTCCTAGTGTTTTCTCGAAACCACTGCTAGTGTTATCTCAATTCCACTGCTGGTGTTTCTTGCGTTATTTGTTTCTGCTGATGAGGTTTTGGAATTGAGGGGAAGTTGTACATGTTTTTGGTACTGAGATTTTTGGTGACACACACATGGGATTTTGGTTCGCACACACAAGAAGATTGGTATTTGTTCTTAAAGGTTTTAAAAAGCTCGTTTTTGGTTTTATTGAAGAATTGATTACGAAGGAGGTTATTTATCACTTATTTGAAGGTGAAGTGGAATTACTTGGATATGTGTTTTATCATATCTTAAAAGTATCAAACCTGCTTTTAAGATAACTTGTTCATGCTTAAAGGATGTTGATGAAGACTTGCAAAATCTAGTTTTCATAGGTCAAGGGGTGGATGGATGAAGACCTAGTTAACTATCACTTAAAGGAGTTACATTGTAGTGCTCAGTGTCTCATTGAAGATGAGGATTTTGTCAAGAGATTGCAGTCTACTTATATGGTGTTAGTATAAGTTTGGAGTCACGTGGATAAACAAGACATAAGATACAAGTTTGAGTTATTTTACTTCTTCATCAAATTCGTTATACTTGGTTTTCTTCACTAGTGATCATTACATAGAGCTTACTGATTTGAAGAATCATTTTCAGGCATCACTCAAGGGGAAGTTTCTACTGCTTATATTCTCTATTTGTTGATAACAAAAAGGGGAAGAGATATTGGAGTGCGATGGCATGGATTAAGGGGAAGACAAAGGAAGACAAGAATGTTTCATTCATGGTGAGATGTTTACATCTCAACTTCTGCTACTTCGTCTAGGGAAGTTCGTACACCGATTTTGTTTGTTTTGTCATCATCAAATAGGGGAAGATTGTTGGGTTTTAGGTTCCTTGGATTTGATGAGACAAAATAAATACAAGAATGAAACAAAGGGACTTAAAGTGAAAGAGATGAAACCTACAAAAAGATGGAAGGACTTACTTGCAAAAGAAGATTTATTATTTAGTCCTTCGTAGTATTTTGTAAACCCTAATCCTCTAGTATATAAAGAGGACATGGGGTGTAGGTTTTATATACAAGTCTTCCAATGTAGACGTCTAGTAAAGGTGTGTGTGTGTGTGTAGGCGTGTTCCTATAAACGCCTAGGTTAGTGTTTGTTTAGTTTAGCCTCAAAGATCTTTGATCCCTGTTACAAGTTTAGTGTAACCGTATTATTTTGATCAAATAATATTTGAGGCTTGGAGTGATTATTAAATATAAACCTTGTGTCAATAATATATAATGTTCTTATTATTCCGCTACGTTGCATATGTTATTGTCAAACCCTAAGGCTCAAAACGATCTAATGGAGTCCTAACAAACTCCACAAATAAGTTGCAAATTCCAAAGTATATATCCATCACACAAATTAAATGCATTATAAATGTTACTGTATAATTGTATATGAATTTCATTTAATAGTAGTTAAGTAATAACTTTAGTCTAACCATATAGATAGTTAGGATTTGTGTTCTCGTTGTGTTTTTTAAATGATTTTAAACTCACATTTGGATTTTTCATCCGTAATTTAGGGGAAAAATGTCTTCTTTTATAGCAAATTTGCTTATATGATGTATAAAAATTCACCGACCTTTAGTTTTCTATATTCAAAAAAATTGATAAGAGGAGTGAAGAAAGGGTGTCATGTTACAAGTTGCGAGTGGTGATAAAAAAAATATTATATGAAAATCATTATTAAATGATCGAGAAATGATAGTTTGTTTGCATATTTGCTTGTATTAATCAACTTAAAACTCAAAAAGACAAAAAAAAAACCGAAAAATTCGACCCGAAGACCCGAACCGGAAAACAAAAATATGTAGGCTTAATTTGATTACAGAACGATTCTATTTTTAAAGTGCATACCCTACTAGGGATTTCTAGATCCGCCACTGGTGATAACTACTGAATCCCTTTCTATTCAATATATACATGTTGCGTCTAATTTATACTCCTCATAAGTTAACTACATGTACCCCAAACATCCAATTCTCACATTTCAGGGTGGATATTTGTGGTTTGTTATAAGAGATACTTACATGTTTGGTGGGAGAACGAAGAGTTAATTGAGGGTTCAGTGAGAGAATGATGTGTTTTGGGTATCTGTAGTTAATATATAGAGTAAAATATATATATATATATAACGGATATCATGTAAATGTAAATATATAGTGTTTTGGGCATATGTAGTCAATATATAACGGATAAAATATAAATGAAATATGTATGTATTGAACGGAAAGGGATTAAGTAGTATCACATAATAATCTCATCATAATGATACACACGATAGAAGTTATTAAAGTCTATGATACACGCAATAGAATTTATTTAAAATTCGTATGTAGATTAGGAAATTAATATAATTTGATACACATAAAAAATATAATAGTTAGTTAGATGCATTTACAAATGATTATTCAAGCATAAATCTGATATCTAAATAACATAATCTAAGATGCTTATAGCAATTAATTGCAATTTAGGCAATTTGAGTTATGTTAATTTTAACAAACTGATAAATGATATAGTAACAAGGCACATGACAAGGCACATGCAATTTAGGCAATTTGAGTCGGAGTCATTGTTGTCAGGCTGGAATGGTGATTCAGTATGCTCCTGTGGATCAGGCTAGATTGAACCTCAACGTCCACTTCTTCCCCTGCTAATAATATTTCATCATCACTGTCAGCCAGTTCATCTTCAAAAAATAGTATCCCAGTAACATCAGCAACAGTCAACAAGGGGTTGGTGATGGGTTCTATATCAGCAGGTGGTATTAATCCCTCTGAGTCTTTGTCCCCCGTTGACCCCTCAGACACTGGTGGGAGTTTCCCAGTGCCTTCTCTAGAGTCAGGATTGGTTTTGGGTTCCATATCGGCGGGTTGTTCCTTTCCCTCCGAGTCTTTGTCCCCCTGAGACCCCTGAGACACTGATGGGTTTTTCCCAGTGTCTTTAGCAGAGTCAGTGAAGGTGATATCCCTATCAGCGGGTTGTTTGGTTCCCTCTGAGTCTTTAGGATCATTCAGTGTGCCCTCATACAAAGGTTTTGATTTGCTAATGTCATCACTGGGCGTTGTGGAAGGCGCTCCCCTACCAGTGGGTTGTTTGTTTCCCTCTGGATTTTGGGGAGTAGTAGTTTGGACCAAGGGCACTGATTGTGATTTATCAGTGTCCTTCGTTGTCCCTTGGGTGGATGTTGCTTGGTCTCCAGTGGGTGGCAAATCAGTCTTGGGTTTTCTTTGCCTTTTGGCCAGTGCTCCTGAAGCCTCAGGGCCCTGAGACTTGGGTTTGGTCTTAGTCCTAGTCTGAGACTTCCCCTTTCTCTTTTTAGGAGCAGGGTTAGGAGACACTGATTCCCTCTGGTTGTTTACAGCAACCATATGGGCCGTCAATTCAATATTTGTGACAAGGGATGGGTCCTTTTGAAAGTTTGATTAGCTCAGGATGCCAGGTAAAGCTCCAAAATTTTCTTCCTGAGGATAATTTGTACCCAGTAACGTTTGCAAAGCACATGAGACAAACCTAGGATATGAAACGTATTTCGTCCTAGTTTTACTATGTAGCTTAGTTACGAGATCACTGTAAATGATCTCCCCTATGTCGATAGTGACCCCATTCATCAGGCAGTATGCCATCATCAACTGAATAGAGTTAACTTGTTCAGTGGATGAGTGGTTCCCGCCGAGGACCTGAATCACAAAAGTGAATAGGATCCTCCAAGCCATGGGGAATGAACTTTTAGTGATTGGGGTCTTGTCCAAAAAAGTTGGATCTAAAACAATTTGTTTTAACCCATCCTTCACTGTGGAGGGTTCAGGATGGGCGACATAAACTTCTTTGTTATAATCTAACCCTGTTGAAGTGCAAAACATTTTATAATCCAGGGTGAATTATTGCCCCCCGTTGAGACTGAACCTGATGAGATATTCCCTGAGTGGTCTAAGGTTATTCTCATCAGTGGAGGGTGTCGGGTTAAAGGCCTTAGCTGTTGCCCAAAACTCCCTGAGGAGGTTTTGGTACAATATTGAGGGACACTGAACAAAGGCCGTTTTCAGTGGGCAGTTATACAAAAATTTCATAATGTCCTTATAGGCTGGGACAGTTTGAGGATATTCAAAATTGCCTATGACATTATTTGTTTTAAATTCAACATTGCTAAGATCACCTACCCACTGTGAAGCAAACTGAAGAGATTGTGTTCTTGCCATTTCCATTAAAAAGGTTTTAGGGTTTTGAGAAGAATAACTTGACAAGAACAATCAAAAGTGTAATATGTTGGTTTTTCACTTACACATCAAACCATAACACAAAGTGGGCGTATAAGGGGAATTCTAGAGAGAGAAAGTTAGAGGTTTAGGGAACTTAGTGAGAGAAAGTGAAAGATATTATTATGAGCTCCAACTCTCTACCTTGGGAGGTAGAGAGTATTTATAGGCTTACATAAAACGCCACACAACGGGCTGTGGATCAGGCATACAGTGGGTAAAGACCCGTCCGTCCTCCACGGTGTTACTTAACTAAAAACTACTTAACTTAAAATAACTACGACTACGAGCTTTCTAACGATTACATATACTTGAGGTGACCGACTCTTTAATACCTGGAATTTCTAATTCCTAACAATCTCCCCCTAAGGGAGGACAACTCAAACATATACTAAAATTACATTGAATACAAACAGATATTTCATTAACAATTGTTCTTGCATTCTTGATGTGGTACTTTGCTCCGAAGCTCGTAGTCATTGATTCTTCTCATTACATGTTTGGTTACTCTAGGTGTAGGTCTTTTACTGATCCACGTGATAATAAATTTGAGCCAGCTTTTGAGATCATCAGCTACAAAAAATCTCTGAGACATCCATTGTGGTGTTGGTATTATGTGATGTTGTGACATTCGGACCGACATGCTCACATTCTGGATCATGAAATCTTCTCATCAGAGTAGCGGAAGCTTTCGTTGATTCATGATATTGGCAGCAGCGTAGCAGAAGCATGGAGTGAAAATATCAGAGTCATTGATGCACTAATCATGATTTCTTTTGAGATGAATGTGTTAAGTGAGCATGCGGCTATGGATTGACCGCTTCATTCTGATCAGCTGCAAACGTCGGGTGTACCTGCATAAAACAGTTAGCAATAAAGCGCACGAAAGTGTCTTTGATCACTTTCGTTGAATTGAGGTACACGGCCCACGGTTCCCCGTTGATCAGTACAAGTACTGCCTGTGATCAGGTATAATTCCGAAGAATTTCCTTGACAGGGTTTCGCAGCTGCTCTAGCTGTTCTCAAACCGGAACATCTCAAAGAAGACAACACGGAGTGAGTGAACCAGCGAATAGAAATTCACTGATTGATGAAAAGAGATTTGAAAAACAATCGTGTATTGCTCAATAGAAATTGTTTTTGCAATACAACGAAGGTTTTAATGAACATCAATTATCAATCATAAAACACCTTTTGATTTGAAATGTCCGTACACGGTCGATTTGCTAAAGAAAATTTTTTTTAAGCACAAAGACCGGTTTTTCAAAGGTATCCGTCAATCCATAACCTGAACCAGGATTGATTCAAGAGATTGAATCGCCCCATTGTTTCTGTTCAGTTGTCACATGATTGATCTATATAATAAATCTCACATGCCACCTACCAGGAGCTTGTTTGATGTTGGCTCCAGAAGGCTTTCCATCTTCATTGTGAATATGTATACATATCACTAAGATGTTCTGGCAATACCACAAGGATAATGCGTAGGACTCAAGATATAATCTCTCTTTCCACATTGTGTGAAACAGAGAGTCTTCATTGAAAGTGTCCTAATGAGATTTATAGATGATCTCGTGGCTCTAGACTCAATATGTGCATATTTGGTTCCTGTGCCGGAGACTAAGGAGAGGGTCTCCTTCTTCAATATCAACAATCTCTAAGAGAAAGTCGATAGATAATGTCGGTTCCCCGTGAGAATGAAACAAGTCCTTTTAAGAGGAACTTGAGTGGTTTGGAAAGTTGAGGTGCAGTGCGTCACTGGGTCCATGACGACTTGTCTTCAATACCGATGTTACCATCAGTAGCATATGAATTGAACCCGGTTTCTGCCCTAAGGTTGAATATATGGAGGGCTATTTGTTTTCACCCTTTTCTCATTCAATTCCTTTTAATTCTTCAACCCCTTCAGTGCTTACCGAGACTTCATAGCAAGAACCTTGTTGGGTTTGTTCCAGTACTTGCTCTGTCTCAGTCCGCACTCTTCCCATATCTCACTTTTCTCCTTTTATCATCATACCTAAGGACTTCTACACTAACTAGTGGATTGTCCCTAGGTAGATCCCTCCGGTTCTAGCTGATCATGGGAACCAATACCTAACCTTATCATCCTTATATCACCGTACATAAAGTAAATTTGGTCGGTCTATTTGGTATTGTTCATCTGCCATTTGAACCAATTGAAAACCATTTGAAAATCAATCCAGATACTTGTGATATATTATCAAAACATTTTGTACCTGAATTGTTTTTGATATTTTTAGAACAAGTGCTCCCCCTCAACATGTGCATCAAATGTTTGAAATCGTTTTGCACACGGAGGCAAGAGGAAGAATTAACTTCTTTGATTACCATTTTCTAAAAGATATCAACATCACTTCCCAAATCGAATCAAGTAGATAAAGCATTTTGGGGAAGGATGAGATTTTCATGATTTTGCTCCCCCTCAATATGTGCTTCTAGATTTGACAAGAGTTTTGCACATACTAGAGGGAACCTGCACATTGAGATAAGTGATCACGTTTCAAATAACAGGTTTAAGATAGATGCTCCCCCTCAACATGTGCATGGATTTCTTGAAATCGTTTGTCACATGTGGGAAGGACAGCATGTACATCCTTATAAAACCATTTACCGAATTATCAGTTTAAATCCAATTTAAATCACACATTCTCCCCCGATCACAATTATCAAATCATTTGAGATTTGTGATCTCTTATAGATTTAAATTGATTTTGAAAGCTTTTAAGGAGAATTGTGACTTGATTATGAAAGCGTTTTAACTGATAAGGATCGGATTTTAAGACTTTAAACTCCATTGATAAAACATGCATGAATATCTTTTGAAAACACTTGAATGCCAAATAACTTTTTAATTTAATTGAAATCATTCTCCCCCTCAATCAATGACATAGGTTGTTGATTGAGAGATTGATATTTTGACAAATAAGTCCAGATGATTATCAAAAATAGAGACTGAGTTATTTTTCAAAGCAGTTAGTTTTCAGCAGATAAATGTTTGTAGAATCAGAGCATGGAATTTGAAAAACATGGTAAAGCATGGCTCTGTTCTTTCTTTGAAAAGCGGGTTGCTGCCTGAAATGACAATAAACCATTGTTTATCTTTCTCTCATTTTTTAATTTTTGATGATTTATTTATTATTTTTTTTATTTTTTTTTATTTTTTTTTTATTCGAACAACATCTAAAGTCCCGTGTCATTCTTTGAATGACAGCACAAAGACCGTAGATATTTTCGAACCGAGGAAAACATGACAAAAAGACAATATTTTTGGAATTTTTCAAGATCTTTTTTTTTTATGGATTTTTGAAAGTTTTATAATTTTCTATTTGCTTTTTGAAGAGATATTTACAAGAGATAGATGAGCATAGACCTTTACTCCTCGTCTTCCTCCTGAAGACGTTTGAGTGTTACAGGTTGAAGGCTTTTCAATCCTAGTCGTGGAAGTATGAACTCAAAACGTTCTCTTGGAAGAGCTTTGGTGAAGATGTCTGCTAACTGGTATTCAGACCTCACAAAATAGAGTTCCACCACACCTTTTTCCACTTGTTCCCTGATGAAATGATGTCGAATGTCGATATGCTTTGCACTTGAGTGTTGAACGTTGTTGCATGAGAGAGCAATAGCACTTTTATTATCACAGTACAGAGGGATTTTGTTGAATTCAAAGCCATAGTCAGATAATTGAGATCTCATCCATAAGATTTGAGCACAACAAGATGACATGGCTATGTATTCAGCCTCTGTAGAGGAAATAGAAGTACTCATTTGCTTCTTTGAAGACCAGCTCACAAGCTTATCACCTAAAAACTGAGCACCTCCAGATGTACTTCGACGGGTATCTTGACACCCTGCATGATCAGCATCTGCATAGGCTGTTAGTGACATACCGGTGTCCTTCGGGTACCAAAGACCCATATTGATGGTTCCTTGGAGATACCGAAAGACCCGTTTAACCGCTTCAAAGTGCTTTTTAGCAGGCTTAGCCTGGTATCTAGCACACATGCAAACAGCGAACAAGATGTCTGGTCTACTAGCTGTGAGGTACATCAGGGATCCAATCATACTACGATATTTTGTTTGGTCAATCATGATCCCTGAGTGGTCCTCATCTAGTTTGGTTCGATCAAAGAGGGAATGTCAACAGGGTCACTTGAATCAAATCCAAATTTCTTTAAGATCTCAGTTGCATATTTAGATTGATTAATGAAAATGCCTCCGGGACTTTGCGAAATTTGTAATCCCAAGAAAAATGACATTTGTCCCATCATTGACATTTGAAATTTTGAACTCATTTCATTTGAAAAATGATCACATTCCATTGGGTCTGTCGAGGCAAAAATAATATCATCAACATAAATTTGAACATGAATTAAATGTTTGCCTGACTTCCTGGCGAACAATGTTGGATCAACTGCTCCTTTGCTAAATCCGGTATATAGAAGAAACTTTGACAGTGTATCATACCATGCCCTTGGAGCTTGCTTTAAACCGTAAAGAGCCTTCTTCAAACGATAAACGTGAGTAGGATGCTCTTGATTCACAAATCCTTCAGGTTGGCTGACGTAGACGACTTCTTTAAGATCTCCGTTCAGAAATGCCGTCTTTACATCCATCTGATAGACTACCATGTTCTTACTAGCAGCATTAGCCAAAAAGATTCTGATTGCCTGGATTCGAGCAACTGGAGCAAAAGATTCTTCAAAGTCAATACCCTCCTCTTGACGGTATCCTTTAGCAACTAATCGAGCCTTGTTCTTCAACACATCACCATGCTCATCAAGTTTCACTTTGAAGATCCATTTACGAGCAATAATCATAGCACAGTCTGGAGCAGGTACTAACTCCCATACATCAAGTCGATCAAACTCATGAATTTCATCTTGCATGGCATTGAACCAGCTATCTTCATTCATGGCGGTTTTAACATCTTTTGGTTCGATCTTAGATAGTACGGAGTTGAAGAAGCACCATAAGGCATCGGTTGCAAGTTGTTTCCGTGTTGATACAGGACGAGAGGGATTTCCAATGATGTTGTCTAGTGGATGATCGTGAGTCCATTTTCTAAGGTGTTCATGTGGCAATTGTTGAGGGACTGAGGTAGCAGAGTCGATGTCTCCTGAAGAAGATGGTTCTGATGATGATTCAGGAGCAAATATGTTTTCAAATGGAGCATCTTCAGGGGTAGCAAAGGGATTAACTTCATCATTGATGCCAGAAACAGTTCCATTATGTACATTTGAAGAATGATGATTTGTTGATGAGACTGAAGGATCAGCAGCAGGTGCATCTTGACTTAAAGATATTGAGACTGAGGGATTGACTTCATTCACAGGAATATGAGCAGCCTCTGTTGTAGGAATCGACACCTCATTAGTACTTGGATCATAAAGTTCATCAAACATAGGATCAAACAAATTTTTTAAATCATCTTCAGATGGAGGTACATATGGTGTTTCTTGAGAAGAGTTTGGAACAAGGGATGAACCAATGGGACTGTTTTGAAGTGCGGGTCCTGAACTGAATTGTCCAGGAGCCATTGACCGGTCAGCTCATCAAACGTAACGTGAATTGTTTCCATGATATTTCGGGTTCTTTTGTTGTAGATTCGGTATCCCTTTTTGTTTGGTGCATACCCTACAAATACTCCAATGTCTGCTTTAGCTCTAAGTTTGCCTAAGTCTTGTCCCTCATTAGTTGGATAACACAATGCACCAAAAACACGAAGGAAAGAGAGATTAGGTTTTTTGTTGTGGACAAGTTCATATGGAGTTTTTCCATGAACAGTGTGAATCAGGGAACGATTTTGTGTGTAGCATGCAGTGGCAATAGCTTCAGCCCAGAGAAACATTGGAACCTTTGAGTAAATCAGCATTGTTCTAGCGGCTTCTACAAGAGTTCGATTTCGTCTTTCAACTACACCGTTCTGTTGAGGAGTTCGTGGAACACTTCTTTGATGGCTGATTCCAACGCTTTTATAAAATTCACTGAGTTGTTTGTTGACAAACTCAGTTCCATTGTCTGTTCGGATTATTTTGACTGTTTTGTTAAGTCGAACCTGCAGCTGTTTGATGAATTTGATGATGATATCAGGAGTTTCATCCTTTGTCCTTAAGAACTTGACCCAGGTGAATCTAGAGTAATCATCAACCACAACTAACACATATTTCTTCCCAAAGATATTCTGCACCCTCATTGGTCCACATAAATCCATATGAATCATATGAAGAACTTCTGTGACAGAGTTAGTAGGTTTGGGTTTATGGGCATACTTCTTGCTTTTTCCCAATTGACATGCTGAACAAAGATGATCCTTTTCATACTTGAGTCTAGGTAAACCTACAACTAAGTCCTTTCTGGAGAGATCATTGATGGTACCGAAGTTCAAGTGATTGAGACGACGATGCCATAACCATGACTTTGTTTTAGAGGCCTTTGACAGCAAGCAAATTGGAGAAGACTTCATCATATCTTCGATAGAGATGGTGTATAGATTTGAACCACGTGAACTGATGAGTGTCTAAATACTCATCATTTTTGTACAAAATAAACTGCAAAATCATCTGAAAACACTCAGAAACACATCAAAATGATCAAAATATCACAAATCAGTGTTTTATGTGTTTTAAATGCAAAAATATCAAAATCAGATGAAAAACATATCAAATTTGCAAAAATTGCAGTTTTAGTCCCCCAAGTTTCAAAAGTTGTCAAAAACAGTCCCTGAGCACATAATTTCAAAAGCAAAGTCACCAAAGGTCCTTTTAAAATCAAAAGTTGTCAAATTTAGTCCTTTGGTGAAAAATATAAAAAGTTTGAGAAAATTGCAAGTTTAGTCCTTCAACTTTGAAAATTGGCAAAAATGGCCCCTGAAAAATGGCAAAATGGCAACTTTGGTCCTTATACTTTTTGAGAGTGTCACTTTTAGTCCTTGGAAGAAACTTTGCAAGATTGGCAGTTCAAGTCCCTAATTTTCAGAAAATTGCACAATTGGTCCCTATGATATTAAACCCCTTAAACTAATTTTGGACCCTTTCACCCATTTTGAACCCCTGTCATTTAACCATTTTGACCCCTTTGATTATTAATACCACTTGGGTCAAATCTGGTCAAAAACCATCACCCGCCAAAGTCTTCACCCTTTCAACTGCTTCCTGCAACTAGCCATATCCCATCCCCCCTCCTCTCCATTCCACTCTACCTTGTTCCCCCACTCCAACTAACATCCAAACTACATTAAATGCTTCCCTAACCCCTCACTCAACCCCCAATTGGCAGACAAGGAATTTGGCGCCAAAAATCGTTTTGAATGGTCAAGATCAATTAAAAGCCATCCAATGGCTTAGAATGGTGGGATTTCATCAGAGTAGAGAGAGAATGATATTGGGTATAAAAGAAAAGCAAGAGAAGAAGAGATGGGCAGTTTTTAGTTTTTTAAAAATTTAGTTAATGTCGATTTTAGTTTAAAATGTTTTAGTTAAGCTGTATCATTGTTAACTTTTGTCAAATTGTACTCTCTTAAGTTGTTTTAGCAATATTAATCAATTTCAAGTTCTAATTTCAGTCATATCATCATTTCATATTATGAAGTTCACTGTTAAAATTTTTATTTTCTAAGTCTTGTATGCAAGCTTCATATAGCTTCTTGTCATGTTTATATAAGCTTATTTAAGCTAGATATAGCTTTTCATAAGCTCAAAGTCAAGTTCCAATTCATTTTGTATCCGGGTCAACAAAAGTCAACAGGGTGCTCAAATGGCTATGGAAATGGTTAGGGGTTGATGCAGCATTCAAATGGGTTGATTTAGGTTCCTGTGGGTTGGTTTAAATAGGTTAGTGTTCCCTGGTTGTTGTTGCAAGCCATTGTGGCTTAGGACCCTTTGTAAGTAAAATTCAAGTTTTCTTGCAATACCTTAATTTGTAGTTAAACCTTGTTCTATTGTGTTTAAAAAGATGTATTTAGGATATGTAGAAGTAACTGGATCATTGATACAAGTTTGATCAGTGTTTGTCTCTTTAAAAGTGCTAATCAGTTGTAAAAAAGGGTGTTTGGAATAGCTGTTATACCTGTGTTCTAGGCTTGCTCAGTGGATAGAACTTGTTGGTTTAAGATTGTGTAGCATATCTTAGCTCTTATCTGTCTTAATCTTGTGCTTGCTAACACTGAAGGTCAAAATCCCTTGTAACCTGTCCTAATCAGTTAACTGTTGGAATTTGGAAAAGCAAATCACTTGTTTCATGTTCAAAATCCATAGATAAAGCTTTTAGTAACTTCATTGCATTAATAAAAACCAAGATCAGTTGAGAAATTAGGAACAAACTTCATAATAGTCAACATTGCAGTCTTTGTTCTAAAGTCAAAATTGCAAGAAATCTGTTTTGAGCCAAGCTACAAGGAATTTTCATGGGTTCATTTTTAAGCCAAATTAAGTGAATTTTTGGATTTAAAAAGCTCAGCTGGTCTATTTTGTTATTAGCATTTTTATGCAATTTTGTGAATTTTTTACAAGGTCCAAAAGTTCTTGTCAAATTGGTTGAAGGTCCCCTGTGCACACTGCATTGAACTGCACAGGGCTTGTGCAGTTCTTGCAGCCTTTGTGCCAAGCTCATTTGAGCTTAACTTGGGCTCAAATTTGGATTACAAGTTCCCAACCAGGTCTTGATTAAGGTCCAATCTCTGTTTTTCCATTTTAGCTTATCTAGTAACTTGTGAATAAGCTTAAAGTTGGTACCCAAATCTGATTTAGCACATTTACTCAAATAAGCCAAAACTTGCTAGCTTGTATTCCAGAGGTTATGGCTTGTTGAATCTTGTTGTATTTTAGTCCTTTTAGCATAGTGTAACTTCTTCTTTGGTTTGGTAGCTTTTGGTGTCCATTTGCTTAATCAAGTGCTTATTTCAATAAGCACTTCCATAGCAGTTTCAAATTCATCCACATAAGCACTTGTTTTTCTATTTTTCCTAACTTCCTAATCTTATTTTAGACTTTTCCTGAAATTTTCAGATTTTTCCAAGTTGATTTGTTATTTTTCTTAATTTTAATTAGTTTTTAAGCATTTTTAATTAGCATTTAATACAAAAAATTCAGAAAAGGTTCAAAAAAATAATTTTTCATTTTTCTTAAGTTAAGATAAATATAAAAAAGCAAAAAAATATTTTTCCATATTTCTCTTAGTTAAATTTGTATTTTTAAATAATTTAATTAGTTTTTAATAGTTTAAAATTCCTAGAAAATAGAAAAATAATCATAAAAATACAAAAATAGTTTTGAAAATTCTATTTTGATATTTTAGACTTTTCCATTTCATAATTTTATTTTTCTAGCTTTATTTCCTAATTTCTTGTATTTTAGGTAATTATTTAATAGTTAAAAATAGTTTTTAATTAATAATAATTAATTTAATAGTTATAAAAATAATTTTCCTTTTCTAATAATTTTCTTATATAATTAGGATTGTAAAAATGCATTTTTCATATCCGTAGGTATTTTTCTTCTTTATTTTCACGTTTTATTTTGTACGTTACGTAGTTTTTATTTAAACGTAAGTTTTTAGTTTTAAACGTTCATCATTTTAATTATAGTGATAGCGTTTATTTAATAAATTTTATCTTTTTAACTTTCTTTAATTTGCATTTAAGCCGTTTTTAATTTGTTGGCTTTTTCCGTAGTTAATATCATATTCAGAATCCCTTTTCTGTTCAAATTTCCCGATCACTAAACGTTTGATAATTCATTGCACAACTCGCTGGGACATAACGACCCGGGGAAACATTATACTCCTCAGATCTTCATTGCATTCGTGCTTAGGCAGTTTTAAGCTGGTTACGGTCTGCCATTCACAAGTGGCAGGCTTGTGTGATTTAGCTTGACTGTTTGGCACGCATCATGAACCTCTTAAAAGTTCCTTACCATCAAGTTCTCTAACGAAGCATGTATGTTTTCTGAAGGCTACTTCTAGATCAGAATCGCAGAATTGACCAACAGAGAACAAGTTGTGACCAATACCTTCTACATAGTAAACCATGGAGATAACACTTTTGCCAACAACATAGTCTCCATAACCAATAATAACACCGAAATGATCATTCCCGAATCTAACTGTCCCGATGAATTTGCTCACGAAGTTCATGAGCCGTGACCGGTCGCCAGTCATATGCTTGGAACAGCCTGAGTCCAGGTACCACAGAGCGATTTGAACGATCTGCAGTTGAACACAGACAAGAATGGATAACTGGATAATTGGGATCCCCATGCAAGAATGGGTTCCATTTGGTTAGTAACAATGGTTGGAACACCCACATCAGAAATAGAAGCATTCATATCAGAAATTAAGGCAATGGAATCATTGTGAATAGATGCAGTACTAGTGTTTGTATTAGCCCTGTTCACAGTGTGTTCACTTCTTAAGGGAATAGTTCTACCAGTAAGCATCCATTTTCTAGTGGGCATTGTCTGATAAGTCTTATGACCAACAGGTAGCCAATAATAACCTATCTTACTAAATGTTCTTCCTGTGGGTTTCCACTATTTTCTAACTTTCTTTCGTTTTTGCCTTTTAGCCTTCTTAGCATGAATTTTAGCATTAACAATATTAACTGGACAATTAACATCATTAGGCAAAACATTAACACCACATTCATGATTAGAAACAGAATTCAAGCAGACATCAATACAAGGTTTGCAAATAGTATCAGAATTCGAATTAATTACAGTACGCCTATGGCTAATACTAGAATCAACACGATTCGTTTTATTCGGTTCAAACTTAAAGTTCCTAGATTGTTCTTCTACTCTTTTCCAGTGCATATTCTTAGCTTGCGAGGTCCTATCATTCCTTGTATTGTCTTGAGACTTTGACCTGCTCCCTTTAATGTCACTGATTACTCATGTAGAGGGAATGGGAACATTAGTTGGTTTTACTACTCTTTGCATCACCTTTTTAGATGTGCTGGGATCTGGACTACATGCAGGCACACTAAGGTTCACTTTCTTAAAACTAGAAGTGCTGGGATTTGTACTCCTAGAAGGCACACTTGAGTTCTCTTTCTTAGCATTGACAAATCTGGAATCTGACCTACTTAAAGGCACACTAAGGTTCACATTCAAAACATTGGGCATCGAATGAATATCATACTTGGCATTAGGCATCGAACATGGAATCAAAGGATTAACTCTCTCACCTAAGGACTTTGGGCATATTGTGATCAAGCATTCTAGGATTTCTTGAGATCGTTTGGCATATAAGCATGCATGTCCAATTGCATTATCATGAGGTTTCTCTAACTTATCCTCTTCAACAATCTCACGCAGACATTCTAGGCAATCCTTAAGGGATGAGAAGTATGTTTGAACAGCAAGTTTGTTGTTCCTGAGATGAGGAGGGACATATTTCACAGACAAAGCATATTTATTACAAGGGTGAACCTTTGATACACCATTCTCCCCATTGGTCATTCGCATTTTCCCTTTTACCTGACTCTTCAGATTCTCAATTTCCTTTTGCAATGAAGCTATTTGTTCGTTATTTTTGTTACGAGTGACCTTTATTGATTCAAATAACTCATTGAAATGACGTTTAACCTTTTCATTTTCTTCTAGAAAACTTTCGTTTTCCTTTTGTAATGCATTTACTAGGTTTTGAAGATGAAACGTTTGAGAATTCTGAGAATCTAAAGGAGGAGGCATTTGGGAGCCTGTCATATTGTTCGTTTGACCCTTTAATTGAGAGATTTGGGCTTTCAACTTTCTGATCGTGTTGCAATGAGCTTGAATCTGTTCATCACGTTTGTTAATTTGAAAAACTGCATCAAACTCTGGAGCATATGAGGATGTCTTGATATTTGAAGTTTTGACATTTTATTTAAGATGTTGATATTTTAGTTGTAAATTAAAATGCTCAACTTCTAGTTTAGAAAAATGTTTAACCAAATTGTCGTGATCATCCAGTTCAATTTTCTCGTTTAGTTCAGAATTAGTTTTTTCAAGCTCAATGACACGATCATGGGAGACTTTCAGGGCAACAGATAATTCATGAAATTTGGAAGCATTAATAGAACAATTTGTAGCAGTGAAAAACACATCTTGAGCAATACATTCAGAAATCAGGTTCTCATTTAGTGTATGCAAGTTCTTCCTCTCAATCTCATTATATTTTAGTGCTCGCTCATAGTCACTAACTTCAACTATCATTGCATCAAATTCTTTTTCCATTCCCTTAATATCAGTATGTATCCCCTTTTTAAGACTCTCAAAGTGATCTTTTAAAAGTTTAAAGAAAGGCATGACCTCAGTTAAATAGCATTCTTTTGTTTGTTCAAAACCCCTTTCCCCTTCAGTAATCCCAGTGGGTGTGATCCTTTTCTTACAAGTTTTCTCAAAATCAACAAATAGTTGAAAAATAACATATTGACTGATTAAGATCTTGCTTTTAGTAGCAATCGTTCTAGGAACTAGATGCATTGGCGTATTGGGAGGATACACAGTTGCTTTAGGCATTTTCCTAAGGGGAGGATTTGTTTCAACAATATTTTCTGCTTTCTGCTTATCTAAGTCTATTTTCCAAAACACTTGTTCGGGAGTCAACAATGTTTAAGGCTTAAACATGTTCAGGGAGATCCAATTCTCCTAGTTGTAGTCATGGGGAGTGATAATTACTTTCTTCTCTTTGCTTTTAGGATCATTTAGTTTCTTATTCATCTTATCCCTACTGATTTCATCTAATTTCTTATCTTCCTCTGTGCACTCAAAGCAACTAGGTTTTTGTCTAGGTTTAAGAATCTCATTGCCATCATAGATCACACTTTGAGCTGCTTTTGCTATCTTCCCGTACTCAGGGTTGGGTTTATCAATAATGGGAACACTATGCTTATCGCTTAGAACTCTATGCTTAGTGATCATGTGAGCAGTCTGAACGGTGTTCCCTTGTATGTACAACTTGTTTTCAAGTTTGTTTTTCAAGGTTTTCAGATTAGAAAAATCTCTCAAGAGTTTTGATTCCTTTGCATTAAATTCTTGCTTAAGCATTTTCACATTTTCTTGAAGTTCTTGTTTTTGCTTAGCAGTTTTAGAAAGCTTTTCTTGCAAGGAATTTAATTCTTGTTTTAATACTTCTTCTCTAAAATTACTTTTTCTAATGATTGTACGCACTTGGTCATCCATTTCCTGCTCACGAGTGGTCAACTCAAATTTTGCACGTTGTTCATAAATAGCAACACGTTCTTTATAGGTATTTAGTTCAGAAATTACAGAATCATCGGGGGCACATGCAGTGTATTCATCAAAAACATAGTCATTGTTGACTGCAGAAGATGCATCACTTGGTACAACTTCACTTTCCCTTTGTTTCACATATTGATCATATGGGACAACAATGATATTACCCATATTTTCAATATTTGATTCAATAGTTTCAGTTAATTGTACTTTGTCATGCATCTTTTGCACATCAGCATCATCGTATAGTTTTAATACCTCTGAGATGAGTTTGTCTTTGGATGGGCCAGCTTGTGGTGAAGAAGATACCTTGGGAGAAACCATTGGAGAAATGCTAGCCATAAAAATTGTGTGTGCAGTAGGTCCATCATCCACATCAGAGTCGTATGCATCACAATCAGCGACTTGAAAGGCATTCTGATGATTGTGACCTATCTCCTGAATAGGCTGCTCATCCACATCTGCATCATAGGTCTTGGCATTGCCCTCAGCAAGAAACAACAAATCCTCTTCATCCAAAGCAGCACCATTATCCTGAGCTTGTACAAGCAGCTTCTTATCTCTGAAGTAATCAGCATTCTGTGGACGTTTTGGAGATGTGCAGTTCCTTATAATGTGTCCCTCACCACCACAGTTATAACATTTGATCGACTTAGCTTGACCTTGATTACCATTCCTTCCTCGATTCTGATTACCAACTGATGAGTCTCTAAATACTCATCAGTTTTGTACAAAATAAACTGCAAAATCATCTGAAAACACTCAGAAACACATCAAAATGATCAAAATATCACAAATCAGTGTTTTATGTGTTTTAAATTCAAAAATATCAAAATCAGATGAAAAACATATCAAATTTGCAAAAATTGCAGTTTTAGTCCCCCAAGTATCAAAAGTTGTCAAAAACAGTCCCTGAGCATAATTTCAAAAGTAAAGTCACCAAAGGTCCTTTTAAAATCAAAAGTTATCAAATTTAGTCCTTTGGTGAAAAATGTCAAAAGTTTGAGAAAATTGCAAAAATGGTCCCTCAAGTTTAAAAGTTGGCAGAATTGGTCCTTGGAAAATGTGAAAATTGCAACATTGGTCCTTATACTTTGGGAACTTGTCAATTTCAGCCCTTGGGACAAGTTTGATGAATTGGCAGCATAGGTCCTTGTAATTTCAGAATGTACACATTAGACCCTTGAAGTTTAGAACTCTTTAAAACCATTTTGACCCCTGCCATCTCATTTTGACCCCTGTCATTATCATTTTTGGACCCTTTGCATTATTAATACTGTTGGTCAAACCCTGGTCAAAAACCAACACCCGCCAAAAGTCTCCTCTATCAACTGCTTCCCTGCAACTAGCTCAACCCCATCCCCCCTCCTCTCCAATCACTCAAACATGTTCCCCACTCCACAACTAACTTCCAAGGTCCATTAATTACACCCCCCCCTCTCACTCAACCTCCAATTGGCAGACAATCATTTTGGCGCCAAAATCAGGTTTGAATGGTGGAGATTAAATCAAAGTCATCCAAGGGCTAGGAATGGTGGGAAAGAATCAGAGAAGAAAGAGAATGAGCTGAGATATAAAAAGAAAGCAAAGAGAAGAAGGAAGAGAGTAGATGTTTTAGTTTTATTTTACTCTTATGTCGTTTTTAATAATTATGTCTTAGTTTACTTCAAAAACTGTAATCTTTTGTTTTTAATTACTAAACTCAAGTTATATTGTAAGTTTGATCAAGTTTTAAGCATTAATTTCAAAGTTTCATTTCACTTCATCTTTATATGCTACTGTTGAAAATTCTAATTTCCATTTCATAAACCCAAGCTTCAATAAGCTTGTTTATCAGTTTATATAAGCTTAGATAAGCTTTTTATAGCTTTTCATAAGTTTATAATCAAGTTCCAATTCATTTTACATTCGGGTCAACAAAAGTCAAACAATGGCAAAAATTGGTAAATGCAGTTGGACATGGGTTGATGCAGTGGAAATGGGTTGAATAGTAGTGATTTGGGTTGATTTTGGATAGAGTAGTTGTTCATGGTCCATGGTTTCAAGCTAGCAGCTTTGGACTTGTGTAAGTGATTTTCAAGTTTTTTCTGCATAATCAATATTTGTAGTTCAAACTAGTTAAAATCTGTCTTAATAGTTATATTTAAGCTACATTAACTTAGTTTGATCAATGATTTGTGTTTGGTAGTGATAGAGTGGTTTTAATCTTCACAACAGATAGTTAAAGGGGTGTTTGGATTGACTGGTTTTACTGTCATTGAGGCTTAGTCAATGGTTGTTTAAGGTTAGGTTATGTTTGCAAAGTATTTTTGAGCTTAATTGAATCATAGTTTGTGGTTTGCAAGAGCCAAAAGTCAAAATTGCTTTAGAATCACTCTTAACTGCCACTGTTGGAGTTTTGTGAATTGCAACTCATTATATTGTGTTTGGATATCATTAACATTGCTTGAAATATACTTGTTACATCATATAACTTCATAATCAGTCATTTAATTTGGATCAAATCTCAGATTAGTCAAAGTTCATTTCTGTTGTAAAAGTAAAAAATGTGTCAAACTCAGTTTTATGCAGAACTTGTACCATCTGCACAGGTCTCAATAAGGGTTTTTAGGGTCTGATTTTTGGCTTAGGTGTAGTCCATTAGGTGGTCTTTAAGACTTATTACCTGTTTTTGCCTTAAGCCTTCTGGATAAGCTTGTGTACAAGCTCAAAGTAAGGGCCAATTCCCCTGTTCACTGAACTCAGTGAATACTGAGCTTTTTCTCAGTTTTGTGCAGCTTGCACAGGGCTCAATAGAGCTCACCATGGCCTCATTTTTGGTTTAAGTACTCTCAACCAGGTCTATTATAAGTTCCAAGTGCTAGTTTTTATTTTGAGCTTAAGTTGAAGCCTGTGCTTGCATCAAAAGTTACCCCCCAGTCACTGTTTCTAGCTTAACTCTCAATAAGCCACATCTGTCTTAGCTGGTGATTCAGAGTTTCAAGCCTGTTAATTCTCATTGCATATTGGTCATTTTAGCATATTTAGGCTTGTGTATCATTTTGGTAGCTTTTGGTGAGCTTTTGGCTTATCAAGTGCTTATTTCCATAAGCACTTCCATAGCAGATCCTAAATCCTCAACACAAGCACTTGTTTTCTCATTTTTTTTAGCTTCCTAATATTATTTTAAGCATTTCCTGAAATTTTCAGATTTTTCCTAGTTCATTTGCTATTTTTCTTAATTTTAACTAGTTTTTAAGTACTTTTAAATAGGATTTAATACAAAAAATTAAGAAAAGCTTCAAAAAAATAATTTTTCAATTTTATTAAGTTTAGATAAATATAAAAAGAGAAAAAAGTATTTTTCTAGATTTTTCTTAGTTAAATTTGTATTTTCTAGCATTTTAATTAGTTTTAAATAGTTTTAAATTAATAATAAATATATAAAAAGTCTAAAAAAATATCTTTTCAGTTTTAAAATTAGTTTTATCATATTTTAGATTTTTCTAAGTTTTAATTTTATTTTTCTAGTCTTATTTCATATTTTCTTTTATTTTAGAGTATTATTTAATAGTTAAAAATAGTTTTTAATTAATAGTAATTAATTAATTAGTTATAAAAATCATTTTCTTTTTCTAAAAAGTTTCTTTTATCATTAGGTTTGTAAAAATGTATTTTTCATATTTTTAGGACTTTTATTTCTTAGATTTCACGCTTTTATTTGTACGTTTACGTTATTTTAATTTAAACGTACGTTTTAGGTTTTAAACGTTCATCACTTTAAATATAGTGATAGCGTTTATTTAATAGGTTTTATCTTTTTTAATTTTCTTTAATTTGCATTTAAGGCTTTTTTAATTTGTTGGTTTTTTCCGTAGTTTATATCTTATCCAAATCCTTTTCCCGTTCAGATTCCTCGATCACTATTCGTGAGATAATCCATTGCACAACTCGCTGGGACATAACGACCCGGGGAGACCCTACACTCCTCTGATCTTAATTGCATTAGTGTTTGAGCAGTTTTTAGTCTTTTAGACTTGACTGTTTAGCACCGATCAAATTTTGGCGCCGCTGCCGGGGAGCTGTGCTGATTTATCTTCCGTGTAGCAGATTAGTTGTTTGAATCCTCACTCTTTGTTTATATCATCCATATCTATATATATATATCCATATTTTCTTCTAAAAAATCCAAAAACCCAAAAACAGCCAAAAACTTATAAAACACAAAAAATATTTTCTCTTTTGTTTCTATATATGTATCAAAAATAAAAATACAAAAAGAATCGTCGTTTTCTCTAATAATTAACAACTTAAAAGATTACCACCGAAAACCAAGGCAGTGCACTACCTAACTGGGGGTGCGACCATAATAAGTTCCCGAACCAAAGATTTAAAACTTGCCTTTGTGTCCTTGTGATTGGTGTACCTTTTTCAAAGAAGCCATTCATCTTGGATTATTGGTTAAGTTCACTGTTGTTTTGCCTCGATCTTGTGTTAATTGATTTTGTTGTGATATCGACGTTTCAGAACCAGAAAACCCATAAAGATTCTTCTCACCCCAATTTTACAAACCGTCTTCATAATTCTCATTCTCATCTGAAATATCTTCATAATTCCATTTCTCTCCTTAACTCTGAGAGTCCTTAGAGTTAACTCTAGTGCATGCGCACTCGTTCTTCTAGATCATTAAGTCCTTTGCGTGATCTAGCAGAAATTCCAAGAAGACGTTCTCGTAGGCGTACTGCCCAAATAGTCGAACCCGAGATTCGTACTATTTCGAGCAACAGTATGGCAGACGAACGTACTATGGCGGAAATGCTCCAGGCACCCACCGAGGGTTATGGAGATGCCATCGTCTTACCGGTAATCAATTCTGATCACTTCGAATTGAAGACACATTTAATCCAACTTGTGTCTACGAATCAATTCCGCGGGTCTGATCGAGAAGACCCGTATGCACACATCCGTTGGTTCAACCATTTGACATCAACTCTCAATTACAAAGATGTGCCACAACAGGTGATCAAATTGATGCTATTTCCGTTCTCACTTGCGGGGGCAGCCAGGATTTGGCTGGAAAAAGAACCCCCTCGATCCATCGAAACTTGGGAGGATCTTGTCCAAAAGTTTGTCAATTATTTCTTCCCTCCATCAAAGACGACTAATCTTAAAAATGAAATTTCTGGATTTCGTCAAAATTTCGATGAAAATTTTGGAGAGGCATGGGAGAGATTCAAAGATCTCCTCAGGAAATGCCCCCATCATGAATTCACGGAGCTTCAACAAGTTAATATCTTTTACAATGGGTTGAACGGTAATGATCAAGATTCTTTGAACGCATCCGCGGGTGGCAATATCTTGAATCGTAAACCTAAAGATGTGCTTGAAATTTGCGAGAGTAAATCAAAAGTTCCTTTTTCTCGCAACAAAGTCAATGTTCCGAACACTCCTGCTTCTTCATCCGGTAACTCTTCTGAGTTAGCAGCTCCGATAGCTGCTCTAACGGACATCATCCATTGTATGATAAAAGAGGTAAAGGAAATCAAAAGCGAAATTCATAAGCCCGAACCAGTCAAAGCCGTAAACAAGGTGTGTGAAACTTGTAGTGGTCCACACGCGTATTATGATTGTCAAGCAACCGATGCTTCCTTTTACCAAGCTCCCGTAGCTTCGGTAAACCACAATCAATACCGACCACAGGCTGATCCTCACTACCGTGCACCTAGCGGTATGACACCACCTGGTTTTCCTCCCGTGCAAAACCATGGCAATCAGAATCGCTTTGTTCCGAATCAAGGACAAAATTTCAATAACTCTCCAAATTTCAATCAAAACCGGAACAATTTCAACCCACCTCAACCATATCAAGCTCAAAATCATCAAAGTTATCAACAACCTCCTCAAGCTCCCATGCCAAATGACTTCATGAAAATGACTGAGTCAAACATGCGTTCTATGCAAACTCAGATCAATAACATGAGAGGTGAGCTCAAAAGGGAAATTGATACAACACTGTCTCGGCAGACAAATGAGTTAAAGAATATGATGAGCAGTTTCATGAACATGAATATGAACAAAGCCTCGCCATCTTCTGGAGGACTCCCAGGCAATACTATTCCCAATCCAAATGCCGAGTTGAAAGCCATCACCACTCGTAGTGGTAAGACGCACAATGGACCTAAGACTCCTATGCCCCCTCCTCCTGTGGCATTTAGTCAAGTTACCAAGGGGACAACGGACAAGGTGCATTATTCAAGCCCACGAAGTACCGCACACGTCCAACCTTCGGTAGTCCAACCTTTAAGTCCGGAACCCGAAGTTCTGAAGAAAAATCCTGAGCCTGAAAATACTTCCATCTCAGCTCAAAAGTCTAGTCAGCTTCCTTACCCATCAAGAATGAATGATGAGAAGCAAAAAGACAAAAACAAAGAGCAGATGGAAAAGTTTTTCCAAATCTTCAATGAGCTTCACTTTGATATAAGCTTCGTTGATGCTCTCGTTCTAATGCCTAAATTTGCATCCACGCTTAAAGGCTTACTGAGCAACAAAGATAAGTTGTCTGAGATGGCGAAAACCCCTCTAAATGAGCAATGCTCAGCGGCCATTCTTAATAAGCTTCCCGAAAAGCTTGAAGACCCTGGCCGGTTTCTAATCCCGTGTGATTTCTTGGGGATGTTTCAATGCTCCGCCTTGGCCGATCTTGGCGCTAGCATTAACCTCATGCCACTCTCAGTATGGAAGAAACTGTCCCTTCCTGAACTTTCATCCACTTGTATGACACTCGAGCTAGCGGACCGTACCATAACTCGTCCACTTGGTATAGCCGAGGATGTCGTGATGAAAGTGGGAAAATTTCACTTTCATGCTGACTTTGTTGTAGTTGACTTCGATGCAGATCCTAAAGTTCCCCTCATCTTAGGGAGAGCTTTCTTAAGAACGAGTCGTGCTCTAATTGATGTGTTTGCTGAAGAGTTGACCATACGGGTTGACAACGACGAGCTCACGTTAAATATCAACCAGAACTCCAAACCTCTATACAAAAAGAGTGTTGCCACAATTGACCAAAAATCTGAAAGAATCAATGCAACACTCTCAAATTTCACGGTTAAGAGTGTTCACCAAAAACGTGCTGAGCTCAAAGCTTTGAAAATCACCCCTGGTTCAAGCAAATGGTTTGAAAGCTGCACCAGGGAAGTCAAGAGTATTCTTGATGATGATGACGATGATCTAGAATCGGAGACTTCATCGGAAGTGGTGGAAACTGCTAGCTCTAAGAGCACACCACTTGTCCCACCTCCGGCATCAGTTTGTCGCATCGAGATTGTTAAGTCTGTGGATGAAACTAATCTCTCTTCAGTTTCATCTGAGTTGGATGATGATGTTTGTGATCCAATGGGAGACATCTTACCCATTGATGAATTGCTCAAAAATGATCCATCATCTTCTAGTCTTATTCCCGACTCTTCCATCCCTTCTCTCATTCTTGATGAGGAGGATGACAACTTTTGGAATGAAGTCGATGCATTTCTAAGTGATGAATCAATTCCAACGGGAATTGATAACACTTACCTTGATCCGGAGGGAGACATTCTTTTTCTGGAAAGTCTATTGATTGAAGAACCATATCCCACCCTCCCTCCCGGACATCTTCTTGACAATCACCATCTAAGCTGCAAGTTTAAGCTTAAAGATGTCAAAACTGGTGATTTGCTTCTCTCTGCTGAGGAATGGACACGCATTCTCATGTACGTCTTTATTCCATTCTTCACAGATGGTGTGGTTGCTCTTTCCCTTTTCTCTTTCGGGAATGAGGACACCATATTTGACCCCGGTATCATCCCTTATAGTTTCTACTATTAACAGATACCGCGGTTATATCTCGTCGGTGTGGAACTTTCTGATGTTCATATGTTCATTAACATTGTGAACGAAAGTCCGATCGAGATTGGTTTTCCACGTTACTTTCCCCATGAACAAATGAATACGGGGTCGAGTCAAGCTAGCGACTCGGGAATCAAAAACAGTAGCATGCTATATGGGTTTTCACCCATATTTCTGTCTTCTCACCTCTTTCTACCACCCTAGTGTGGGGGGGTTGCCCACATGTTTCAAAAAAAAAAAAAAAAAAAAAAAAAAAAAAAATCCTTCTTTCTAAATAATGGCCGTAGTATTTCCCTTTCACGTTCTTTGTTTCGGCATAACCGCCGGTACTTTGAATATTGAGGGCAATATTCATTTCTAAGTGTGGGGGGGATTCTCGCGAATTTTATCATGTAATTATACCGCCTAATTCCCCCGTTTTTGGCCAAAATTTTTGGAGCAAGTGTTCTACACTTTCTCATTTGGTTATCAGTCCGCCATGTTTGATAAACTAAAGGATTGGCTAATCCAGGAGCAAACGGCTCTTGGTAAAGATTTCTCAAATCCGTTTATATGGCTTGCAATTTGCCCAAAATTGTATGGTATTCAGCTCACCATATCCTAAAAAGTGAAGAGTTGGCTAGCCCGCAAGATTATGGCTTGTGGTAAAGGCAGTGGAAAAACCATAATTGGTAATCAGCTCACCAAAGATAATATTGATAATTTATCTAAGAGTTGGCTAGTCCAGAAGGGTACGGCTTCTGGTAAAGACAAATCAAATCCGTTTACAGCTTATGATTTGCTCAAAATCATTTGGTTATCAGTGTACCATGGTTCTTACTTGAACTAAAACATTTGGCTACTCCAGAAGTAATGGCTTTTGGTAAAGAGATTAAAATCCATTATGTTTTCTCAAATCATTGCTAGGGACTAGCAATATCTTAGTGTGGGGGATTGATGAGTCTCTAAATACTCATCAGTTTTGTACAAAATAAACTGCAAAATCATCTGAAAACACTCAGAAACACATCAAAATGATCAAAATATCACAAATCAGTGTTTTATGTGTTTTAAATTCAAAAATATCAAAATCAGATGAAAAACATATCAAATTTGCAAAAATTGCAGTTTTAGTCCCCCAAGTATCAAAAGTTGTCAAAAACAGTCCCTGAGCATAATTTCAAAAGTAAAGTCACCAAAGGTCCTTTTAAAATCAAAAGTTATCAAATTTAGTCCTTTGGTGAAAAATGTCAAAAGTTTGAGAAAATTGCAAAAATGGTCCCTCAAGTTTAAAAGTTGGCAGAATTGGTCCTTGGAAAATGTGAAAATTGCAACATTGGTCCTTATACTTTGGGAACTTGTCAATTTCAGCCCTTGGGACAAGTTTGATGAATTGGCAGCATAGGTCCTTGTAATTTCAGAATGTACACATTAGACCCTTGAAGTTTAGAACTCTTTAAAACCATTTTGACCCCTGCCATCTCATTTTGACCCCTGTCATTATCATTTTTGGACCCTTTGCATTATTAATACTGTTGGTCAAACCCTGGTCAAAAACCAACACCCGCCAAAAGTCTCCTCTATCAACTGCTTCCCTGCAACTAGCTCAACCCCATCCCCCCTCCTCTCCAATCACTCAAACATGTTCCCCACTCCACAACTAACTTCCAAGGTCCATTAATTACACCCCCCCCTCTCACTCAACCTCCAATTGGCAGACAATCATTTTGGCGCCAAAATCAGGTTTGAATGGTGGAGATTAAATCAAAGTCATCCAAGGGCTAGGAATGGTGGGAAAGAATCAGAGAAGAAAGAGAATGAGCTGAGATATAAAAAGAAAGCAAAGAGAAGAAGGAAGAGAGTAGATGTTTTAGTTTTATTTTACTCTTATGTCGTTTTTAATAATTATGTCTTAGTTTACTTCAAAAACTGTAATCTTTTGTTTTTAATTACTAAACTCAAGTTATATTGTAAGTTTGATCAAGTTTTAAGCATTAATTTCAAAGTTTCATTTCACTTCATCTTTATATGCTACTGTTGAAAATTCTAATTTCCATTTCATAAACCCAAGCTTCAATAAGCTTGTTTATCAGTTTATATAAGCTTAGATAAGCTTTTTATAGCTTTTCATAAGTTTATAATCAAGTTCCAATTCATTTTACATTCGGGTCAACAAAAGTCAAACAATGGCAAAAATTGGTAAATGCAGTTGGACATGGGTTGATGCAGTGGAAATGGGTTGAATAGTAGTGATTTGGGTTGATTTTGGATAGAGTAGTTGTTCATGGTCCATGGTTTCAAGCTAGCAGCTTTGGACTTGTGTAAGTGATTTTCAAGTTTTTTCTGCATAATCAATATTTGTAGTTCAAACTAGTTAAAATCTGTCTTAATAGTTATATTTAAGCTACATTAACTTAGTTTGATCAATGATTTGTGTTTGGTAGTGATAGAGTGGTTTTAATCTTCACAACAGATAGTTAAAGGGGTGTTTGGATTGACTGGTTTTACTGTCATTGAGGCTTAGTCAATGGTTGTTTAAGGTTAGGTTATGTTTGCAAAGTATTTTTGAGCTTAATTGAATCATAGTTTGTGGTTTGCAAGAGCCAAAAGTCAAAATTGCTTTAGAATCACTCTTAACTGCCACTGTTGGAGTTTTGTGAATTGCAACTCATTATATTGTGTTTGGATATCATTAACATTGCTTGAAATATACTTGTTACATCATATAACTTCATAATCAGTCATTTAATTTGGATCAAATCTCAGATTAGTCAAAGTTCATTTCTGTTGTAAAAGTCAAAAATGTGTCAAACTCAGTTTTATGCAGAACTTGTACCATCTGCACAGGTCTCAATAAGGGTTTTTAGGGTCTGATTTTTGGCTTAGGTGTAGTCCATTAGGTGGTCTTTAAGACTTATTACTTGTTTTTGCCTTAAGCCTTCTGGATAAGCTTGTGTACAAGCTCAAAGTAAGGGCCAATTCCCCTGTTCACTGAACTCAGTGAATACTGAGCTTTTTCTCAGTTTTGTGCAGCTTGCACAGGGCTCAATAGAGCTCACCATGGCCTCATTTTTGGTTTAAGTACTCTCAACCAGGTCTATTATAAGTTCCAAGTGCTAGTTTTTATTTTGAGCTTAAGTTGAAGCCTGTGCTTGCATCAAAAGTTACCCCCCAGTCACTGTTTCTAGCTTAACTCTCAATAAGCCACATCTGTCTTAGCTGGTGATTCAGAGTTTCAAGCCTGTTAATTCTCATTGCATATTGGTCATTTTAGCATATTTAGGCTTGTGTATCATTTTGGTAGCTTTTGGTGAGCTTTTGGCTTATCAAGTGCTTATTTCCATAAGCACTTCCATAGCAGATCCTAAATCCTCAACACAAGCACTTGTTTTCTCATTTTTTTTAGCTTCCTAATATTATTTTAAGCATTTCCTGAAATTTTCAGATTTTTCCTAGTTCATTTGCTATTTTTCTTAATTTTAACTAGTTTTTAAGTACTTTTAAATAGGATTTAATACAAAAAATTAAGAAAAGCTTCAAAAAAATAATTTTTCAATTTTATTAAGTTTAGATAAATATAAAAAGAGAAAAAAGTATTTTTCTAGATTTTTCTTAGTTAAATTTGTATTTTCTAGCATTTTAATTAGTTTTAAATAGTTTTAAATTAATAATAAATATATAAAAAGTCTAAAAAAATATATTTTCAGTTTTAAAATTAGTTTTATCATATTTTAGATTTTTCTAAGTTTTAATTTTATTTTTCTAGTCTTATTTCATATTTTCTTTTATTTTAGAGTATTATTTAATAGTTAAAAATAGTTTTTAATTAATAGTAATTAATTAATTAGTTATAAAAATCATTTTCTTTTTCTAAAAAGTTTCTTTTATCATTAGGTTTGTAAAAATGTATTTTTCATATTTTTAGGACTTTTATTTCTTAGATTTCACGCTTTTATTTGTACGTTTACGTTATTTTAATTTAAACGTACGTTTTAGGTTTTAAACGTTCATCACTTTAAATATAGTGATAGCGTTTATTTAATAGGTTTTATCTTTTTTAATTTTCTTTAATTTGCATTTAAGGCGTTTTTAATTTGTTGGTTTTTTCCGTAGTTTATATCTTATCCAAATCCTTTTCCCGTTCAGATTCCTCGATCACTATTCGTGAGATAATCCATTGCACAACTCGCTGGGACATAACGACCCGGGGAGACCCTACACTCCTCTGATCTTAATTGCATTAGTGTTTGAGCAGTTTTTAGTCTTTTAGACTTGACTGTTTAGCACCGATCACCAACATAACCTCTACCAGCTCCACCTCTTCCCTGATCATATTGTCTTTCCTGAACTGGTTGCACCACGATCCTCCCATCTTTAACAGTAGCTTGATTGTGTGGCTTAGATGCTGTTCTGAGGTTGTTGTTGGTTTGTGGGAGAGAATTCATGTTTTGACTAATCAGAAGAGCAAGTTGATTAATGATGTTACCCACGTGTGCATCAGCATCAGCTTGTTTGAACATAGGATCAGGAATGAGTTTGTGATTACCATTACCCATGGGTATGACTTGTGAGGCTTTGGTTGTGATTCTGATGTTTGAGTAGAAGGCAGTTGAGTCATTAGATGAGCTTGTCTCTCCCTGGTTGGTTTTGAACTAATTAAGAATCATTTTTTCAAACATAGCATGTCTCTCATTCTGAAGGAGGAAGGCATAGAGTTGCTCATATTTTGTATTCTTCAATCCTTTAGTGAGCTTCACAGAGGTGACAAACTTGTGCCATTCGGGATTCATGTTGTTCACAAATTTTGAGTTCAGCTGAATGTTAGGCATAGTCATTCTGATGTTCCTCATATCATTCACCAACTTATGAAATCTCACATAGTACTCATAGACACTCTCATCTGGTTTCATCTTGAAGTGTTCAAATTCATCATAGAGTTGTGATTCTCTGTCTTCCATAGTTAATTCAGAACCTGAGAGAAGCATCTTGACATTATCCCATACGGCCTTTGCTTCGGTGTTGTGATTGATCAGCTTGTAGATGTCTTTAGGAAGACCTTGAAGAACAATGTTAGAAGCCCTGATATCAGCATCGAATCTCTTTTTCTCCTTATCATCAAGCTCATCATACATCTTTGGTCTGTCCATTTCGTAAATCAGAGTTCCATCTTCAGCAGTATCAAGTACATCTCTAGTCGTCTCAACTCGATACGGTCCTTCATCAATGGATTTGAGAATGTTGACACCATTTTCCTTTCCAAGACAGTACAATCTGATTCGTTGAGCCCACGAATCGTAGTCAGTTCTGTCAAGCATGGGTGGACGAGTATCTGAACCAGCTGCTTGAACGTCCTCGGCAACAGTGGATATGATTGTAGAAACGTTGGTAGACATGATGACAAATTAAACGGGATTTTATAACTCTATGATTAAACCGGGAAATAGATTCTTTCACGGGATTTTACTAAATCAAGAGAAAACCGTAAAGAAATCACCCAAGTCGCTAGAAAATTATGCACCAAGTCGCTATCTTTTAATTCGCTATTCCACCAAGTCGCTAAACAAAAGACAAGTCGCTAAATAGCAACTCGCTAAGCCTCTAGTCGCTAGCAAAATTTTGGCAGCAATTCGCTAAGATACAAGTCGCTAAGGAATCAAGTCGCTAAATAGCAACTCGCTACTTACCAAGTCGCTACCCGTAGTGGAGCATCCACTACTTGTACTGTTAGTCGCTAGGCCTAAGTCGCTAACTCCACAAACTGCAACTCGCTACAAAAATGTAAAGCAAGTCGCTAGCAAGAAAGAAATCCGTAGGTCAAGTCGCTAGCAAGAAAAACATAACAAACATCACTTTTCAATCCAAAAACAACCCAACCAAGATGATTCAAGCTTACCAAATGAAAACCTAAACACTTGTGATGATTCTAAACATAAAAGTACTAACAAAATCCAAGCTTTAACACAAGAAATCAACCAAATGATGCACAAACCACTAAACTTTTTCAAACTCAAAAACCACCTAAAAACTACTAGAAATCCAAAGATGTGCAAGATATGATCTAACCATGGCTCTTGATACCATTTGTAGGATATTTAATTTCACATACACATCAAACCATAACACAAAGTAGGCGTATAAGTGGAATTCTAGAGAGAGAAAGTTAGAGGTTTAGGGAACTTAGTGAGAGAAAGTGAAAGATATTATTATGAGCTCCAACTCCCTACCTTGCAAGGTAGAGAGTATTTATAGTCTTACATAAAACGTCACACAACGGGCTGTGGATCAGGCATACAGTGGGTAAAGACCCGTCCGTCCTCCACGGTGTTACATAACTAAATACTACTTAGCTTAAAATAACTACGACTACGAGCTTTCTAACGATTACATATACTTGAGGTGACCGACTCTTTAATACCTGGAATTTCTAATTCCTAACAAGATCTGTTAGGAATTAGAAAATTCCATAGTGAAGAGTCGGTCACCCCAACTATTATCTAGCATAAGTTAGCTCGTAGATTTGTCGTTAGTCACGTTATTTAGGAGTTTATTAGTTAGTTTGTAGCACAATATAGTTTAGTGCAACACCGTGGAGGAAGGTCGGGTCTTTACCCACTGTATCCCTGATCCACAGGCCATCAGGAGGTCGTTTAGTTTTTAACCTATAAATACCGTCTACCTTGCAAGGTAGAGGGTTGGATGTTCTTTTGGTAATCTAATATTCTACAAGTTTCTCTTACTAGAATATCCCACTTTCTCTCTCTCTAAAATCATCTATATGCTCATTGTGTTAATGTTATGATGTGTATGTGAAAACTAATATCTTACAATTGGTATCAAGAGCCATGGTTAGATCATATCTTGCACATCTTTGGATTTTTAGTGGTTTTTAGGTGGTTTTTGAGTTAGAAAAAGTTTAGTGGTTTGTGCATCATTTGGTTGATTTCTTGTGTTAAAGCTTGGATTTTGTTAGTACTTTTATGTTTAGAATCATCACAAGTGTTTAGGTTTTCATTTGGTAAGCTTGAATCATCTTGGTTGGGTTGTTTTTGGATTGAAAAGTGATGTTTATGTGGTTTTTTCTTGCTAGCGACTTGACATACGGACTTCATTCTTCGTAGCGACTTGCTTTGCAATTTTGTAGCGAGTTACAGTTTTGGAGCTAGCGACTTAGACCTAGCGACTAACAGTACAAGTAGTGGACTTTCCACTACGGGTAGCGACTTGGTGATAGCGACTTGGTCTGTAGCGAGTTGCTCTTTAGCGACTTGAATCTTTAGCGAATTGATTAGCGAATTGCTGCCAAAATTTTGCTAGCGACTTAAGGCTTAGCGAGTTACTACTTAGAGACTTGCAATTGTTTAGTGACTTGGTGGTATAGCGAATTAGGTGTTGGCGACTTGGTGTTAGGGACTAGAGGATTAGCGACTTGTACTTAGCGACTTGGATGTTGATTTAGCGACTTAGGATTATTGCTATTTAGTTGCTAGCGAGTTGGTTCAAAATCTCTAGCGACTTGGGGGGTTTGTAATTTGATACTAACATCTTGTATACTTGGTATTTTGATACTGGGATTTCCAATAACTTGGGGAGTAATTCAAAATAACACAATGTCAGTCATCACTGATCCTTTAATCACCAAAGTACTTGCTCTCTATGACACAGCACAGAATAGTGAAACAGAATGCTTACCTGAATGCCATACATTTAATGATTCAGCATCGATTAATCAGAACAACTCAAATAAGACACTCTTAATGTTTGCAAATGATGCTAAGAATATGGAATGCACCAGTGAGCCCTTTCAACATCTCAGTCAGCTTCTCAAACTACTCTTATCTACAACCATGGATCGAACAAGTTGTGCCATCCTTCGTCAGGATTTTCCCACTTTGACAAGAACTGTCTTACTTAACTTAGAACGACTGAGGATTCAAATTACCAAAGAAAAGTTCTCAACTGATGAGTCTCATGCCGCTCTTCAAACTATCTTCAATCAATTTCAGCCACTTATCCGGGAAGAATACTCCTCAGATTTTGATGATATCATGACTGGAATATCGTTCAAGAAACACACGGGAATGGAAATTCATGAGTTCAGAAACTCATTTATTCAACTTATGAGTAACATGGAAACATACATCAAGGAAGCTGCAAAAGAGAATAACAAGCTGAATGAATTGAATGAGTGCCAAGAGACACCATGGAGCAATTGTGACATGTCATGCAACATTCCAGTCGAACCAGCGAATGACACTGATTGCAGAATCTCAGTTGTAATGAAAAAGGATGAAGAGAACAGCACTGATCTCAAACTCTCAGAGTCAGAAAAGGTATCAACCGATAAGGTACACTTAACTGATCGCATAAATTCTCGTGAAAAGGTACCTGACTCTTACTCTGAACATAACATCGTGGAATCAATCTTTGTTTTACCTGAATCTAATGCAAATAACATGATTGAAAAAAGGGTATATGATGAGCTTTCAAACAAATTTTCAATTCTTGAAAAACATTGTATCTCATTGCAAATTGAAATACAACAAAAGGATGAAATGTTTTATGCAAAAAAACCATGTACCAATCAGGAACTTCCAGAATTTCGAGAATTTTTTGAAATTAATCAGTTAAAATCCCAGATTCAGGACAAAGATTCGACCATTGGCAAACTGAAATTACTTCTTTCAGAAGTGCAGAAATATAACTGTCATGAGATGAGTGATACACTTGAATCTAGAAATTCAGAACTTGCTCTTTTTGTGTCCAACCTACTAAAAGAAAATGAGCATTTAAGAATGAACCTTGAGGAAACAAATTCTAAGTTAGTCAATCAATCTAACCTCTTGATGAAAGACATTGATGACCTCAAAGCCATAATTCAGGATAAGAGCTTCAATATTGTTGCCCTAAAAAATGAGCTTAGGAAGTCTATTGGAAATAGGATGAACACTAAGTTTGCAAAACCTCCAACTTTAGGAAAGTCAACTGTTCAGAACCACTCGAAACGAACAGTTATTAAACAACCTAATGCCTTTAGGTCTGAAAGAGTTAAACCATCGAAATCTAAGCTTTCCTCCCAAGTTGATAATATATCTATTTTGTCAAAACCAGTCACTTCATTGCCTATTTCCGATATGATGAATCCCAAACCTCAGACTTTTGTTCAATACTCTCAGATCAGAAATGCAATAAGTACAACTAGCTCTCATACAAAACAGCATTTAACTGATCAATCCCCTAAGAAATACTCTAATCACAAAAGAACAAATAGTCAAAACAAGGCTGTGCACTCATTTAGTTCAACTAACAGTGGTTTCAAATGGATTCCTGCTGGCAGATTTTTTAAGTTTACAGGACTTAAACGAACTTACATTCCTAGATCATGCCTCAAGTGGATTCCCACAGGAAAACTCTTCAAGAATGTAGAACCTAATAGGATCCCCATTAATGATACGTCTGTGTTATACTGCGATGCATCCAAATGTGAGATTAAACAGGCCACTAACCCATCTATGTGTAATTCTACATGTGCTTCCAGTACAATGTGCTCTCAGTCTTTTTCAGGTACAATGCTCAACTCAATCAGGAACTTCATGACTTGGTTCCCTTCAGAAATGAACATAGCTCATTCAGGAGCTATAGCTTACCAGAGTTGATGTACTTCTTACTTTGACTCCTATTCATCTTGAATCAGGACTCGCTCTTTTATATCTGTGTATAAATCAAGTTAAAAAAAAAAAAAAAAAAAAAATTAAAATCTAATTAATTAAAAAAAAAATCAATTTTATATATGTCATTCTTTTAAATTCACTATTTTATCATTTTCCTCAATCTAATAAAGAATACATTCCTTGTCATCGATAACATCTACGGTCCTAGAAATGTCATTCAATAATGGCACGGGATCATAGATGAAGTTCGAACAAATGATATATTCGTGTTTTATAACGGGATTGGTTAATATCAATCAATGGTCTTTGATGACATTGATTGAGGGGGAGATTTTGTATTAAGTTTTATATGCCATTGGCTTCTGTGCTGGTTATGATGTTTGCTCATTTGTAAGTTGTGGTTGTGTCTTGCTTTTGTAACTATCTGGTTATGGTGTTTCTCTCAGTTATAGGTTGTGGTCGTATCTTGCTCATGTGATTATCCTTGTGTACCCATGTATTGAGTGCCTTGCATTAAATGCTTATTTGATTAAATATTTATTTGATTCATGGTTATCATTGTCATTATCTATGCTAGAGTCTTAGTCTAAAATCCTTGTTTGCAACTTACCACTCTTGCCTCTAAACCACAGGGATCGAATGTGTCAAATAGCCAAAATAGTTTTACACTAGCGACTTACCACACTTCATTTTAAAACTACAGGGACCGAATGTGTCAAATTGCCAAAGATCCTTAATATACCCCTAGCGACTTACCATATTTTCTCAAATAAGTTTTTTTTTTCTTTTCTCATCAAGTTAATTTGTTCATTCTAGCGACTTAAAGTGGTAAGTCTTGAATTACTCCTTATTTGTTCTCTCTTATGCGTTTGTGTCTAGCTTCTAACTTGTATTTTTAACCAGATCCCTTCGAGCTCGTGATTTGTGACTGTTTGATTCCCACCTAGGTTCGATTTATCATGAAATCGTGTGTTCTTGTTGTTGGGAATTAGGTTCCTTGAGTTGATAAGACAAAATAGTATGAAAGATGAAGGACTGTTTATGACAAGGAGGATAACTTCAAAGAAGAGAATATTCAGAAGATCAATTTACTTGTTAAAGAAGATATTCTGTATATTCACATTTATCTCTTTGTAAACCCTAGCATTCTCTAGTATATAAAGAGATGCAGGGTACGTAGGTTAGATACAAGTGTCAAACAATGTAAACATCAGACATAGGTGTGTGTGTGTGTCTAGGGCATGAGTTTATAAATGCCTAGACTATAGTGTATGTCGACAAGTAGTTGGTCAGCCTCAAGGATCATGGATCCCTGTTAGAGTGTAACCGTCTTAGAGTTGATCGTCTAGGATTGGGGCTGTAGATGTGTTTTGTAGAACACATGATGATGACGAAGAAACCTTTAGCAATAACGATAATGTTTTGATTTATTCCGCTGTGCATTCTATTTATTGTTGTTATTGTTATTCCTCGATGAGCTTAAACGATTCTCAACAAGTGGTATCAGAGATATAAGACAAACAATCATGCACAGCGGAATAGAACAAACAACTATGTTATTGACACAAGGTTTTCATCATTATCTCCCCAATTATATATTGATCAGAATATAACGTGTTACCTAACTGTAACAGGGATCTAAGCCATCTCAGATCTTAGGGATATACAAAACAAACACTAACCCTAGACGTTTATAGAAACACGTCTAGGTTACACACACACCATCTACTAGACATCTACATTGTGAAAGAATTGTATATAAAATCTACACCCCATGTCCTCTTTATATACTAGAGGATTAGGGTTTACAAGATACTACGAAGGACTAATAAGTAAATCTTCTTTTGCAAGCAAGTCCTTCCATCTTTTTGTAGGTTTCATCTCTTTCTCTTTAAGCCCTTGATGTTTCATTCTTTTATTTATTTTGTCTCATCAAATCCAAGGAACCTAAAACCCAACAATCTTCCCCTATTTGATGATGACAAAACAAACAAAGTCGTGTACGAACTTCCCTAGACGAAGTAGAAGAAGTTGAGATGTAAACATCTCCGTGAATGAAACAAATCTTGTCTTCCCCTTAATCCATGCTACGCCACTCCAATATATCTTCCCCTTTTTGTTATCAACAAATAGAGAACATATGCAATAGAAACTTCCCCTTGAGTGGTGCATGAAAATAATTCTTCAAATCAGTAAGCTCTATGTAATGATCACTTGTGAAGAAAACCAAATATAACAAACCTGTTGAAGAAGTAGAATAACCCAAACGTATGTCTTATGTCTTGTACAAACCACATGACTCCGAACGTATAACCATGTAAAGGGAGACCGCAATCTCTTGACAATAATCACTGAGCACAATAACGTAACTCCTTCAAGTGTTTTGTCAATTCTTTGTCACAATAAGAATGCACAAAAATAAGAACACGCATCTAAGAAATCCACTTCACCTTCAAGTAAGTGATAAATAACCTCCTTCATAATCAATTCTTCAATAGAAACCAAATACGAGCTTTTTAAAACCTTTAAGAACAAATACCAATCTTCTTGTGTGTGCGAACCAAAATCCCATGTGTGTGTCACCAAAAATCTCAGTACCAAAAACATGTACAACTTCCCCTCAATTCCAAAACCTCATCAGCAGAAACGAATAACGCAAGAAACACCAGCAGTGGAATTGAGATAACACTAGCAGTGGTTTCGAGAAAACACTAGGAGTGGTTTCAGAGAAACACTAGAAGTGGTTTCAGAAAAACACTAGAAATGGTTTCAGAAAAACACTAGAAGTGGTTTCAGAAAAACACTATCAGTGGTTTCGAGAATACACTATCAGTGGTTTCAGAAAACACTAGAAGTGGTTTCAGAAAAACACTATCAGTGGTTTCGAGAATACACTATCAGTGGTTTCAGAAAACACTAGAAGTGGTTTCGTAAAAACACTAGGAAAGCTGCTTCTAACCATGAATCATAAACACCACACAATGTATAAACAACCTTGATGAGTGTGTAAATACTCATCATTTTTGGTTAAATCTGAACTGCAAAACGTTTAAAAATGCTCACAAATGCATCAAAATACTGAAAATATCCCAAAATTGTATTTTATATGTTTCAGATGCAAAAGGTTTAAAATCAGATGAAAAATGAGCTAAGTTTGCATAATTGGCAGTTTCAGTCCCCCAACTTTCAAAAATGGCAACTTTAGTCCCTGGAATTTCAAAGAATGACAGAATTTACCATGGACATTTTTAAATTGGAAAATTAACATTTTTAGTCCTTTGGTAATTCTAACTGGTCAAATTTGGTCCTTTTGATAAATTTTGGAAAATTGCTAATTCAGTCCTTCAAGTTTCAAAGATGGCAAGAACAGTCCTTTTATTATTTGAGATTGTCAAATATGACCCTTGGTTTACTTTTCAGAAATTACATGAATGGTCCCTACAATCTCAGATATTACAGCTTTGGTCCCTGGAGTTTCGAATATTACACAATTGGTCCCTTAGCTACACCTTGGACTCAACTTTAATCCTAATCCATTTAACTACTTAAACCCTTAGGCCCAATCCAACTCTACCCAATACCGGACCTTTTATAATAATAAACCTATAACAAAACATAAAACCCACCCACAACTTTTTCCTGCTTCCCTTCCTTCTTCTGCCACCATCTCTGCAAAACCACTCCACACTCCATCATCATCACCTCCAGCCTATTCCTACCCACTCACCCACTCTAATCCCTCCCTCAAAGCTATATCACAAGTTTCCACATCCAAGTCAGCAACCCATGTGATTATTTAGGCGCCAAAAACCAAACCAATGGCTCAGATTGCTCAAGGTGTGTACCTAACTGATGGATGGGTGAGATTGATCAAAAGAAGCACAAGAAAAGAAAGAAGACAGAAGAAGAGAGAAGACCAAGTAGTAGTATAAATAGTTTTTGTAGCCATTGTGTAAAAAGTCAGTTTTTAGTGAGGAGTTAGTTCTTAGTTAGTTTTTTTAGTTTAAAGTCAGTTTTTAGTTTTAGTCTAGAATTTTGATGTTCTAGTCTATTTATATTATTGTCATTTGCTTTCATTGTACTTTTTAATTTCAGTTTAATATCAGCCCAGTTTTAATTCCATCTCTAAAGAGTTATCCAATCTTTTGTTCTTATGTTCTTTATGTTTTGAATCCTTGTTTCTCTAATTAAAAATGTTGTTATAAGTTTGTTTAAGCTTATATGAGCTTTTGTTAAGACTGCAAATCAGTTTTTTTCTTTTAAGTTTCAAAGTTTTGTCTTTTTTTTTTACATTCTCAGATTTTAATTGAGTGTTTGGATTTGCAAGAATTCTGGGTCAAACTCCAGTTTTGACCCATGTTGGGTCTCAAAATTAGTTATAGTTAAATGTTTATTCAGTTTAATTTAGCATATTCAGCAAATTTTTAGTTACAAATCAGTTTTTAAGTAGTAAGCAAACCCAAATCTGTCTTCTGTTAACATTTTTAAATCTGTCCGAACAGCCCTTTTCAATCTCAGTTTTAAGATAGCTAGAATTAGGATTAGGATGTGTTTTTTTTACTAAACAAGTAGCTTGTAAGATAGTCTCAATATGTTTTAGCTCGTTTCAGGTTTATAAGTTCATTTAGTTGCTTTTTAATGCCCTTGAAACTGCTCCGCGACCCATATTTTTTCTTCATGAGGTCTGCCACTGATCAGCAGCCCAACATCAGCTGCGTGCCCCTTTTATTGCGCTTGTTATGGCTTATTTCCAGCTTATTTAGGCAAGATTTGTGGGGCAAAAAGGAAGCTAGCTTGATGGACTTCAGTTGCTCATAAGTTCAGAGGCCCACTCATGCTACAACTTATTCAAAATAAGCTGAAAAGGCACCCTCTCGGACCTGTTTTGAACCACCACTGCAGCTGTCATCTCAGTACTTATTGGGTGCATTTGTTGGCTCATCCAGGTTTCTTTTTTGCTTAATAATGTAAGTAGGTTAGGTTTAGTTTAAATCGTTATTACTTAGTGCTTATCGTAGGAATATCTTGCTTTTCTTTTCATTTTCCATTATAGATTAAGAGCCCCCCTAGTTAGCTTATTTTCCAACTGTTTTTTCCATTTCTTTTATTGCTATTTGATTGCTAGTAGCTTACAATAATGCCTTTAGCTTAGCTCAACCAAACAGCCCCTTTGTCCTTTTTAGCCAAACACCCCTTTAGAAGTGCTATCTAATTTTCCTTCCTGTTTTTCTATGCGTTACATCAGTTGGTGGTTTCACTTTTTGCATAAAAGTGTTGTTTGTTCTCATTTTCAAGTGGGAAGAAAAGAACAGTCCAAATAAAATAAATAGCAAAAAGTCAGGTCTGGGAATCGAACATAGCACCTGCTGCACACATCCACGCAACACAACCAACACTCCTAAACCAACTGTGCTTGGGAACATGTTTGTTATTTATGCGTTTGATTAATGTTTTAAACGAAGTTCAAATCACAGTTTAAACTAAAAATAACAAAAAGGGTGGGCAGTGGGGCTTGAACCCACGACCTCACGCCCAGTTGCAGAACCCAACAAACACTCCCCTTCCATCTGAGCTAGTGCATGTGTTGTGTCATTTGTCACTCACTTTAATATTTAGTATGCATTTGTCATTTTAAGCTTATTTATACATTAGCTTCTTATCAGCTTATGGCTTATTGCCTTGAAGTCCATTTTATTTTTCTTAGATAGATGGTAGTTTAGATTAGTTTTGAAAATTTTTTTTTCAGAAATTTTTACTTTCATTTAGTATTTTATTTTATTTTATTTAGTATAAAATAGTTTTTAATTTGTAATAAATAAAATAAAACTCAAAAAAATATTCCGATTTTTCCTAAAATTATTTTTGGTCATGTAGAACGTAGGAAAATTGTTTTTACACTTGTAGGACTTTTATTTCACAAATTTTACGTTTTTGCTTGCGCACTCGCGTAATTTTTAGACTTAACGTACGTTTTTATTTTAAATCACGTTTTTAGATAATTTAAGTTTACGTTTTAATTAAAATAGTTTATTTAAGTTATTTTATTTTATAAATCACAAAAACATCATTGTAAAAATAGTGATAGCATTTATTTAATATATTTTATCTTTTTAATTTTCTTTAATTTGCATTTAAGTCGCTGTAATTTATAAACTTTTTCAGTAGTGTAATTTCCAATCAAAATCTTTACTGATCACTATCCTTAGTGATCATTCTATCATCTGATCAAGTGTTTACACACCATTGAGTCTCCGTGGGACTTAACGACCCGGGAATCCACTATATTCTCCAGATCTTCATTGTATTGGTTTCTGAGCAGTTTTAAGTTTATTACGGTTAGCCATTCACAAGTGGCTAGCTTGTGTGATTAGACTTGGCTAGTTCAGCAACGATCAAGAATTAGAACAAGTAACACAAATTCAAGAAGTTGAATATGCATGAAAACCCAAAAATTTGAATTTCTGAAAACCCTTCAGCAGCCAACTTCGACAATGAATAACTTTTTACTGGAAGCTCAGATCGAAAATTCCTTCGGTGAAAAGTTAGATGAATATATAGAGAACGTCCACCTAAAATTTCGTCACGATCCAACGGTTAACGAAAAAGTTATGATCGTTACAAAACAGTGCTGCAGAAACAAATACGAAAAATTTCAGCTTCGAATTTTTTCTTCTTTTCGCCATTCTTCGACCAATAAAACCTTGTGAATCCCTAGGTAACGAGCTCTCCAATCTCTGATACCAATTGTGGAGTTTGATAGACTCCTTGAGATCGTTTTGAGCCTTAGGGTTTAACAATAACATAGACAAACAATCATGCACAGCGGAATAGAACAAACAACTATGTTATTGACACAAGGTTTTCATCATTATCTCCCCAATTATATATTGATCAGAATATAACGTGTTACCTAACTGTAACAGGGATCTAAGCCATCTCAGATCTTAGGGATATACAAAACAAACACTAACCCTAGACGTTTATAGAAACACATCTAGGTTACACACACACCATCTACTAGACATCTACATTGTGAAAGGCTTGTATATAAAATCTACACCCCATGTCCTCTTTATATACTAGAGGATTAGGGTTTACAAGATACTACGAAGGACTAATAAGTAAATCTTCTTTTGCAAGCAAGTCCTTCCATCTTTTTGTAGGTTTCATCTCTTTCTCTTTAAGCCCTTGATGTTTCATTCTTTTATTTATTTTGTCTCATCAAATCCAAGGAACCTAAAACCCAACAGTTGTTATTATGATGTTGAAAGTGTACAAATTGTTTGATATATCTTATCTTGATTGCTCGTTAATTTGTTTTCATGAACTGGTGGTGAATGATTAATGGTTTGGGTCGTCTGTTTGTGTTAGTAGTGTTCTTGATGGCGACTTAACGTTGTTCTTGGTAGCGACTTAGCTTGAATGTTCATCGTGGCGAGTTAGCACTCAACTTAGCGACTAAGTGGCTGTGGCGAATTAGTTTATTATATTTTGGCGACTTGGGTAGCGACTTAGTTGTCAGCGACTTGTCTTTACAAGTTAGCGAATTAGTAACATTAGCGACTTAGTTAACAAATTTGTAGCGACTTGGTTTTGTTACTGTTCATGGCGACTTGTCTTTACAAGTTAGCGAATTAGTAACACTAGCGACTTAGTTATCAGATTTGTAGCGACTTGGTTTTGTTACTGTTCATGGCGACTTGTCTTCACAAGTTAGCGAATTAGCACATAGCGACTTAAAGAGCTAAACTATTAGCGACTTGTCTGTGGTACTAGTGATGGCGACTTGTCTTTACAAGTTAGCAACATTGTTCACTTTCATGTTGCGAATTAGTCTTGTTTAACATCTTGTCTATCTATAACTTTAGATATGTTTGGTGGATTCTTTAGGGTCTAGGGTTATTAAAATGTTTAAAGGTTTATTGCTAAAGTTGATCTCATTCTCACAATACTTAGGATCTCCTGATTCAACTTGTTGAGTCAACATACTCTATGTAATCTGCTATGACATTTCTGTTTAGGCAAACGGTACTTGGTTTCTCTCACGACAACCAGATGTTACTGTTTGCCTCATGCATATTTGTTATATCACTTCTACATTTGTATCTTGGCTTATGACATAATCCCTTTGCAATGCACTCTTTAACCTTTTAATCCCTTATCAACTCCTTCTGAGTTACTATTTCTATGTGTCTATGTCATAAGGGTGCTCTCAGTGTTGTCTCACTTATCATTTATTATCTAACTCGTTCCCAATCATTACTGTTGATTGTATGTTTACTCAGATCATCAATGGAAAGTTCTAACCCTGAAAAGAGCGTTACCCCTTCGGCATCATCTAAAGTTCTCTCAGACGAAGAAATCCTTCCCAGGAGTCAATGGGCTGATATTGGAAAAAGTAACTGTTATGTGGACCTACAAAAGCTACAACAAAATCCGATACTCAAAGTGTCTATTGACATCCTCAAGAACACAAACTTCTTCGGTGCTATTACCAAGCAATGCTCAATTCCCACCATTTACATTCAACAATTCTGGAACACCATTCAATGGGACAAAATCACAGCTCAATACTCTTGCAAACTGGATGACAGGGAGTTCACGATTGATTCTGCTATTCTGAGCAAGGCTCTTGGAATCACCCCATGTAACCCTAACCTTCGTTCTGAATCTCCACCTGGTGCTGACGATCTGATTGTCTTTCTAATTGGGTTGGGTTATCAGAACAGCATTTTAAGGGCATCCGACATCATCACTGGACACATGTATCAACCCTGGAGAGCTATTACAACTATTCTCAACTTGTGCTTATCTGGCAAAACATCAGGATTCGATAAAGTGAGAATTCCCATCTTGCAAATTCTATGGGGCATTGTCAATAGGGTTGATGTGAATGTCTCAGATCGTATTTGGGAAGAATTTTCCTTATCAATGAACACATTCATATCTGATAGAAAAAATTTTCAGAACAAAGCTCAAGGCCGAAAGAAACAGAACAAGCTTGTGATTCCCAGCATCCGATTTTCAAAGCTTGTTATCCAGTTCTTGCAACAAAATCACAACTTCAATCCTAGGAATGAATCAACTCTACATAAAGCAGAAGATGAATTTGTTTTAGGAAACCTGAAATATGTTCCTAGAGGTATGGATAATGAAATATTTGGATTGCCAATTCCTGATACTCTACTCACTGAAGATATCAAGAAGAAGGACTACTTCAAACAATACAAGAAAAGAGCTACCAGTTCCTCTGCTAATGTCACACCCTCTCCTCCACAACCCAAGGCTCCCAAGTCCACTTCTGCCTCACAAGCATCCTATGCCTCTCTTCCTAAAAAGAGACTTGAAAGGTCACAACATTCAGACACAGCATCCAAGAAGCAGAAAGTAAAAAGGAATAAAGTGGAAAAGGAAATTGGTGAAAATACTGAGGTATCAAAGAATATTACAAGGTTAACTGGTGAAGATGATGCAGATCTACAACTTGGAATTCAGCAAAGCCTAGAAAGTCTGAATGTGAAAGCTCCAGTAGGTGGAGTTGTGTTAAGAGAACCTGATCATCTGCCACGACAAACAACCCCAATAACACAAGACAAAGGAAAAGGGGTTGCTAGCGTTGAAACTGAACAAGCCGCTCACATGCTTTTAACGATCTCATCGTCTCCATCAAGCACCACCAATCAATACGAGCTGAAGAGAAGAACAGAATCATCTCCTGCTAAAGAACAATCTGGAGTGGACAAAGTGCCTGAAACGTCTAAAGAAAACCTTACACTTAGTGAGACTCAATCTGGCCAGAATGTTGACGCTCTGTTGCAGAAAGGCTCGCAGGAGAATCTTGAGACAAGATCTGATGAGACCTTGCAGATGGATGAACCAAATCTGTCTACCAACTCTCTATCTTCACTCAAGGACTTTGATGAGTGTCTAAATACTCATCATTTTTGTACCATCTAGACTGCAAAAACATCTGAAAACACTCAGAAATGCATCAAAATGATGAAAATATCACAAATAAGTGTTTTATGTGTTTTAAATGAAAAAATACCAAAAACAGGTGAAAAACGTATCAAGTTTGCATAATTGGCAGTTTTAGTCCCCCAAGTTTCAAAAGTTGTCAAAATCAGTCCCTGGTAAATCAAAATTAAGCAAAAATATCATTTAAGGTCCATGGGATTCAAAAGTTGTCAAAATAAACCCTTTAATGTTTAAAATTTACAAAATGACAACTTTAGTCCCTAAAGTTTGAAAATTGTCAAATATAGTCCTTGGTGAATTTAAAAAGTGAAAATAATCAAAAATAAACCTTATACTATTCATAAATGGCAACATTGGTCCTTATGGTGAACTTTTGGAGAATTTACATGTTTGGTCCCTCAAGTTTCAAAGTTTGGCAGATTTAGTCCCTGGAAGTGTAAAAATGGAAATTATCAATTGAGGTCCTTGTACTATTGAAGCTTGGCAAAATTCACCCTTGGAATAACTTTGGAAGGTTTATACATCCAGCCCCTCACTTTGCACAAATTACAAAACTAGTCCTTGTATTAATAATACAACCAAACGGACCCTATTTTGTTATTAATCCAAATCCAGGCCCAATACCCAAACCCGGCCCAATGTTTTAAAAATAAAACCCGCGTGCACTGTTCACCTTCCCTCTTCCATTCCACCTGTTACCAACCATTCCCCGCCACCTGCTACTAACACCTCACCATCACCTTTTCACCTTTCCAGCTCCTTACCAACTTCATACCTTGTCCACCTCCACAACCAAACTGCATTAATTGCAGAAACCCACCCAAAACCACTTTTCCCGCCAAAAGTGCCAAGTGCACGAATAAGATGATTTGGAATGATCCAACGGTTCAAGTGAGGTGGGATATTCCCAGAGGTCGACAAAGAATGAAAAGAGATCAATATAAAGAAGAAAAGAAGCAGTTTGGATATCTAAGTAGTGTAATTTTAATTTTTTATGTCGTTTTAATAAATTTAAGATTTCCAGTCCATGTTTAAGCTTCCAAATACTTTTTTATGTAATATCTGTGTAATATAAAACTTTTTAAATAACCAATTTCAATTTCCAAGTTCGAATTTATGTTATGCAATTTACAAGTTCATGTATATGTGATTATAAGTTGAAAAGGGATAATAAGCTTGTATAAGTTCTTATATAAGCTTTAATAAGCTTACTTTAGCTTATCATTTACTTGGAAACTCACTTACTCAATTTTACTCTCAAAAATACCTTGGTCAACAAAAGTCAACTGTTGAAGCTGATTTGGATTTGAAAATGAAATTGGGTGATGCAGAGCTGGAACTGGTTTTATTTGGGTTTGATTAAGCTTAGTTTAGTTTAAAATTGGTTCTGTTTAAGCTTATCTACAGTTGGACTGCTTGTAAGTATTTTCTTATTTCAAAGACTAAGAATTATTTGCATAATCCAGTTCTGCTTGAATTTATTATTAGCTTTAGTTTATATCTGCTCTAATATAGTTTTTAGACCATAATCAATATAGTTTCAGTGTTAGTATAATCAGTTTGATAAATCAGTTCACATATAAGTCCTAAACTAGTGTTTGGTATAAGCTAGTGCTTGAAGTTTTATAGCTTCTCAGTAGCTAAACTCAGTTCATAGAGTCATCTTTAGATATACTAGAGTCAATTAGCTCATTTAAGTACACCTTAGAACATTAGAAGTCAAAATTAGCTTTAAACTCATCTTAATTATTAACTGTTAAGGATTTAGAGTAAGTTTATCATCATTTCAGTGTATAAGTTGGTAAAGTAGCTTAATCTAGTTCCATAATAGCTTAATATAACATATTTAGTAGCCTAGGATCTTTAGAATCTCAAATAAGTCAAAACTGCATGTTCTATTAAAAAGTCAAAATTTCTCATTTTACAGTTTTTGAATAAAATAAATAATTTTATTGTGAACTTAATATCAAGTTTTAGCCTTTAAGCTTTTGGGATAGTAAAATTTAGCTGCTTAACTAAATTAGAAAAATATTAGTTCAGTTCTAATCAGCTTATAAAGTGCTTATCACTTAGCTTCTTTTGACCCCCTTTTCAAAAAGCATGCCCTGTGCAGCTGATGCAGCACCACCACAGTCACCATCACCACCACTTTGGTGGGTCCTTCAGGCCACCTCAGAGGACCCCAGTAGGTGTTTCTTGGTTCTTTGGAATCACCACCCAGCTGACTATCTGTTTCAGTCAAGCTTTTGAGCTTAAGCTCTGTGGACCCCACTCTTAGATCAGCTATAATATTGTCCCATTTCTGATTTGAAACTAGTTTTGCCTTGCTTAATTTTTGGCTTAAATTGCTTTTCAGAGGTTTAGGATAGTTGGAATAGGCTAGTATTAAGTAATTATAGCATAACCTAGCTTCTGTGTTCATTTGGTGTCTATTTGTGGTCTTTGGCTTATTTTGAAGTGCTTATTCATAAGCAGTTTCACTACAGCTCCCATATCCTTCACATAAGCATATGTTTTTATATTTTTCATAGATTAAGAATTATATTTTAGTATTTTCCTGAAATTTTCATAATTTTATAGTACTGTTTGATATTTTTCTTTATTTTAACTAGTTTTTAATCCTTTTTAAATAGCTTTTAATACAAATAAATCAGAAAAGCTTCATAAAAATAATTTTTAATTTTTCCTAGATTAAGAATAATATTTTAGATTTTCCTGTAAAGTTTCATTATTTTTACTGTTCATTTGTTATTTTTCTTAATTTTAATTAGTTTTAAATAGTTTTTAATTAATAACAAATACATAAAAAGTGTAAAAAATATATTTTCAATTTTAAAATAAGTTTTATAATATTTTAGATTTTTCTAAGTCATAATTTTATTTTTCTAGCTTTATTTTATATTTTATCATATTTTAGGTTATTATATAATAGTTAAAAATAGTTTTTATTTAATAATAATTAAATAAATAGTTTTAAAAATAATTTTCTTTTTCTAATAATTTTCTTTTATTATTAGGATTGTAAAAATATCATTTTCATATTTGTAGGCATTTTATTTCATAAAACTCACGTTTTATTTTGTACGTTTACGTAATTTTATTTAAACGTACGTTTTAGGTTTTAAACGTTCATCGATTTTAAAAATAGTGATAGCGTTTATTTAATATATTTTAGTTTTTTTTAAATTTTCTTTAATTTGCATTTAAGCCCCTGTAATTTACAAAACTTTTTCTTTAGGTATAAATAACTCAAAATCCTTACTGATCACTATCCTTAGTGATTATTCGACATCTGTCTGTGTTAAACACCATTCATCCTCCGTGGGACTTAACGACCAAGGAATCCACTATATTCCTCTGATCTTAATTGCATTTGCTTTCTGAGCTGTTTTAAGTTTATTACGGTTGACCATTCACAAGTGGTTAGCTTGTGTGATTAAACTTGACTGTTCAGAAGCCAATCAAATTTTGGCGCCGCTACCGGGGAGGCTGTATGTTACGCCCCCAAAACGGAAATTTTAAAACTTTTTATTTATGACACGAATGACAGCGAAGGAAAAGAAATCTGAAAATTTTATTTTTAAACGCGACGGCGTCTGGTTATAAGAGCGACGCCGTCCGAGAATGTTGTGACGGCTCATAAAGTTTTTGTAAAAATTTCGACGGCGTCAGAGTATAATCGTGACGACTCAGAAGACCTTGGTAAAAAATGCGACGGCGTCAGGTTCTGAATGCGACGCCGTCAAAAACCCAGACCTGCACATTCTGTACAGACTTACTACCCTTTAACGCAACAAAACTACATATCCCTTTAAACATTACCCCAACCTGTAAAACAACTTGTAACTCATATTGGAGCAACCATTACTAATAATTCCAACACTTTAACCATCAAAACAAGTAATTGGCTTTACGCCAAACATCGTTTTTAACTCCATGAACCATAATTACAAAAACATGACACATTGACTTGATATGTTAGAGAACATAAACATAGGAACAACTACTCACGGAAAGAAGACCAAAACACTTGAAATATACCAAAACGACTTGACTCTTCGGGGCTTCCAACTTTAACACCTTGGTTCCAAAAGACAAGCCTAACTAGGAGCTCAAGCAAACTCCATCCTACACTTGTAATTTACCTTTATCCTCCTTGCTAGGACCTACAAAATGTCATCAACTATAACATAAGCAATTGCTTAGTAAGTAAATGGGTCAAATGCAAATAAAACTATAACAACACATAAGAAATTCATGGAGCATCTATAACATAAGCACATACCTTAGAGTTGGTATATACACTATATAATATACAAAGCTATGGATCCAAGCTAAACTATAACAAGCTCCAGCCACTATAACATAATCAATTCATCATAATTCAATATAATATAACATTAACCCACTATACTTACTTTCAATTATTCCAAGGACTTCTACCAAGTAGAGTCACCACTTCCTTTAGCTTCCTAAACAACAATTAATCTTAATTAGATACTATAACTAATAATTTCAATGAATTTTGCATCTCCTATAACTACTTTAAACTTCTAAACTTCAAAACCCTAATTACAAAAATTGGGGAAGATACTTACTTAATTAGAGATATGAATTTAAGGGTTCCTTGTCTTGATAATCACTACAATAGGTCCGAATCTTGCTTCAATTAATGTGTTCTTGATGCCTACTTCTTCTTCTCTTCCAAACCCTTTCTTCACCTTAAGGTTTCTTCAAAATTTCTGGATAAGTCTTAAATGAGACAAATTTTTCCTTTTTATATTTATTCCACTTAGGCCAAATGACAATATTAGTCCCTCTATTCTAGGGTTCTATATTTTGGCCACCAAAGTTCTTAATCTTTCTACTAGCCACAATATTTAAGAAACAATCATATTCTTTTTAACAAAAGTTTAATACTTCTATTTAATAATACCTTGATGGGATACGGATGTAACAATTCACCCCTCCTAATAATTGATTTCGTCCCCGAAATCATGTTTGGAAAAGTTGAGGATACTTGTTCTTCATTCTTTCTTCCGGTTCCCATCTAATGGTTGTACCCTTTCGATTCTTCCATTGCACCTTCACTAATGGGATTTCTTTATTTCTTAGTTGCCTTGTCTTTCTTCCAAGTATTGCCTCCGGTTCTTCTTGAATTGTTAATTTCGGATCTACCTCAACATCATCCAATGTAATTACACTAGCCTCATCCGCTAAACACTTCCTTAGGTAAGATACGTGAAACGTATTGTGAATTCCTTTCATCTCATCAGGGAGATCTAATACATAAGCTACTTCACCAACACGTTCTATAATCTTGAAGGGTCCAATAAATCTTGGCCCTAACTTTCCTTTATGTTTGAACCTAAGAACGCCCTTCCAAGGGGAAACTTTAAGCATAACATAGTCTCCAATTTCGAATTCAATTGGCCGCCTTCGGTTATCAGCATAACTCTTCCATCTATCTTGGGCTGCCTTAAGTCTTTCCCTAATCGTTTCGATTTTCTCGGTTGTTGCTAGTATTATATCCGTACTAGCTAATTCCCTTTTTCCCACTTCATCCCAACACACCGGAGTTCTACATTTCCTACCATAAAGCATCTCATAAGGTGGCATTTCAATGCTAGCATGGTAACTATTATTATAGGCAAATTCGACTAAAGGTAAATGATCGTCCCAATTTCCCCCAAAGTCAATTACACAAGCTCTTAACATGTCTTCTAGTGTTTGAATCGTTCTCTCACTTTGTCCATCCGTTTGCGGGTGGAAAGCCGTACTCATGTGTAATCTTGTACCTAATTCTTCTTGGAAACTTTGCCAAAATGTTGAAGTGAACCTTCCATCCCTATCGGAGATTATCGAAATGGGTACCCCATGGCGTGCAATTATTTCTTTCACATATATCTTGGCTAATTTGTGAACGGGCATATCTTCCCTAATGGGAATGAAATGTGCACTTTTCGTTAGACGGTCTACTATTACCCAAATCGCGTCATGCTTTTTGGTCGTTCTTGGTAACTTTGTAATGAAGTCCATTGTAATCTTTTCCCATTTCCAAATCGGTACTTCTAATGGCTGTACTTTACCATATGGTTTTTGGTGCTCGGCTTTAACCTTCAAACAGGTTAAGCATTTTTCAACATACTTCACACAATCCCTCTTTATACCCGGCCACCAATAATCTCTTCTCAAGTCGTGATACATCTTGTTAGCCCCCGGATGAATGGAATATTTTGACTTATGTGCTTCATCTAGAAGTAACAACTTAACATCACTACGGAAAGGTATATAAATTCTTCCATACCGTGTTTTAAGTCCACGACTGTCTTCTTCAAAATGAGGGACATGAGAAGTAATACGCTCCCATTTCCAATTTTCTTCTTTCAAGGCTTCCTTTTGGGCTAACTTAACCTTGTCGAAAAAATCAGTCGTAATGATCATCTGTAAGGAATGGATTCTAGTAACTTCATCTTGACCTTTTCGACTTAATGCATCGGCTACCACATTTGCCTTTCCAGGGTGATATCGAATTTCACAATTGTAGTCTTTTAGTAAATCTATCCATCTTCGTTGCCTCATGTTCGGATCCTTTTTATCGAGGAAATACTGAAGACTTCGATGATCGGTGTAAATCACAAATTTCACACCATAGAGGTAATGCCTCCATAATTTTAGTGCAAGAACCACTGCTGCGAATTCCAAATCATGAGTTGGATAATCTTTTTCATGCTTCTTTAACTGTCTTGAGGCATAGGCAATTACCTTGCCTCTTTGCATAAGAACACAACCAAGGCCTAAATAGGATGCATCACAATATACCACCATGTCTTCTGTCCCTTCCGGTAACACTAAAATCGGTGCTTCACATAACTTCTTTCGTAGGGTAGCAAAAGCATCATCTTGTTCTTTTCCCCACTCAAAAGGGACATTCTTCTTAGTAAGCCTAGTTAATGAGGATGCAATTTTAGAAAAATCTTGTATAAATCTCCGATAATACCCTGCCAATCCTAGAAAACTTCGTATCTCTCCCACGTTTCTCGGAGCTCGCCAATTCATTACTGCTTCTATTTTTGAGGGGTCTACCTTGATACCTTCCGGATTAACAACATGACCGAGGAATTGAACTTCTTGCAACCAAAATTCACATTTTGAAAATTTTGCATACAACTTTTCTTTCCTTAAAGTTTCAAGAATCTCTCGAAGATGAACCACATGCTCTTCCTCACTCTTTGAGTAAATAAGAATGTCATCAATAAATACTATTACATACTTATCCAACATCGGCCTACATACCCGATTCATTAGGTCCATAAAAACTGCTGGTGCATTTGTAAGTCCAAAAGGCATAACCGTAAATTCATAATGTCCATATCGTGTTCTAAAAGCTGTCTTAGGGATATCTTCCTCTCGAACCTTCAATTGATGATAACCCGAACGTAGATCAATCTTGGAAAACCATTTAGCGCCTTGAAGTTGGTCAAAAAGATCATCGATTCTTGGCAAAGGGTACACGTTCTTTACTGTTACTTTATTCAATTCCCGGTAGTCAATGCACATACGCATGCTACCGTCCTTCTTTTTGACAAACAAAATCGGTGCTCCCCATGGCGAACTACTTGGACGAATAAAACCCTTATCTAACAATTCTTGAAGTTGGCTCATCAATTCTTTCATTTCGGATGGGGCTAAACGGTAAGGGGTCTTTGCTATCGGTTTGGCACCCGGAATAAGGTCAATGCGAAATTCTACTTGTCTTTCGGGTGGAACACCCGGCAATTCCTCTGGAAACACATCTCGAAATTCATTAACAATGGGAACATTATCAAGACCTGCCTTCTTAATACTTGTATCTACCACATTGGCCAAAAACGCACAACAACCCCGTGATAAGTATCTCCTAGCCTTCATTACTGAGCATAACTTAAATTCTCCTTTTCTTTTATCTCCATATATTACTATTTCTCGCCCATTTGGACTCTTAATTCGTACCATCTTTTGATTACATAAAATGGCTGCATTGTGATCACTAAGCCAATCCATGCCTATGATAACATCAAATTATCCAAGCATTATAGGAATTAGGTCGATCTTAAATACACTATTATCTAATTCCAACTCTACACCCCGAAACACATTAATCACAACTACCACCTTACTATCGGCTATTTCTACTTCAAGGGGTTTGGCAAGTTTAGATAGTGGAGATGTCAATTGTTTACTGAATTCTAATGACACAAAAGATGCACTAGCTCCCGAATCATAGAGGACTCGAGCGGGGATAGAATTAACAAAGAGTATACCTGTAATGACATCGGGTCCCGACTTTGCTTCCTCCACCCCCATTTGGTAAACTCGCGCCTTAGGTTTTGGAATTTCAACTTTTTCTTCTTTGACCGTCTTCACAATCTTAGCATCATTTGTTTTTCGACTTAGACACTCATTCAACTTGTGCCCAACTTGATTACACCCATAACATATAACCATTGGCCTTGTGCATTCTTTGCTCATGTGACTTAAGGAACCGCACTTGTAACATCCCGGCATATTGAGTCTACACTCGCCATAATGAAGTTTGTGACACTTCCTACATTGTGTTTTGCCTTGATTTCCTCCGACCCTTCTTCCTAACTCAAACCTTGACTTTTTACCTTCTCTATCTCCGAACACTTGCTTTCTTTTAACCTCCTTATCTTTTTTACTCTTCTTTCTCATCAAATCCGCTTCTCTCACACGTGCCCGACTTAGAAGATCTTCCAAAGTACTACACTTAAATGGTGAGGTCACTTCACGGATTTCATCTTTAAGCATCCTTTGAAACCTATCTACCTTGAGCTTCTCATTATTATGATACTCGGAGCAATAAGGGACCATGTCATTAAATTTCTTCCATAACTCATTCACCGTTTCATTTGTTTGTACAAGAGTCTGGAATTCTTCCCGAATCTTATCAATTTCCTCTGCCGGTGCATACTCCGAGGTAAATAACTCCTTAAACTCCCTCCACGAACATAAATCCGACCAAGCTTCCCCTTTTTCACACACCTTCCCTTCCCACCAAGTCCTAGCACTATCACGAAGGAAATTAATGGCATAGACAACCTTCTTTGCCTCTTCACACCCACTTGTGCGAAAGGCACCTTAAACAGCAATGAGCCATCTATTACAAGCTATAGGATCAAGGGTCCCCGTGAATTTAGGTACATCACATGCCGTGAAATCGCGGTAAGATGATTTATCATTCCTAGTAACCCTACCATGACCTTCTTCTCTTCTAAATTCCGCGAATTCTCTTTGCATTACCTCTTGAATATTTAATGTGGTCTCTTTAACAACATATGGCATGGATCTTTTTAGTGCCTTTCCAATCCTCCTCCTCATTAACACGTCTAAAGCTTTTATTTGTTCATCCGTAAATCCTTCTAAAGTAGGACCCTCCGAACTAGAAGAAGAGGAATTTTCTAAGATCATATCATCCTTGGTTGGGTCACTTGCCGAAGATCCGGCATGTTTAGAAGTAGTAGCCTTTAGGGCTTCCTTTTTATGGGGAGTATTCATTTCTTCTTTACTGTAACATATGACAAACATTCGATTAAGCATAATCACCTATATTCTATAAAAATAATCTAACTCTTTCATATCTCACCCTATACACCACCCGCACAAAACCTTAACGATCTTAGGTAATACATATATGCCATCTTCCTATAACTACGGTGGCCAAGCGTAGTTATGAAAACATGTAACATATGTACTTGTTAGGAATTAGAAATTCCAGGTATTAAAGAGTCGGTCACCTCAAGCATTTGTAATCGTTAGAAAGCTCGTAGTCGTAGTTATTTTAAGTTAAGTAGTATTTAGTTAAGTATCACCGTGGAGGACGGACGGGTCTTTACCCACTGTATGCCTGATCCACAGCCTGATGTGTGGCGATTTATGTAAGACTATAAATACTCTCTACCTTCCAAGGTAGAGAGTTGGAGCTCATAATAATATCTTTTACTTTCTCTCACTAAGTTCCCTAAACCTCTAACTTTCTCTCTCTAGAATTCCATCTAGATGCTACTTTGTGTTATGGTTTGATGTGTATGTGAAAAGTTATATCTTACAATTGGTATCAAGAGCCATGGTTAGATCATATCTTGCACATCTTTGGATTTCTAGTGGTTTTTAGGTGGTTTTTGAGTTTGGAAAAGTTTAGTGGTTTTTGCATCATTTGGTTGATTTCTTGTGGTAAAGTTTGAATTTTGTTAGTACTTTCATGTTTAGAATCATCACAAGTGTTTAGGTTTTCATTTGGTTAGCTTGAATCATCTTGGCTGGGTTGTTTTTGGATTGAAAAGTGATGTTTATAAGGTTTTTCTTGCTAGCGACTTAGCTCACGGTTTATTTTTCTTCATAGCGACTTGCTTCACAAAATTGTAGCGAGTTACAGTTTTAAACCTAGCGAGTTAGATCTAGCGAGTTAAAGTACAAGTAGTGGACTCTCCACTACGAGTAGCGACTTGGTGGTAGCGACTTGGTCTGTAGCGAGTTGCTCTTTAGCGACTTGTATCTCTAGCGACTTGTGTAGCGAATTGCTGCCAAAATTTGGCTAGCGACTTGGTCTGTAGCGAGTTACTACTTAGCGACTTGCTTTTTGTCTAGCGACTTGGGACTCTAGCGACTTAGGGGTGTAGCGAATTAAGGGTTAGCGATTTAGTGGTTTATCTTCTAGCGACTTAAGTGATTGTTTACGGTTTTCTCTTGATTTAGTAAAATCCCGTGAAAGAATCTATTTCCCGGTTTAATCATAGAGTTATAAAATCCCGTATAATCTGTTAACATGTCTACCAACGTCCCTACTGTCATCTCCACTGTTGCCGAGGATGTACAAGCAGCTGGCTCAGATACTCGTCCCCCCATGCTTGACAGAACTGACTACGATTCTTGGGCTCAACGAATCAGATTGTATTGCCTTGGAAAGGAAAATGGTGTCAACATTCTCAAATCCATTGATGAAGGACCATATCGAGTTGAGACAACTAGAGACATACTTGATACTAATGATGATGGTACTCCTGTTTACGGAATGGACAGACCTAAGATGTATGATGAGCTTGATGATAAGGATAAAAAGAGATTTGATGCAGATATCAGGGCTTCAAACATTGTTCTTCAAGGTCTTCCTAAAGACATCTACAAGCTGATCAATCATAACACTGAGGCTAAGGCAGTTTGGGATAATGTTAAGATGCTTCTCTCAGGTTCAGAATTGACTATGGAAGACAGAGAATCCCAACTCTATGACGAATTTGAGCACTTCAAGATGAAACCAGATGAGAGTGTCTATGAGTACTATGTGAGATTTCATAAGTTAGTGAATGACATGAGGAACATCAGAATGACTATGCCTAACATTCAGCTGAACTCTAAATTTGTGAACAACATGAATCCCGAATGGCACAAGTTTGTCACCTCTGTGAAGCTCACTAAAGGATTGAAGGATACAAACTATGAGCAACTCTATGCCTTCCTCCTTCAGAATGAGAGACATGCCATGTTTGAAAAGAGGATTCTTGATCAGTTCAAAGGTCAGGGAGAAACAAGGTCTACAAATGATTCAACTGCCTTCTTCACAAATGATGGGACTTCCACCAATGCTTCTCAAGTTGCACCCACGAATGATGATAATCACAAACCCATTTCTGATCCAAGGTTCAAGCAACCTGATGCAAATGCTGTCATGGAACATTTCATCACTCAACTAACACTCATGGTAAAAGAAAACAGGACACTTTCACCTCACACCAACAAACTCCACACCTGCAATGAGATCCGAACCGCATCCAATCTTCACAACCATGCTTTGATCAGAGATGGGAAAATTATGGGGCACCCAAAACAGGAAAGACAGTATGATCAGGGAAGAGGTAGAGCTGGGAGAGGTTATGTGGGCAACCAGAATCGAGGAAGAAATGGTACCCAAGGTCAAGCTAAGTCAATCAAATGTTACAACTGTGGGGGTGAAGGACACATTGCAAGGAACTGCACATCTCCAAAGCGTCCACAGAATGCTGATTACTTCAGAGATAAGATGTTGCTGGCACAAGCTCAGGACAATGGTGCTGCTTTGGATGAAGAGGAATTGCTGTTTCTTGCTGAGAGCAATGCCAAGACCTATGATGCATATGTGGATGAGCAGCCTATTCAGGAGATAGGTCACAATCATCAGAATGCCTTTCAAGTCGCTGACTGTGATGCATACGACTCTGATGTAGATGATGGACCTACTGCACACACAATTTTCATGGCTAGCATTTCTCCAATGGTTTCTCCCAAGGTCTCTTCTTCACCACAAGCTGGCACATCCAAGGACAAACTCATCTCAGAGGTATTAAAACTATACGATGATGCTGATGTGCAACAGATTGTCCCATACGATCAATACGTGAAACAAAGTGAAAGTGAAGTTGTACCAAGTGATGCATCTTCTGCAGTCAACAATGACTATGTCTTTGATGAATACACTGCATGTGCTCCTGATGATTCCGTAATTTCTGAACTAAATGCCTATAAGGAACGTGTTGCTATTTATGAACAACATGCAAAATTTGAGTTGACCACTCGTGAGCAGGAAATGGATGACCAAGTGAGTACAGTAATTAGAAAAAGTAAGTTTAGAGAAGAAGTATTGAAACAAGAATTACATTCCTTGCAAGAAAAACTTTCTAAAACAGCTAAGCAAAAACAAGAACTTCAAGAAAATGTGAAAATGCTTAAGCAAGAATTTAATGCAAAGGAATCAAAACTCTTGAGAGATTTTTCCAATCTGAAAACTTTGAAAAACAAACTTGAAAACAAGTTGTACATACAAGGAAACACCATTCAGACTGCTCACATGGTCACTAAACATCGAGTCTTAAGCGATAAGCTTAGCATTCCCCTTGTTGAGGAACCAAATCCAGAGGTAATTAAAAAGGCTAGAAATGCTCATAAGGTGCTTTATGATGGTAATGAAGTCCTTAAGCCTAGGCAGAAACCTAGTTGCGTTGAGTGCACTGAGGAAGATAAGATATTAAATGAAATCACTAGGGAAAAGATGAATAAGAAACAAAATGATCCCAAATGCAAAGAGAAAAACATAATCATCTCTCCTCATGATTACAAGAAGGAAAACTGGATTTCCTTGAACAAGTTTAAGCCTCAGACATTGTTGACTCCCGAACAAGTCTTCTGGAAAAAGGATTTAGATAAGCAGAAAGCGGAAAATATTGTTGAAACTAACCCTCCCCTTTGGAAAATGCCTAGAGCGACTGTGTATCCTCCTAATACACCAATGCATCTTGTACCTAGAACAATTGCCACTAAAAGCAAGACATTAATTAGCCAATACGTTATATTTCAACTATTTGTTGATTTTGAGAAAACTTGCAAGAAAAGGATCACACCCACTGGTATAACTGAAGGAGAAAGGGGTTTTGAACAAATGAAAGAATGTTATTTGACTGAGGTCATGCCCTTCTTTAAACTTCTAAAAGATCACTTTGAGAGTCTTAAAAAGGGAATAGAAACTGATATTAAGGGAATGGAAAAGGAATTTGATGCAATGGTTGTTGAAGTTAGTGACTATGAGCGTGCACTGAAATATAATGAGATTGAGAGAAAGAACCTGCATACATTAAATGAGAATCTTATTACTGAATGTGTCGCTCAAGATGTGTTTTTCACTGCTTTAAATTGCTCTATTAATGCTTCCAAATTTCATGAATTATCTGTGGCCCTGAAAGTCTCCCATGATCGTGTCATTGAGCTTGAAAAAACTAATTCTAAACTAAATGAGAAAATTAAACTGGATGATCACGACAATTTGGTTAAACATTTTTCTAAACTAGAAGTTGAGTATTTTAATCTACAACTAAAATATCAACATCTCAAAGAAAATGTCAAAACTTCAAATATCAAGACATCTTCAGATGCTCCAGAGTTTGATGCAGTTTTTCAAATTAACAAACGAGATGAACAGATTCAAGCTCAGTGTAACACGATCAGAAAGTTGAAAGCCCAAATCTCTCAATTAAAGGGTCAAACGAACAATATGACAGGCTCCCAAATGCCTCCTCCTTTAGATTCTCAGAACTCTCAAACGTTTCATCTTCAAAACCTAGTAAATGCTTTACAAAAGGAAAACGAGAGTTTTCTAGAAGAAAATGAAAAGGTTAAACGTCATTTCAATGAGTTGTTTGAATCAATTAAAGTCACTCGTAACAAAAACAACGAACAAATAGCTTCGTTGCAAAGGGAAATTGAGAATCTGAAGAGCCAGGTAAAAGGGAAAATGCCAATGATCAATGAGGAAAATGTTGTATCAAAGGTTCACTCTGGTAATAAATATGCTTTATCTGTGACATATGTCCCCCCTCATCTAAGGAACAACAAACTTGCCATTCAAACATATTTCTCATCCCTTAAGGATTGCTTAGAATGCCTGCGTGAGATTGTTGAAGAGGATAAGCTAGAGAAACCTCATGATAATGCAATTGGACATGCATGCTTATATGCCAAACGATCTCAAGAAATCTTAGAATGCTTGATCACAATATGCCCAAAGACATTAGGTGAGAGAGTTAACCCTTTGATTCCATGCTCAATGCCTAAGGCCAAATATGATATGCACTCGATTCCCAATGTTTTGAATGTGAGCCGTAGTGTACCCTTGAGTAGTTCAGATTCTAGATCTGTCAATGCTAAGAAAGAGAACTTAAGTGTGCCTTCTAGGAGTACAAATCTCAGTACCTCTAGTTTTAAGAATGTGAACCGTAGTGCACCTGCATGTAGTTCAGATCCCAGCACATCTAAACAGGTGGTGCAAAGAGTAGTAAAACAAACTAATGTTCCCATTCCCTCTACAGGAGTAATCAGTGACATTAAAGGGAGCAGGTCAAAGTCTCAAGACAATACAAGGAATGATAGGACCTCGCAAGCTAAGAATGTGCACTGGAAAAGAGTAGAAGAACAATCTAGGAACTTTAAGTTTGAATCGAATAAAACGAATCGTGTTGATTCTAGTATTTGCCATAGGCGTACTGTAATTAATTCGAATTCTGATACTATTTGCAAACCTTGTACTGATGACTGCTTGAATTCTGTTTCTAATCATGGATGTGATGTTAATGTTCTGCCTAATGATGTTAATTGTCCAGTTAATTTTGTTAATACTAAAATTCATACTAAGAAGGCTAAAAGGCAAAAACGAATGAAAGTTAGAAAACAGTGGAAACCCACAGGAAGAACATTCAGTAAAATAGGCTTCTATTGGATACCTGTTGGTCATAAGACTAATCAGATAGTGCCCACTAGAAAATGGATGCCTACTGGTAGAACTATTCCTTTAAGAAGTGATCACACTGTGAACAGGGCTAATACAGACACTAGTACTGCATCTAGTCACAATGATTCCATTGCCTCACTTTCTGATATGAATGCTTTTATTTCTGATGTGGGTGGTCCAACCATTGTAACTAACCAAATGGAACCCATTCTTGCATGGGGATCCCAATTATCCAGTTATCCATTCTTGTCTGTGTTCAACTGCAGATCATTCAAATCGTTCTGTGGTACCTGGACTCAGGCTGTTCCAAGCATATGACTGGAGACCGGTCACGGCTCATGAACTTCGTGAGCAAATTCATCGGGACTGTTAGATTTGGTAATGATCATTTCGGTGCTATTATGGGTTATGGAGATTATGTTGTTGGTGATAGAGTCATCTCTAGAGTGTATTATGTGGAAGGTTTAGGTCATAATCTGTTCTCTGTTGGTCAATTCTGTGATTCTGATCTAGAAGTAGCCTTTAGAAAACATACCTGCTTTGTTAGAGATCTTAATGGTAAGGAACTGTTAAAGGAACTCGTGGCTCAAACCTTTACACCATCTCTATCGATGACATAATGAGGGCCTCTCCAATCTGCTTGTTATCAAAGGCTTCTAAAACAAAGTCATGGTTATGGCATCGTCGTCTCAATCACTTGAACTTCGGAACCATCAACGATCTTTCCAGAAAAGACTTAGTTGTAGGTTTACCTAGACTAAAGTATGAAAAGGACCATCTTTGTTCAGCATGTCAATTGGGAAAAAGCAAGAAGTATGCCCATAAACCCAAACCTACTAACTCTGTCACAGAAGTTCTTCATATGATTCATATGGATTTATGTGGACCTATGAGGGTGCATAATATCTTTGGGAAGAAATATGTGCTAGTTGTGGTTGATGATTACTCTAGATTCACCTGGGTCAAGTTCTTAAGGACAAGGGATGAAACTCCTGATATCATCATCAAACTCATCAAACAGCTGCAGGTTCGACTAAACAAAACTGTCAGAATTATCAGAACAGACAATGGAACTGAGTTTGTCAACAAACAACTTAGTGAATTCTATGAAAGCGTTGGAATCAGCCATCAAAGAAGTGTTCCACGAACCCCTCAACAGAACGGTGTAGTTGAAAGACGAAATCGTACTCTTGTTGAAGCCGCTAGAACAATGCTGATATACTCAAAGGTTCCAATGTTTCTCTGGGCTGAAGCAATTGCCACTGCATGCTACACACAAAATCGTTCCCTGATTCACACTGTTCATGGAAAAACTCCATATGAACTTGTCCACGACAGAAAACCTAATCTATCTTTCCTTCGTGTGTTTGGTGCATTGTGCCATCCAACTAATGAGGGTCAAGACTTAGGCAAACTTAGGGCCAAAGCTGACATTGGAGTATTTGTAGGATATGCATCAAATAAAAAGGGATACCGAATCTACAACAAAAGAACCCGAAATATCATGGAAACAATTCACGTTACGTTTGATGAGCTGACCGGTCAAATGGCTCCTGGACACTCCAGCTCAGGACCCGCACTTCAAAACAGTCCCATTGGATCATCTCTTGTTCCAAACTCCTCTCAAGAAACTCCATATGTACCTCCATCTGAAGATGATGTAAAGAAATTGTTTGATCCTATGTTTGATGAACTGTATGATTCAATTACTAATGAGGTGCTGATCCCTAGAACAGAGGATGCTCATATTCCAGTGAATGAAGTCAATTCTTCAGTCTCAATATCTTTAAGTCAAGAAGCACCTGCTGCTGATCCTTCAGTCTCATCAACAAATCATCATTCTTCAAATGTACATCATGGAAATGTTTCTGGCATCAATGATGAAGTTAATCCCTTTGCTACTCCTGAAGATGCTCCATTTGAAAACATATTTGCTACTCCTGAATCATCATCAGAACCATCTTTTTCAGGAGACATCGACTCAGCTACCTCAGTTCCTCAACAATTGCCACATGAACACCTCAGAAAATGGACTCACGATCATCCATTAGACAACATCATTGGTAATCCCTCTCGTCCTGTATCAACCCGGAAACAACTCGCAACCGATGCCTTATGGTGCTTCTTCAACTCCGTACTTTCTAAGATCGAACCAAAAGATGTTAAAACTGCCATGAATGAAGATAGCTGGTTCAATGCCACGCAAGATGAAATTCATGAGTTTGATCGTCTTGATGTATGGGAGTTAGAACCTGCTCCAGACTGTGCTATGACTATAGCTCTAAAATGGATCTTCAAAGTAAAACTTGATGAGCATGGTGATGTGTTGAAGAACAAGGCTCGATTAGTTGCTAAAGGATATCGTCAAGAGGAGGGTATAGACTTTGAAGAATCTTTTGCTCCAGTTGCTCGAATCGAGGCAATCAGAATCTTTCTGGCTAATGCTGCTAGTAAGAACATGGTAGTTTATCAGATGGATGTAAAGACGGCATTTCTGAACGGAGATCTTAAAGAAGTCGTCTACGTCAGCCAACCTGAAGGATTTGTGAATCAAGAGCATCCTACTCACGTTTATCGTTTGAAGAAGGCTCTTTACGGTTTAAAGCAAGCTCCAAGGGCATGGTATGATACACTGTCAAAGTTTCTTCTATCAACCGGATTCATCAAAGGAGCAGTTGATCCTACATTGTTCACCAGGAAGTCAGGCAAACACTTAATTCATGTTCAAATTTATGTTGATGATATTATTTTTGCCTCGACAGACCCAATGAAATGTGATCGTTTTTCAAATGAGATGAGTTCAAAGTTTCAAATGTCAATGATGGGACAAATGTCATTTTTCTTGGGATTACAAATTTCACAAAGTCCCGGAGGCATTTTCATAAATCAATCTAAATATGCAACAGAGATTTTAAAGAAATTTGGATTTGATTCATGTGTCCCTGTTGACACCCCCATGATTGACCGAACCAAACTAGATGAGGACCTCTCAGGGATCATGATTGACCAAACAAAATATCGGAGTATGATTGGATCCCTGATGTATCTCACTGCTAGTAGACCAGACATCTTGTTCGCTGTTTGCATGTGTGCTAGATACCAGGCTAAGCCTACTAAAAAGCACCTTGAAGCAGTTAAACGGGTCTTTCGATATCTCCAAGGAACCATCAATATGGGACTATGGTACCCGAAGGACACCGGTATGTCACTAACGGCCTATGCAGATGCTGATCATGCAGGTTGTCAAGATACACGTCGAAGTACGTCAGGAGGTGCTCAGTTTTTGGGTGATAAGCTTGTGAGCTGGTCTTCAAAGAAGCAAATGAGTACTTCTATTTCCTCTACAGAGGCTGAATACATAGCCATGTCATCTTGTTGTGCTCAAATCTTATGGATGATATCTCAATTATCTGACTATGGCTTTGAATTCAACAAAATCCCTTTGTACTGTGATAATAAAAGTGCTATTGCTCTCTCATGCAACAACGTTCAACACTCAAGAGCTAAGCATATCGACATTCGACATCATTTCATCAGGGAACAAGTGGAAAAAGGTGTGGTGGAACTATATTTTGTGAGGTCTGAATATCAGTTAGCAGACATCTTCACCAAAGCTCTTCCAAGAGAACGTTTTGAGTTTATTCTTCCACGACTTGGTTTGAAAAGCCTTCAACCAGAAACTCTCAAACGTCTTCAGGAGGAAGACGAGGAGTAAAGGTCTATCTTCATCTATCTCTTGTAAATATTTATTCATAAAAACAAAATACAAAATTATAAAATCCTCAAAAAATCAAATAGAAAAATATAAAAACCTTCAAAATCCATAAAAATTTGAAAAATTCGAAAAAAAAAAAAAAACTTCAAAAATATTGTCATTTTTGTCATGTATTTCTCGATTCGATTATATCTACGGTCTTTGTGCTGTCATTCAAAGAATGACACGGGTCTTTAGATATTGTTCGAATTTTTATATATAAAAAAAAAAAAAAAAAAATTATTTTTGGGAGAAAGAGAAACAATGGTTTATTGTCATCTTCAGGAAATAACCCGGTTTTAAAAGAAAGAACAGAGCCATGTTTTATCATGTTTTCAAAAATTCCATGCTCTGATTCTATAAACATTCATCTGCTGAAAACTAAATGCTTTGAAAAATAACTCGGTCTCTATTGTTTGATAATCAGGACTTATTTGTCAAAATCTCTATCTCTCAATCAACAACCTATGTCATTGATTGAGGGGGAGAATGATTTCAATTAAATTAAAAAGTTATTTGGCATTAATTTGTTTTCAAAAGATATACATGCATGTTTTATCAATGGAGTTTAAAGTCTTAAAATCCGATCCTTATCAGTTCAAACGCTTTCACAATCAAGTCACAATTCTCCTTAAAAAGCTTTCAAAATCAATTTAAATCTATAAGAGATCACAAATCTCAAATGATTTGATAATTGTGATCGGGGGAGAATGTGTGATTTAAATTGGATTTAAACTGATAATTCGGTAAATGGTTTTATAAGGATGTACATGCTATCCTGCCCACATGTGACAAACGATTTCAATTTTTCAATGCACATGTTGAGGGGGAGCATCTATCTTAAACCTATGACTTGAAATGTGATCAATGTGCAGGTTCCCTCTAGTATGTGCAAAACTCTCTTCAAACCTCGAGGCACATATTGAGGGGGAGCGAATTTATGGAAACCTCATCCTTCCCGAAAATACTATATCTACTTGATTTGATGTGGGAAGTGATGTTGATATCTTTTAGAAAATGGTAATCAAAGAAGTTAATTCTTTCTCTTGCCTCCGTGTGCAAAACATTTTTCAAATACTTGATGCACATGTTGAGGGGGAGTTCTCGTTCTAAAAATATCAAAAATAATTCAGGTACTAAATGCTTTGATAATATATCACAAGTATCTGAATTGATTTTCAAATGGTTTTCAATTGGTTCCAATGGCAGATGAACAATACCATATAGACCGACCAACTCTACTTTATGTACGGTGATATAACGATGATAAGGTTAGGTATGTGTTCCCATGATCCGCCAGAACCGGAGGGATCTACCCAGGGACAATCCACTAGTTAGTGTAGAAGTCCTTAGGTATGATGATAAAAGGAGAAAAATGAGATATGGGAAGAGTGCGGACTAAGACTGAGCTAGTACTGGAATAAACCCAACAAGGTTCTAGCTATGAAGTCTCGGTAAGCACTGAAGGGGTTGAAGAATTAAAAAGAATTGAATGAGAAAAGGGTGAAAACAAATAGCCCTCCATTTATTCAACCTTAGGGCAGAAACCGGGTTCAATTCATATGCTACTGATGGTAACATCGGTATTGAAGACAAGACGTCATGGACCCAGTGACGCACTGCACTTCAACTTTCCAAACCACTCAAGTTCCTCTTAAAAGGACTTGTTTCATTCTCACGGGGAACCGACATTATCTATCGACTTTCTCTTAGAGATTGTTGATATTGAAGAAGGAGACCCTCTCCCTAGTCTCCGGCACAGGATCCAAATATGCACAAATTGAGTCTAGAGCCACGAGATCATCAATAAATCTCATTAGGACACTTTCAATGAAGACTCTCTGTTTCACACAATGTGGAAAGAGAGATTATATCTTGAGTCCTACGCATTATCCTTGTGGTATTGCCAGAACATCTGAGTGATGTGTTTACACATTCACAATGAAGATGGAAAGCCTTCTGGAGCCAACATCAAACAAGCTCCTGGTAGGTGGCATGTGAGATCTATTATATGGATCAACCATGTGACAACTGAGCAGAAACAATGGGGCGATTCAATTTCTTGAATCAATCCTGGTTCAGGTTAGGGATTGACGGATACCTTTGAAAAACCGGTCATTGTGCTTACAAACTCTTTTCTTTAGCACATCGACCGTGTACTACTTTTCAAACCAAAAGGTGTTTTTATGATTGATAATTGATTTTCAATAAAACCTTCGTTGTATTGCAAAAACAATTTCTATTGAGCAATACACGATTGTTTTTCAAATCTCTTTTCATCAATCAGTGGACTTAAAATTCGCTGGTTCACTCACTCCGTGTTGTCTTCTTTGAGATGTTCCGGTTTGAGAACAGCTAGAACAGCTGCGAAACCCTGTCAAGGAGATTCTTAGGAATCCTACCTGATCACAGGCAGTACTTGTACTGATCAACGGGGAACTGTGGGCCGTGTACCTCAATTCAACGAAAGTGATCAAAGACACTTTCATGCGATTTATTGCTAACTGTTGTATGCAGGTACACCCGACGTTTGCAACGAAAGTGGTCAATCCATAGCCGCATGCTCACACTACACATTCATCTCAAAAGAAATCATGATAAGTTCATCAATGACTCTGATATTTTCACTCCATGCTTCTGCTACGCTGCTGCCAATATCATGATTCAACAAATGCTTCCGCTACTCTGATGAGAAGATATCATGATCCAGAATGTGAGCATGTCGGTCCTAAAGTCACTACATCACATAATACCAACACCACAAAGGATGTGTCAGAGATGGTTGATAGCTGATGATCTCAAAAGATGGCTCAAAATTATTATCACGTGGATCAGTAAAAGACCTCCACTTGAAGTAACCAAACATGCAATGTGAAGAATCAATGACTACGAGCTTAGGTGCAAAAGACTACATCAAGAATGCAAGATCAATTGTTAATGTAGTGTCTGGTTGTATTCAATGTATTTTTGGTACATGATTGAGGTGACCTCCCTTAGGGGGAGATTGTTAGGAATTAGAAATTCCAGGTATTAAAGAGTCGGTCACCTCAAGCATTTGTAATCGTTAGAAAGCTCGTAGTCGTAGTTATTTTAAGTTAAGTAGTATTTAGTTAAGTATCACCGTGGAGGACGGACGGGTCTTTACCCACTGTATGCCTGATCCACAGCCCGATGTGTGGCGATTTATGTAAGACTATAAATACTCTCTACCTTCCAAGGTAGAGAGTTGGAGCTCATAATAATATCTTTCACTTTCTCTCACTAAGTTCCCTAAACCTCTAACTTTCTCTCTCTAGAATTCCATCTAGATGCTACTTTGTGTTATGGTTTGATGTGTATGTGAAAAGTTATATCTTACAGTACTCCTTAAAATCATCAAAGAAGTGTACACGTAGTATAAATATTACTAACACAATTATACGGCCTAAGTCTAGGAAATTCTAAGATAAAATCCTAAATCTCTTAGACCAAGGCTCTGATACCAAGTTGTTACGCCCCCAAAACAGAAATTTTAAAACTTTTTATTTATGACACGAATGACAGCGAAGGAAAAGAAATCTGAAAATTTTATTTTTAAACGCGACGGCGTCGGGTTATAAGAGCGACGCCGTCCGAGAATGTTGTGACGGCTCAGAAAGTTTTTGTAAAAATTTCGACGGCGTCAGAGTATAATCGTGACGACTCAGAAGACCTTGGTAAAAAATGCGACGGCGTCAGGTTCTGAATGCGACGCCGTCAGAAACCCATTCCTGCACATTCTGTACAGACTTACTACCCTTTAACGCAACAAAACTACATATCCCTTTAAACATTACCCCCAACCTGTAAAACAACTTGTAACTCATATTGGAGCAACCATTACTAATAATTCCAACACTTTAACCATCAAAACAAGTAATTGGCTTTACGCCAAACATCGTTTTTAACTCCATGACCCATAATTACAAAAACATGACACATTGACTTGATATGTTAGAGAACATAAACATAGGAACAACTACTCACGGAAAGAAGACCAAAACACTTGAAATATACCAAAACGACTTGACTCTTCGGGGCTTCCAACTTTAACACCTTGGTTCCTAAAAACAAGCCTAACTAGGAGCTCAAGCAAACTCCATCCTACACTTGTAATTTACCTTTATCCTCCTTGCTAGGACCTACAAAATGTCATCAACTATAACATAAGCAATTGCTTAGTAAGTAAATGGGTCAAATGCAAATAAAACTATAACAACACATAAGAAATTCATGGAGCATCTATAACATAAGCACATACCTTAGAGTTGGTATATACACTATATAATATACAAAGCTATGGATCCAAGCTAAACTATAACAAGCTCCAGCCACTATAACATAATCAATTCATCATAATTCAATATAATATAACATTAACCCACTATACTTACTTTCAATTATTCCAAGGACTTCTACCAAGTAGAGTCACCACTTCCTTAAGCTTCCTAAACAACAATTAATCTTAATTAGATACTATAACTAATAATTTCAATGAATTTTGCATCTCCTATAACTACTTTAAACTTCTAAACTTCAAAACCCTAATTACAAAAATTGGGGAAGATACTTACTTAATTAGAGATATGAATTTAAGGGTTCCTTGTCTTGATAATCGCTACAATAGGTCCGAATTTTGCTTCAATTAATGTGTTCTTGATGCCTACTTCTTCTTCTCTTCCAAACCCTTTCTTCACCTTAAGGTTTCTTCAAAATTTATGGATAAGTCTTAAATGAGACAAATTTTTCCTTTTTATATTTATTCCACTTAGGCCAAATGACAATATTAGTCCCTCTATTCTAGGGTTCTATATTTTGGCCACCAAAGTTCTTAATCTTTCTACTAGCCACAATATTTAAGAAACAATCATATTCTTTTTAACAAAAGTTTAATACTTCTATTTAATAATACCTTGATGGGATACGGATGTAACACTGTAAGCGTGTTTTAAAGCAGTTTTCAGACCCGTACTTGCACATATACCACCTTTTGTAAACAGTTTTTTTTTGTGTAAAGTTAATCAAAATCAAAAAGTTCATTAACACTTTTCCTAAAGTGTTAACAACCCAAAAAGATTTTCTTTCTTATTTTTACAACATGTTTTTCAAAAATCCAAAAATATCCATCTTTACCCTCTCACATCTTTGATTCTTCATCCCAACCCCTCTGTAAACCTTTGATTCTTTTCTATGTCTTATCCTCACCCTCTTGGTTGTCAATGGTGTGGTGGTCCTTATAATGGTGGCAATTACCCCAGTTGTAGCATGGTGGAATCAGGAAACAGGTCTGTCTATAACCAGGATCCCTATTCCTACCATAACACAACTGATTTATTCCATCAGCTACCACACTGTGAGACTCAGCAATTTTACTGTTGTGAGTACTGTGGTGGTTCACACTCCAGTTCTGATTGTCAATCGAGAAACACGCTTGTCTATGAGCAGGTTCCTGACAACAATTATGACTACACCACATATGACTCACAGCCACATCAGTTTTACTGTTGTGAGTATTGTGGAGGTCCTCACTCTAGCTCGGATTGTCAAACAAGGAATCCATTTCCTTGTAACAATTACGACTCTTCGTATCATGACCAACCTCTACAGTACCAAGTGAATCAGGCACCACCTCAGCCTGAGCCACTTCCTCAAAATCTTCTCTTTAATCTTTTGGATTTAGTGAAAGATTTGAAGGAATGTAAACATTCCCAAGATAATCCAAATGAGAAATCCATGGAAGAATTGTTAGCCGAAGAGCGGGCTGCTAAATTAAATTCCCAAATTGCCTTTGAAAAATCTATTAGGGAATCAATTGCAAAAGAAAAAGCAGCCAAATCTAGCTCTCGATTCCGTTTCATTCCTGATGACGATGATGATGAAGTTACCCTTGATATTAGTCAATTTTGTACAGGTTCATCAAGTTCATCAGTTGAAATTCCTTCCATGAAAAATCAGGGAGAAAAGACTATGATGGAATTACTAGCAGAAGAACAAATGGAAAGTATAAAACATATGTATGCTAGTCCTTCTCAACTCCCTCAGTCTGTTGTTGTCACACCCGATATTCCCACTCACTCTCTGAACATGGGGGACGAGCATCTTGACACTGTTCCTGAAAAGGAATTGGACGAATTCATAAAGTCTAGTATTGAGGACCTTGTCCCAATCCCGAGAGAGTCACAGGGAACTTTTGACCATATGTGTGATATCCCTTCCCCTCTTGAGTGTTCAAAAGATCATTTTGAGACTTTCTCCGATTTTAGCGATGATTGTAAATCTTATGGAGACATTGAGAATGTTGAGGCATCACTTTCACATTTTGATGTTGATCCTCTTCTTGAGGAGTTCACCGATGAACTCACTCACATCATTCCACTTTCATCGGAAAGTGATGATGATCTCTTTGATTTCAAAGCCAACCTAGGAGAAATTGAAAGTCTCCTTTATAATGATCGTTCACTCACTTCTCACCCTAACAGTCCAATAGAGAATGTTAATCAACTTGTTCCCGAAGCATTCAAAGCTACTTTCACCAATCCTCTATTTGAATTCGAATCTGAATTCACTTGGATTTCTAACAATCCAATCTTTGACGAGGATAGTGATGAGCCCACAATGGAACAAGAGTTCACAAATTCACTTCATGTGAATGATTCTCTTTACGAGGAGTTCTCCTTTGAACTCACTCATATCATATCTCTACCAGAGTATGATAACTTCCACTTTGATCTAGACATAAATGATCTTTGTGTTCCGGAGGGAAATGTTCTCAGCCATGAGAACTTGCTTGATATCAAAATCCCATCCCTCCCACCCAGAATATGTCTTGATCAAATGAGCTTAAATGATGAGATTCATGATCCAGAAATCATGAATTCCCCTTCTGATAATTATGAGTTAGTCATGATTTTTATCATGATTTTCTTTCTTTTCTTCACATATGGTGTGACTTCTCGTTCCCTTTTCTCCTTCGGGAATGAGGACACTATTTTTGATCCCGGCATTTTCATTTATCATTTTTGAGTCGGTTCTATGTATATCTCATCGGTGTGGAACTTTCACGTACTTCAATGTTTATACAAACATCTTGAATGAAAGTCCGATGGAGATTGTCACTTCCACTTACTTCCCCATGAACAAATTAATTCGGGGTCGAGTCAAGCTAGCGACTCGGTAATCAAAAACAAGTAGTGCAACATGGGTTTTCACCCGTGTGTAACACCTTAGTGTGGGGGAGATGCCCCACATGTTGTATATAGATCTTAAAAATGAATGAAAATTGTAAATATTAAAAAAGAGAATAATTGTTGTGTTTCTACACTTAGCTAGTAATGTTATCTTTTTACGTTCTAAGTTTCGGCATAACAGCCGGTACTTTGAATATTGAGGACAATATTCATTTCTAAGTGTGGGGGGGGGAAATTCTGGCGAATTTGATCATAAATGTACCCTTTTAGTCCCTTTTTCCCCCAAAATGGCCAAATTTTAAAATTTTTTATTTAGTGGAAGTACTATGTACTAAACACAACAAATGGTAATCAGTCCACCATGTCTAACCCACATAAGGATTGGCTAATCCAGGAGCAAACGGCTCTTGGTAAAGATATCTCAAATCCATTTATGGCTTGCAATTTGCCCAAAATTGTATGGTGTTCAACTCACCATATCTTTAATTAGTGAAGAGTTGGCTAGCCCGCAAGTTTATGGCTTGTGGTAAAGGCAGTTGGAAATCCATAATTGGTAATCGGCTCACCAAAGATAATATTGATAATTTATCTAAGAGTTGGCTAGTCCAGAAGCAAACGGCTTCTGGTAAAGACAAATCAAATCCGTTTACAGCTTATGATTTGCTCAAAATCATTTGGTTATCATTGTGCCAAAGTTCTTACTTGAACTGAAACAATTGGCTACTCCAGAAGTAATGGCTTTTGGTAAAGAGATGAAATCCATTAATTTTTCTCAAATCATTGCTAGGGACTAGCAATATCTTAGTGTGGGGGATTGATGAGTGTCTAAATACTCATCATTTTTGTACCATCTAGACTGCAAAAACATCTGAAAACACTCAGAAATGCATCAAAATGATGAAAATATCACAAATAAGTGTTTTATGTGTTTTAAATGCAAAAATACCAAAAACAGGTGAAAAACGTATCAAGTTTGCATAATTGGCAGTTTTAGTCCCCCAAGTTTCAAAAGTTGTCAAAATCAGTCCCTGGTAAATCAAAATTAAGCAAAAATATCATTTAAGGTCCATGGGATTCAAAAGTTGTCAAAATAAACCCTTTAAAGTTTAAAATTTACAAAATGACAACTTTAGTCCCTAAAGTTTGAAAATTGTCAAATATAGTCCTTGGTGAATTTAAAAAGTGAAAATAATCAAAAATAAACCTTGTACTATTCATAAATGGCAACATTGGTCCTTATGGTGAACTTTTGGAGAATTTATATGTTTGGTCCCTCAAGTTTCAAAGTTTGGCAGATTTAGTCCCTGGAAGTGTAAAAATGGAAATTATCAATTGAGGTCCTTGTACTATTGAAGCTTGGCAAAATTCACCCTTGGAATAACTTTGGAAGGTTTATACATCCAGCCCCTCACTTTGCACAAATTACAAAACTAGTCCTTGTATTAATAATACAACCAAACGGACCCTATTTTGTTATTAATCCAAATCCAGGCCCAATACCCAAACCCGGCCCAATGTTTTTAAAATAAAACCCGCGTGCACTGTTCACCTTCCCTCTTCCATTCCACCTGTTACCAACCATTCCCCGCCACCTGCTACTAACACCTCACCATCACCTTTTCACCTTTCCAGCTCCTTACCAACTTCATACCTTGTCCACCTCCACAACCAAACTGCATTAATTGCAGAAACCCACCCAAAACCACTTTTCCCGCCAAAAGTGCCAAGTGCACGAATAAGATGATTTGGAATGATCCAACGGTTCAAGTGAGGTGGGATATTCCCAGAGGTCGACAAAGAATGAAAAGAGATCAATATAAAGAAGAAAAGAAGCAGTTTGGATATCTAAGTAGTGTAATTTTAATTTTTTATGTCGTTTTAATAAATTTAAGATTTCCAGTCCATGTTTAAGCTTCCAAGTACTTTTTTATGTAATATCTGTGTAATATAAAACTTTTTAAATAACCAATTTCAATTTCCAAGTTCGAATTTATGTTATGCAATTTACAAGTTCATGTATATGTGATTATAAGTTAAAAAGGGATAATAAGCTTGTATAAGTTCTTATATAAGCTTTAATAAGCTTACTTTAGCTTATCATTTACTTGGAAACTCACTTACTCAATTTTACTCTCAAAAATACCTTGGTCAACAAAAGTCAACTGTTGAAGCTGATTTGGATTTGAAAATGAAATTGGGTGATGCAGAGCTGGAACTGGTTTTATTTGGGTTTGATTAAGCTTAGTTTAGTTTAAAATTGGTTCTGTTTAAGCTTATCTACAGTTGGACTGCTTGTAAGTATTTTCTTATTTCAAAGACTAAGAATTATTTGCATAATCCAGTTCTGCTTGAATTTATTATTAGCTTTAGTTTATATCTGCTCTAATATAGTTTTTAGACCATAATCAATATAGTTTCAATGTTAGTATAATCAGTTTGATAAATCAGTTCACATATAAGTCCTAAACTAGTGTTTGGTATAAGCTAGTGCTTGAAGTTTTATAGCTTCTCAGTAGCTAAACTCAGTTCATAGAGTCATCTTTAGATATACTAGAGTCAATTAGCTCATTTAAGTACACCTTAGAACATTAGAAGTCAAAATTAGCTTTAAACTCATCTTAATTATTAACTGTTAAGGATTTAGAGTAAGTTTATCATCATTTCAGTGTATAAGTTGGTAAAGTAGCTTAATCTAGTTCCATAATAGCTTAATATAACATATTTAGTAGCCTAGGATCTTTAGAATCTCAAATAAGTCAAAACTGCATGTTCTATTAAAAAGTCAAAATTTCTCATTTTACAGTTTTTGAATAAAATAAATAATTTTATTGTGAATTTAATATCAAGTTTTAGCCTTTAAGCTTTTGGGATAGTAAAATTTAGCTGCTTAACTAAATTAGAAAAATATTAGTTCAGTTCTAATCAGCTTATAAAGTGCTTATCACTTAGCTTCTTTTGACCCCCTTTTCAAAAAGCATGCCCTGTGCAGCTGATGCACCACCACCACAGTCACCATCACCACCACTTTGGTGGGTCCTTCAGGCCACCTCAGTGGGCCCCAGTAGGTGTTTCTTGGTTCTTTGGAATCACCACCCAGCTGACTATCTGTTTCAGTCAAGCTTTTGAGCTTAAGCTCTGTGGACCCCACTCTTAGATCAGCTATAATATTGTCCCAATTCTGATTTGAAACTAGTTTTGCCTTGCTTAATTTTTGGCTTAAATAGCTTTTCAGAGGTTTAAGATAGTTGGAATAGGCTAGTATTAAGTAATTATAGCATAACCTAGCTTCTGTGTTCATTTGGTGTCTATTTGTGGTCTTTGGCTTATTTTGAAGTGCTTATTCATAAGCAGTTTCACTACAGCTCCCATATCCTTCACATAAGCATATGTTTTTATATTTTTCATAGATTAAGAATTATATTTTAGTATTTTCCTGAAATTTTCATAATTTTATAGTATTGTTTGATATTTTTCTTTATTTTAACTAGTTTTTAATCCTTTTTAAATAGCTTTTAATACAAATAAATCAGAAAAGCTTCATAAAAATAATTTTTAATTTTTCCTAGATTAATAATAATATTTTAGATTTTCCTGTAAAGTTTCATTATTTTTACTGTTCATTTGTTATTTTTCTTAATTTTAATTAGTTTTAAATAGTTTTTAATTAATAATAAATACATAAAAAGTGTAAAAAAATATATTTTCAATTTTAAAATAAGTTTTATAATATTTTAGATTTTTCTAAGTCATAATTTTATTTTTCTAGCTTTATTTCATATTTTATCATATTTTAGGTTATTATATAATAGTTAAAAATAGTTTTTATTTAATAATAATTAAATAAATTGTTTTAAAAATAATTTTCTTTTTATAATAATTTTCTTTTATTATTAGGATTGTAAAAATATCATTTTCATATTTGTAGGCATTTTATTTCTTAAAACTCACGTTTTATTTTGTACGTTTACGTAATTTTATTTAAACGTACGTTTTAGGTTTTAAACGTTCATCGATTTTAAAAATAGTGATAGCGTTTATTTAATATATTTTAGTTTTTTTTAAATTTTCTGTAATTTGCATTTAAGCCCCTGTAATTTACAAAACTTTTTCTTTAGGTATAAATAACTCAAAATCCTTACTGATCACTATCCTTAGTGATTATTCGACATTTGTCTGTGTTAAACACCATTCATCCTCCGTGGGACTTAACGACCCAGGAATCCACTATATTCCTCTGATCTTAATTGCATTTGCTTTCTGAGCTGTTTTAAGTTTATTACGGTTGACCATTCACAAGTGGTTAGCTTGTGTGATTAAACTTGACTGTTCAGAAGCCAATCAGACTTCGATACATATTTCACTTTCGGAGATCAATACATAAATGACAAACCCTTAGATACTGCACAATCCATGGTTACGGTCAACATTCAGCAAGATACATCAACAATTCCTCCGATGTCAGCATCTTCACTCACAACTGAACTTCCACCTCCCAAACCTGCTCAATCAACTGTACGAACACCACCTACATCGTCACCAACCCCTGAACCTGTCATTACAGTTGCTGATGTGGATGCTCCACCAGCTTCACCACCTCAGATCCTTACCTCAGATCAACTACTGGACAAAGCTGTAAAAAGGATAGAAGCCCTTGAAAGGCAACTTCCTAAATCTGTTGATTCCCTTGTGGATCGTGTCTATAGATTGGAGCACCTCAACTTCAATGAAGGGGTTGCTGCCGCCATTGAAGGGGAAGTCAAGGATGCTGTGGAATGGGCAATGGAGGCCCCACTTCTTAGACGATTCAAGGACCTACCTATCACCGATATGAGAGCAGCTCTGTGTGAAAAGATGTATGAAGCTGAAGAGGACAAGCATGAGGTTCACAAGAAACTCTATGAGGCACTTGAAGAATCCATTAAGTTCGACAATTATGAGCAATATATGATTGACATCAAGGAAAAGGAAGCTAAAAGGAAAAGGAGAGCTATTGTGTTGGAAACATTGAAGAAAGACCGTTGTAAGATATAACTTTTCACATACACATCAAACCATAACACAAGGTGGCGTATAAGATGGAATTCTAGAGAGAGAAAGTTAGAGGTTTAGGGAACTTAGTGAGAGAAAGTGAAAGATATTATTATGAGCTCCAACTCTCTACCTTGGAAGGTAGAGAGTATTTATAGTCTTACATAACTCGCCACACTTTGGGCTGTGGATCAGGCATACAGTGGGTAAAGACCCGTCCGTCCTCCACGGTGTTACTTAACTAAAATACTACTTAACTTAAAAGAACTACGACTACGAGCTTTCTAACGATTACATATACTTGAGGTGACTGACTCTTTAATACCGGGAATTTCTAATTCCTAACAATCTCCCCCTAAGGGAGGTCACCTCAATTATGTACCAAAATTACATTGAATACAAATAGATATAACATTTAACAATTGATCTTGCATTCTTGATGTAGTCCTTTGCTCTTAAGCTCGTAGTCATTGATACTTCACAATGCATGTTTGGTTACTTCAAGTGGAGGTCTTTTACTGATCCACGTGATGATGAGTTTGAGCCATCTTTGGAGATCATCGGCTATCAAAAATCTCTGAGACATCCATTGTGGTGTTGTGACTTTGGGACCGACATGCTCACATTCTGGATCATGATATCTTCTCATCAGAGTAGCGGAAGCATTTGTTGAATCATGATATTGGCAGCAGCGTAGCAGAAGCATGGAGTGAAAATATCAGAGTTATTGATGCACTAATCATGATTTCTTTTGAGTTGAATGTGTTAAGTGAGCATGCGGCTATGGATTGACTGCTTCATTCTGATCAGCTGCAAACGTCGGGCGTACCTGCATACAACAGTTAGCAACAAATCGCACGAAAGTGTCTTTGATCACTTTCGATGAATTGAGGTACACGGCCCACGGTTCCCCGTTGATCAGTACAAGTACTGCCTGTGATCAGGTAGGATTCCTAAGAATCTCCTTGACAGGGTTTCGCAGCTGTTCTAGCTGTTCTCAAACCGGAACGTCTCAAAGAAGACAACACGGAGTGAGTGAACCAGCGAATTTTAAGTCCACTGATTGATGAAAAGAGATTTGAAAAACAATCGTGTATTGCTCAATAGAAGTTGTTTTTGCAATACAACGAAGGTTTTATTGAAAATCAATTATCAATCATAAAAATACCTTTTGGTTTGAAAAATGAGTACACGGTCGATGTGCAAAAGAAAAGAGTTTATAAGCACAAAGACCGGTTTTTCAAAGGTATCCGTCAATCCCTAACCTGAACCAGGATTGATTCAAGAAATTGAATCGCCCCATTGTTTCTGTTCAGTTGTCACATGGTTGATCTATATGATAGATCTCACATGCCACCTACCAGGAGCTTGTTTGATGTTGGCTCCAGAAGGCTTTCCATCTTCATTGTGAATATTAAACACATCACTCAGATGTTCTGGCAATACCACAAGGATAATGCGTAGGACTCAAGATATAATCTCTCTTTCCACATTGTGTGAAACAGAGAGTCTTCATTGAAAGTGTCCTAAAGAGATTTATTGATGATCTCGTGGCTCTAGACTCAATTTGTGCATATTTGGATCCTATAACGGAGACTAGGGAGAGGGTCTCCTTCTTCAATATCAACCATCTCTAAGAGAAAGTCGATAGATAATGTCGGTTCCCCGTGAGAATGAAACAAGCCCTTTTAAGAGGAACTTGAGTGGTTTGGAAAGTTGAAGTGCAGTGCGTCACTGGGTCCATGACGTCTTGTCTTCAATACCGATGTTACCATCAGTAGCATATGAAGTGAACCCGGTTTCTGCCCTAAGGTTGAATTAATGGAGGGCTATTTGTTTTCACCCTATTTTCATTCAATTCTTTTTAATTCTTCAACCCCTTCAGTGCTTACCGAGACTTCATAGCTAGAACCTTGTTGGGTTTATTCCAGTACTAGCTCAGTCTTAGTCCGCACTCTTCCCATATCTCATTTTTCTCCTTTTATCATCATACCTAAGGACTTCTATACTAACTAGTGGATTGTCCCTGGGTAGATCCCTCCGGTTCTGGCGGATCATGGGAACCAATACCTAACCTTATCATCCTTATATCACCGTACAAAAAGTAAAGTTGGTAGGTCAATTTGGTATTGTTCATCTGCCATTGGATCCAATTGAAAACCATTTGAAAATCAATTCAGATACTTGTGATGTATTATCAAAGCATTTTGTACCTGAATTGTTTTTGATATTTTTAGAACGAGAACTCCCCCTCAACATGTGCATCAAGTATTTGAAAATGTTTTGCACACGGAGGCAAGAGAAAGAATTAACTTCTTTTGATTACCATTATCTAAAGGATATCAACATCACTTCCCTCAACAGATCAAGTGGGTATAGCAAATCCGGGAAGGATGAGGTTTCCATGAATATTGCTCCCCCTCAATATGTGCCTCGAGGTTTGAAAAGAGTTTTGCACATACTAGAGGGAACCTGCACATTAGGATGAGTGATCACGTTTCAATTCAAAGGTTTAAGATAGATGCTCCCCCTCAACATGTGCATTGAAAAATTGAAATCGTTTGTCACATGTGAGAAGGACAGCATGTACATTCTTTTATAACCATTTACCTGATTATCAGTTTAAATCCAATTTAAATCACACATTCTCCCCCGATCACAATTATCAAATCATTTGAGATTTGTGATCTCGTATAGATTTAAATTGATTTTGAAAGCTTCTAAGGAGAATTGTGACTTGATTGTGAAAGTGTTTTAACTGATATGGATCAGATTTTAAGACTTTAAACTCCATTTATAAAACATGCATGTATATCTTTTGAAAACAATTTAATGCCAAATAACTTTTTAATTTAATTGAAATCATTCTCCCCCTCAATCAATGACGTAGGTTGTTGATTGAGAGATAGAGATTTTGACAAATGAGTCCGGATGATTATCAAAAATAGAGATTGAGTTATTTTTCAAAGCATTTAGTTTTCAGCAGATGGGAGTTTATAGAATCAGAGCATAGGATTTGAAAACATGGTAAAACATGGCTCTGTTCTTTCTTTAAAAGCGGGTTATTGCCTGAAAATGACAATAAACCATCGTTTCTCTTTCTCCCAAAATTTTTTTTTTTTTTTTTTTTTTTTTTTTTTTTTTTAAATTCGACCAACATCTAAAGTCCCGTGTCATTCTTTGAATGACAGCACAAGGACCGTAGATATTATCGAACCAGAAAACATGACAAAATAACACTATTTTTTTGAAGATTTTTCGAATTTTTCAAATTTTTTTTTTGATTTTGAAAGTTTTATATTTTTCTATTTGATTTTTGAGGGTTTTATAATTTTGTATTTTGTTTTTCAAATAAATATTTACAAGAGATAGATGAAGAAGGACCTTTACTCCTCGTCTTCCTCCTGAAGACGTTTGAGAGTTTCTGGTTGAAGGCTTTTCAAACCAAGACGTGGAAGAATAAACTCAAAACGTTCTCTTGGAAGAGCTTTGGTGAAGATGTCCGCTAACTGATATTCAGACCTCACAAAGTATAGTTCCACCACACCTTTTTCCACTTGTTCCCTGATGAAATGATGTCGAATATCGATATGCTTTGCTCTTGAGTGTTGGACGTTGTTGCATGAGAGAGCAATAGCACTTTTATTATCACAGTACAGAGGGATTTTGTTGAATTCAAAGCCATAGTCAGATAATTGAGATCTCATCCATAAGATTTGAGCACAACAAGATGACATGGCTATGTATTCAGCCTCTGTAGAGGAAATAGAAGTACTCATTTGCTTCTTTGAAGACCAGCTTACAAGCTTATCACCCAAAAACTGAGCACCTCCAGATGTACTTCGACGTGTATCTTGACACCCTGCATGATCAGCATCTGCATAGGCCGTTAGTGACATACCGGTGTCCTTCGGGTACCATAGTCCCATATTGATGGTTCCTTGGAGATACCGAAAGACCCGTTTAACTGCTTCAAGGTGCTTTTTAGTAGGCTTAGCCTGGTATCTAGCACACATGCAAACAGCGAACAAGATGTCTGGTCTACTAGCTGTGAGATACATCAGGGATCCAATCATACTACGATATTTCGTTTGGTCAATCATGATCCCTGAGTGGTCCTCATCTAGTTTGGTTCGATCAATCATGGGGGTGTCTACAGGGTCACTTGAATCAAATCCAAATTTCTTTAAGATCTCAGTTGCATATTTAGATTGATTTATGAAAATGCCTCCGGGACTTTGTGAAATTTGTAATCCCAAGAAAAATGACATTTGTCCCATCATTGACATTTGAAATTTTGAACTCATTTCATTTGAAAAACGATCACATTCCATTGGGTCAGTCGAGGCAAAAATAATATCATCAACATAAATTTGAACATGAGTTAAATGTTTGCCTGACTTCCTGGTGAACAATGTAGGATCAACTGCTCCTTTGCTGAATCCGGTTGATAAAAGAAACTTTGACAGTGTATCATACCATGCCCTTGGAGCTTGCTTTAACCCGTAAAGAGCCTTCTTCAAACGATAAACGTGAGTAGGATGCTCTTGATTCACAAATCCTTCAGGTTGGCTGACGTAGACGACTTCTTTAAGATCTCCGTTCAGAAATGCCGTCTTTACATCCATCTGATATACCACCATGTTCTTACTTGCAGCATTAGCCAAAAAGATTCTGATTGCCTCGATTCGAGCAACTGGAGCAAATGATTCTTCAAAGTCTATACCCTCCTCTTGACGATATCCTTTAGCAACCAATCGAGCCTTGTTTTTCAACACATCACCATGCTCGTCAAGTTTTACTTTGAAGATCCATTTGAGAGCTATAATCATAGCACAGTCTGGAGCAGGTACTAACTCCCATACATCAAGACGATCAAACTCATGAATTTCATCTTGCATAGCATTGAACCAGCTATCTTCATTCATGGCAGTTTTAACGTCTTTTGGTTCGATCTTAGATAGTACGGAGTTGAAGAAGCACCATAAGGCATCGGTTGCAAGTTGCTTCCGGGTTGATACAGGACGAGAGGGATTACCAATGATGTTGTCTAATGGATGATCGTGAGTCCATTTTCTGAGGTGTTCATGTGGCATTTGTTGAGGAACTGAGGTAGCTGAGTCGATGTCTCCTGAAGAAGATGGTTCTGCTGATGATTCAGGAGTAGCAAATATGTTTTCAAATGGAGCATCTTCAGGAGTCGCAAAGGGATTAACTTCATCATTGATGCCAGAAACATTTCCATGATGTACATTTGAGGAATGATGATTTGTTGATGAGACTGAAGGATTAGCAGTAGGTGCTTCTTGACTTACAGATATTGAAACTGATGGATTGACTTCATTCACTGGAATCTGAGCATCCTCTGTTGTAGGGATCAGCACTTCATTAGTAGTGGACTCATACAGTTCATCAAACATTGGATCAAACAACTTCTTTACATCATCTTCGGATGGAGGTACATATGGTGTTTCTTGAGAGGAGTTTGGAACAAGGGATGAGCCAATAGGACTGTTATGAAGTGCGGGTCCTGAGCTGGAGTGTCCAGGAGCCATTTGACCGGTCAGCTCATCAAACGTAACGTGAATTGTTTCCATGATATTTCGGGTTCTTTTGTTGTAGATTCGGTATCCCTTTTTGTTTGGTGCATATCCTACAAATACTCCAATGTCAGCTTTAGCTCTAAGTTTGCCCAAGTCTTGACCCTCATTAGTTGGATAGCACAAGGCACCAAACACACGAAGGAAAGATAGATTGGGTTTCCTGTTGTGGACAAGTTCATATGGAGTTTTTCCATGAATGGTGTGAATCAGGGAACGATTTTGTGTGTAACATGCAGTGGCAATTGCTTCAGCCCAGAGAAACATTGGAACCTTTGAGTAAATCAGCATTGTTCTAGCAGCTTCAACAAGAGTACGATTTCGTCTTTCAACTACACCGTTCTGTTGAGGGGTTCGTGGAACACTTCTTTGATGGCTGATTCCAACGCTTTCATAGAATTCACTAAGTTGTTTGTTGACAAACTCAGTTCCATTGTCTGTTCTGATAATTCTGACAGTTTTGTTTAGTCTAACCTGCAGCTGTTTGATGAGTTTGATGATGATATCAGGAGTTTCATCCTTTGTCCTTAAGAACTTGACCCAGGTGAATCTAGAATAATCATCAACCACAACTAACACATATTTCTTCCCAAAGATATTCTGCACCCTCATTGGTCCACACAAATCCATATGAATCATATGAAGAACTTCTGTGACAGAGTTAGAAGGTTTGGGTTTATGGGCATACTTCTTGCTTTTTCCCAATTGGCAAGCTGAACAAAGATGATCCTTTTCATACTTTAGTCTAGGTAAACCTACAACTAAGTCCTTTCTGGAAAGATCGTTGATGGTGCCGAAGTTCAAGTGATTGAGACGACGATGCCATAACCATGACTTTGTTTTTGAAGCCTTTGATAACAAGCAGATTGGTGATGCTCTCATCATGTCATCGATAGAGATAGTGTAAAGTTTTGAGCCACGAGTTCCTTTCAACAGTTCCTTTCCATTAAGATCTCTAACAAAGCAGGTATGTTTTCTGAAGGCTACTTCTAGATCCGAATCACAGAATTGACCAACAAAGAACAGATTATGACCTAAACCTTCCACATAATACACTCTAGAGATGACACTATCACCAACAACATAATCTCCATAACCCATAATAGCACCGAAATGATCATTACCAAATCTAACAGTCCCGATGAATTTGCTCACGAAGTTCATGAGCCGTGACCGGTCTCCAGTCATATGCTTGGAACAGCCTGAGTCCAGGTACCACAGAACGATTTGAACGATCTGCAGTTGAACACAGACAAGAATGGATAACTGGATAATTGGGATCCCCATGCAAGAATGGGTTCCATTTGGTTAGTAGCAACAGTTGGACCACCCACATCAGAAATAGAAGCATTCATATCAGAAAGTGAGGTAATAGAATCATTGTGAATAGATGCAATACTAGTGTCTGAATTAACCCTATTTACAGTGTGACCACTTCTTAGGGGAATAGTTCTACCAGTAGGCATCCATTTTCTAGTGGGCATAATCTGATTAGTCTTATGACCAACAGGTATCCAATAAAAACCTATTCTGCTGAATGTTCTTCCTGTGGGTTTCCATTGTTTTCTAACTTTCTTTCGCTTTTGCCTTTTAGCCTTTTTAGCATGAATTTTAGCATTAGCAATATTAACTGGACAATTAACATCATTAGGCAGAACAGTAACACCACATTCATGATTAGAAACAGAATTCAAGCAAACATCAGTACAAGTTTTGCAAATAGTATCAGAATTCGAATTAATTACAGTACGCTTATAGCTAATACTAGAATCAACACGATTCGTTTTATTCGATTCAAACTTAAGGTTCCTAGATTGTTCTTCTACTTTCTTCCAGTGCACATTCTTAGCTTGAGAGGTCCTATCATTCCTTGTATTGTCTTGAGACTTTGACCTGCTCCGCTTAATGTCACTGATTACTCCTGTAGAGGGAATGGGAACATTAGTTGGCTTAGCTACTCTTTGCATCACCTGTTTAGATGTACTGGGATCTGAACTACATGCAGGTGCACTAAGGTTCATTTTCTTAAAACTAGAGGTACTGTGATTTGTGCTCCTAGAAGGCACACTTGAGTTCTCTTTCTTAGCATTGACAGATCTGGAATCTGAGCTGTTTACAGGCACACAACTGTTCACTTTCAAAACATTTGGAATCGAATGCGTATCATACTTAGCTTTAGGCATTGAGCATGGAATCAAAGGATTAACTCTCTCACCTAATGACTTAGGGCATATTGTGATCAAGCATTCTAAGATTTCTTGACATCGTTTGGCATATAAGCACGCATGTCCAATTGCATTATCATGAGGTTTCTCTAGCTTATCCTCTTCAACAATCTCACGCAGACATTCCAGGCAGTCCTTAAGGGATGAGAAGTATGTTTGAATGGCAAGTTTGTTGTTTCTTAGATGAGGGGGGACATATGTCACAGATAAAGCATGTTTATTACTAGAGCGAACCTTAGATACAACATTCTCCTCATTGATCATTGGCATTTTCCCTTTTACCTGACTCTTCAGATTCTCAATTTCCTTTTGCAATGAAGTTATTTGTTCGTTGTTTTTGTTACGAGTGACTTTAATTGATTCAAACAACTCATTGAAATGACGTTTAACCTTTTCATTTTCTTCAAGAAAGCTTTCGTTTTCCTTTTGTAAAGCATTTACTAGGTTTTGAAGATGAAACGTTTGAGAATTCTGAGAATCTAAAGGAGGAGGCATTCGGGAGCCTGTCATATTGTTCGTTTGGCCCTTTAACTGAGAGATTTGGGCTTTCAACTTTCTGATCGTGTTGGACTGAGCTTGAATCTGTTCATCACATTTGTTAATTTGAAAAACTGCATCAAACTCTGGAGCATCTGAAGATGTCTTGATATTTGAAGTTTTGACATTTTCTTTGAGATGTTGATATTTTAGTTGTAAATTAAAATACTCAACTTCTAGTTTAGAAAAGTGTTTAACCAACGTGTCGTGATCATCCAGTTCAATTTTCTCGTTTAGTTTAGAATTAGTTTTTTCAAGCTCAATGACACGATCATGGGAGACTTTCAGGGCCACAGATAATTCATGAAATTTTGAAGCATTAATAGAGCAATTTGAAGCGGTGAAAAACACATCTTGAGCAACACATTCAGTAATAAGATTCTCATTTAATGTATGCAAGTTCTTTCTCTCAATCTCATTATATTTTAGTGCACGCTCATAATCACTAACTTCAGCAACCATTGCATCAAATTCCTTTTCCATACCCTTAATATCAGCTTCTACCCCCTTTTTAAGACTCTCAAAGTGATCTTTTAGAAGTTTAAAGAAAGGCATGACCTCAGTTAAATAACATTCTTTCATTTGTTCAAAACCTCTTTCACCTTCAGTAATACCAGTGGGAGTGATCCTTTTCTTGCAAGTTTTTTCAAAATCAACAAATAGTTGGTATATAACGTATTGGCTAATTAATGTCTTGCTTTTAGTGGCAATTGTTCTAGGTACAAGATGCATAGGTGTATTAGGAGGATACACAGTTGCTCTAGGCATTTTCCGAAGGGGAGGGTTTGTTTCTACAATATTTTCGGCTTTCTGCTTATCTAAATCCATTTTCCAGAAGACTTGTTCGGGAGTCAACAAGGTCTGAGGCTTAAACTTGTTTAATGCAATCCAGTTTTCCTTTTTGTAATCGTGAGGAGAGATAATTATTTTTTTCTCTTTGCATTTAGGGTCATCTAGTTTTTTGTTCATCCTTTCCCTAGTGACTTCATCTGATTTCTTATCTTCCTCAGTGCACTCAACGCAACTAGGTTTCTGCCTAGGCTTAAGAATTTCATCACCATCATAAATCACCTTATGAGCATTTCTAGCCTTTTTGATTACCTCTGGATTTGGTTCCTCAACAAGGGGAATGCTATGCTTATCGCTTAAGACTCGATGTTTGGTGACCATGTGAGCAGTTTGAATGGTGTTTCCTTGTATGTACAACTTGTTTTCAAGTTTGTTTTTCAAAGTTTTTAGATTAGAAAAATCTCTCAAGAATTTTGATTCCTTTGCATTGAATTCTTGCTTAAGCATTTTCACATTTTCTTGAAGTTCTTGTTTTTGTTTAGCTGTTTTAGAAAGTTTTTCTTGCAAGGAATTTAATTCTTGTTTCAATACTTCTTCTCTAAACTTACTTTTTCTAATTACTGTACTCACTTGGACATCCATTTCCTGCTCACGAGTGGTCAACTCAAATTTTGCACGTTGTTCATAAATAGCAACACGTTCCTTATAGGCATTTAGTTCAGAAATTATGGAATCATCAGGAACACATGCAGTGTATTCATCAAAGACATAGTCATTGTTGACTGCAGAAGATGCATCACTTGGTACAACTTCACTTTCACTTTGTTTCACGTATTGATCGTATGGGACAATATTGATATTACCCATATTTTCAATATTTGATTCAATAGTTTCAGTTGGTTGTACTTTGTCATGCATCTGTTGCACATCAGCATCATCGTATAGCTTTAATACCTCTGAGATGAGTTTGTCCTTGGATAGGCCAGCTTGTGGTGAAGAAGAGATCTTGGGAGAAACCATTGGAGAGATGCTAGCCATAAAGATTGTGTGTGCAGTAGGTCCATCATCTACATCAGAGTCGTAAGCATCACAGTCAGCGACTTGAAAGGCGTTCTGATGATTGTGACCTATCTCCTGAATAGGCTGCTCATCCACATCTGCATCATAAGTCTTGGCGTTACCCTCAGCAAGAAACAGTAATTCCTCTTCATCCAACGCAACACCATTATCCTGAGCTTGTGCCAGCAGCATCTTATCTCTGAAGTAATCAGCATTCTGTGGACGCTTTGGAGATGTGCAGTTCCTTGCAATGTGTCCCTCACCACCACAGTTGTAGCATTTGATCTGCTTAGCTTGACCTTGGTTACCATTCCTTCCTCGATTCTGATTGCCCACATAGCCTCTACCAGCACCACCCCTTCCCTGATCATACTGTCTTTCCTGAACTGGTTGCACCACGATCCTTCCATCTTTAACAGTAGCTTGATTGTGTGGGTTAGATGCTGTTCTCAGATTGTTGTTGGTTTGTGGAAGAGAATTCATGTTTTGGCTAATCATAAGAGCTAGTTGATTAATGAAGCTTCCTACGTGTGCATCAGCATCAGCTTGTTTGTACATAGGATCAGGAATGAGTTTGTGATTACCATTACCCAAGGGTATGACTTGTGAAGCTTTGGTTTTGATTCCGATGTTTGAATAGAAGGCAGTTGAATCATTAGACGAGCTTGTCTCTCCTGGGTTAGTTTTGAACTGATTGAGAATCAATTTTTCAAACATGGCATGTCTCTCATTCTGAAGGAGGAAGGCATAGAGTTGCTCATAGTTTGTGTTCTTCAATCCTTTAGTAAGCTTCACAGCGGTAACAAACTTGTGCCATTCAGGATTCATATTGTTTACAAATTTTGAATTCAACTGAATGTTAGGCATAGTCATTCTGATGTTCCTCATGTCATTAACTAACTTATGAAATCTCACATAGTACTCATAGACATTCTCATCTGGTTTCATCTTGAAGTGCTCAAATTCGTCATAGAGTTGTGATTCTCTGTCTTCCATGGTTAATTCTGAACCTGAGAGAAGCATCTTTACATTATCCCATACTGCTTTTGCATCAGTGTTATGATTGATCAGCTTGTAGATGTCTTTAGGAAGACCTTGAAGAACAATGTTTGAAGCCCTGATATCTGCATCGAATCTCTTTTTCTCCTTATCATCAAGCTCATCATACATCTTAGGTCTGTCCATTCCGTAAACAGGAGTACCATCTTCATTAGTATCAAGTATGTCTCTAGTCGTCTCAACACGATATGGTCCTTCATCAATGGATTTGAGAATGTTGACACCATTTTCCTTTCCAAGGCAATACAATCTGATTCGTTGAGCCCAAGAATCGTAGTCAGTTCTGTCAAGCATTGGTGGACGAGTATCTGAGCCAGCTGCTTGAACATCCTCGGCAACAGTGGAGATGACAGTGGGAACAGTGGGAATGTTGGTAGACATGTTAACAGATTATACGGGATTTTATAACTCTATGATTAAACCGGGAAATAGATTCTTTCACGGGATTTTACTAAATCAAGAGAAAACCGTAAACAATCACTCAAGTTGCTAGATGATAAAGTGCTAACTCGCTACCAACTAATGCACTAAGTCGCTAGAAATTAGTGCACTAAGTCGCTAACCCTTAACTCGCTACACGTCTAAGTCGCTAGAGTCCCAAGTCGCCAACAGAAAAGCAAGTCGCTAAGTAGTAACTCGCTACAGACTAAGTCGCTAGCCAAATTTGTGCAGTAATTCGCTACACAAGTCGCTAGATATGCAAGTCGCTAAAGAGCAACTCGCTACAGACTAAGTCGCTACCACAAGTCGCTAACCGTAGTGGAGATTCCACTATTTGTACTTTAACTCGCTAGCTCTAACTCGCTAGCTTTTATAACTGTAAGTCGCTACAAAACTATGAAGTAAGTCGCTACCAAGAAAACGAGTCCGAGAGCTAAGTCGCTAGCTTGAAAAACCAAATAACCTTCACTTTTCAATCCAAAACAACCCAACCAAGATGATTCAAGCTTACCAAATGAAAACCTAAACACTTTTGATGATTCTAAACATAAAAGTACCAACAAAATTCAAACTTTAACACAAGAAATCAACCAAATGATGCAAAAACCACTAAACTTTTTCAAACTCAAAAACCACCTAAAAACCACTATAAATCCAAAGATGTGCAAGATATGATCTAACCATGGCGCTCTGATACCAATTGTAAGATATAACTTTTCACATACACATCAAACCATAACACAAGGTGGCGTATAAGATGGAATTATAGAGAGAGAAAGTTAGAGGTTTAGGGAACTTAGTGAGAGAAAGTGAAAGATATTATTATGAGCTCCAACTCTCTACCTTGGAAGGTAGAGAGTATTTATAGTCTTACATAACTCGCCACACTTTGGGCTGTGGATCAGGCATACAGTGGGTAAAGACCCGTCCGTCCTCCACGGTGTTACTTAACTAAAATACTACTTAACTTAAAAGAACTACGACTACGAGCTTTCTAACGATTACATATACTTGAGGTGACTGACTCTTTAATACCGGGAATTTCTAATTCCTAACAGTAAAGATCCTCCTCCACCTCCACCACCAACGGGGGGCGCTGGAACTTCTGGAGCTGGTGAACCTTCTATGACAACCAACAGACCTCCACCACAACCACCATCATCACCGCCAAAACCTTCCAATCAATCAAGTCCTACAAATAAACAAGGCACTCATAAGAAATCTGCTGCTTGGACGACGGTTGATTCAAGGTTCACATCCACACCCACCTCCTTTCCTGATGCTCAAATGGTTCACGAAGAGTTGCATGTCATGACAGAGTCAGAATCTGATGAAGATGATGCATCAACTAAGCATATTCCTAAGCCATCAGAAGAAGATTGGTTTGATGATTACCTGGCAGGTAAACGCCCCAGCACATCCAGAGTTGCACCATCAAGGGACACAATTCAAAGTTGTATCGTTGAAGATAGACCTCCTTCTCCAGAACCTACATGGTCCATCCCTGAGTCCGACTCAATGATACCCGACAACAATTGGGTATCTACTATCACCAGCAATTATGAAGAACCTGCTGAAGACTCTCTTCTTCACTTTACTGGTGATATGGGAAGCTTCATTAAATGGTTTTGTAAACAGAAGAGTATCTCGTCCTTAACTCCAAGAGATCTTGAAGGACCTGCTTATGAAATTGTTAAGGTCTTCCATTTAGATGCCAATCAACTTCAATACCAAATGGAAGAATGCCATAAGATGCTCAATGACCAAGTCAGTGAGCAAATTAGCCGCTTCAATGTTCACAAATCTCTTCCTCTTGGTGGTGAACCTGGTCAGATGACCATTCAAGCTGAATTCTTCTTCAACCATGACTTGGACTATCTTTGTGGTCACTCTGCTGAGAGAAGACCTGCACTATCAATATCCAAGATGAAAGCTGCAACCTACTCTGATCAGGGACTTGAACAGATGGTTCCTGATCGTTTCTGGGTCAATGAAGAATTTAAATATGACATTGCCGCATCATATGGTATTTCACACTGGTGGTACAAAAAGAAGAACTTCTATATTGAAAGACATGGTGTTGACAAAAGACGCAAGAATGTTAGATCCGAGCTCCGTATCTTAAGTGTGGTTCGTGTAGAGATCTTCCCGATATATGGATATGAGTATTTGATGAAGACTGTCCTTAAGAGATCAGATTTGAAAGAATATACTATTGAAGAAAACGACTTTAAACATCTGCTGCCGAATGATTTCGAAGATCTCTACCTTCTGAATATTCAAGGACACCTTGAGCATTTGCCTGTCCGTGAGAAAAAGGCCCTATCTGCTGCTGTTACTCTTTGGATTCGAGGCTTAGTCATTCGAAAACGAGTTGAGGACTTCCAACTCGGCATGGAAAGCTACCAAACCAGGATAAACCTTACATGTCCTCAATGGAGTGCCACAGGGCATGAATTTCATCATGAATACAAAGTCCTCGACACCCCGAGAGCCGTCATCTTTACTGACATATATGGGACTCGCATGCTTATGAGACTATGTGAGCTCTACAAGTTTAGTGACGGTACGCTCAAATTGGTCGAAGAAGAACTTGACACCAGAGTGAAAGAAGTCAAGATTGATATGAAATCTTGGGTTAAGACTACTTTTTGGACTGATGATGACTTGAAGAGGTGTGAACATTTCATTGCTGCAATCAGACGAAGACTCAAGACACGAAGGATCTTCCACAGCCTTGAAAGTTTTGTTGGTGGAAGGCTTCGGGATGGTCACTACAAACTCCTTCAGAGAACGGAATAAAGACATCTTTGGGACTCCATCTCTTATGTATTAAATCTGTGTATTATGTGGTGTACTAACTTTGAACTACTGTAATGCATGTAATAGCGATAGGTTTTGTACTGTGGATTCCTCTTATTTCAAAAAATAAAGGGGAACTTCAGTGGTGTCTTCTTCTTTTCATATAAAACCGGACACATTTTTCTCCAACAAATGTTTTTTTTCTCATACATATTTAAATCACTTGAGATCCAAAATCTCAAAGGATTTGAAATTTTTGATCGGGGGAGAAAATGTGATATAAATATGAAAGATGATTAAAAGATGACCAGTTTTTGTGCATACTGCTCTCTAATATGTGCTAAACAATTTTCGAATCTCGAAGCATATATTAAGGGGGAGCATTTTTCTTTTAACAAATTCAAGACTTCAGGGTACACAATTTTCCAGTTTTCTAAGGTACCTTGATTGTATGTTAAATGGCTTCTAATCGCTTGGTGATCATGCTTGCACTTCAATATAAAGGGTTCCCTCTAGTATGTGCAAAACTCTATTCAAACCTCGAGGCACATATTGAGGGGGAGCAAATTTATGGAAACCTCATCCTTCCCGAAAATGCTCTATCTACTTGATTTGATGTGGGAATTGATGTTGATATCTTTTAGAAAATGGTAATCAAAGAAGTTAATTCTTTCTCTTGCCTCCGTGTGCAAAACATTTTCAAATACTTGATGCACAGGTTGAGGGGGAGTTCTCGTTCTAAAAATATCAAAAACAATTCAGGTACAAAATGCTTTGATAATATATCACAAGTATCTGAATTGATTTTCAAATGGTTTTCAATTGGTTCCAATGGCAGATGAACAATACCAAATAGACCGACCAACTTTACTTTATGTACGGTGATATAAGGATGATAAGGTTAGGTTTTTGTTCCCATGATCCGCCAGAACCGGAGGGATCTACCCAGGGACTATCCACTAGTTAGTGTAGAGTTCTTAGGTATGATGATAAAAGGAGAAAAATGAGATATGGGAAGAGTGCGGACTCAGACTGAGCTAGTACTGGAATAAACCCAACAAGGTTCTTGCTATGAAGTCTCGGTAAGCACTGAAGGGGTTGAAGAATTAAAAAGATTTGAATGAGAAAAGGGTGAAAACAAATAGCCCTCCATTTATTCAACCTTAGGGCAGAAACCGGGTTCAACTCATATGCTACTGATGGTAACATCGGTATTGAAGACAAGACGTCATGGACCCAGTGACGCACTGCACTTCAACTTTCCAAACCACTCAAGTTCCTCTTAAAAGGACTTGTTTCATTCTCACGGGGAACCGACATTATCTATCGACTTTCTCTTAGAGATTGTTGATATTGAAGAAGGAGACCCTCTCCCTAGTCTCCGGCACAGGATCCAAATATGCACAAATTGAGTCTAGAGCCACGAGATCATTAATAAATCTCATTAGGACACTTTCAATGAAGACTCTCTGTTTCACACAATGTGGAAAGAGAGATTATATCTTGAGTCCTACGCATTATCCTTGTGGTTTTGCCTGAACATCCGAGTGATATGTGAACATATTCACAGTGAAGATGGAAAACCTTCTGGAGCCAACATCAAACAAGCTCCTGGTAGGTGGCATGTGAGATCTATTATATAGATCAACCATGTGACAACTGAACAGAAACAATGAGGCGATTCAATCTCTTGAATCAATCCTGGTTCAGGTTATGGATTGACGGATACCTTTGAAAAACCGGTCTTTGTGCTTAAACAAATCTTTTCTTTAGCACATCGACCGTGTACTCATTTTTCAAACCAAAAGGTGTTTTTATGATTGATAATTGATTTTCAATAAAACCTTCGTTGTATTGCAAAAACAACTTCTATTGAGCAATACACGATTGTTTTTCAAATCTCTTTTCATCAATCAGTGGACTTAAAATTCGCTGGTTCACTCACTCCGTGTTGTCTTCTTTGAGATGTTCCGGTTTGAGAACAGCTAGAGCAGCTGCGAAGTCAAGGAAATTCTTCGGAATTATACCTGATCACAGGCAGTACATGTACTGATCAACGGGGAACCGTGGGCCGTGTACCTCAATTCAACGAAAGTGATCAAAGACACTTTCGTGTGTTTTATTGCTAACTGTTGTATGCAGGTACACCCGACTTTTGCAGCTGATCAGAATGAAGCGGTCAATCCATAGCCGCATGCTCACTTAACACATTCATCTCAAAAGAAATCATGATAAGTGCATCAATGACTCTGATATTTTCACTCCATGCTTCTGCTACGCTACTGCCAATATCATGAATCAACTAAAGCTTCCGCTACTCTGATGAGAAGATTTCATGATCCATAAAGTGAGCATGTCGGTCCGAATGTCACAACATCACAGTATACCAACACCACAATGGATGTCTCAGAGAATTTTTTTTCATAGCTAATGATCTCAAAAGATGGCTCATAATTATTATCTCAAGGATCATTAAAGACCTCCACTTTAAAGTACAAATCTATGCAGACTTTGAAGTTGCACTACTTATGCACAAAGATTGCGAAGTTGAAGTATTAAAGTCTACGAGCTCAAGAACTAAGTCAAGAACAGAATGCTAGGATTTGAAATGTAAAACATGGGGTGACCTCCCTTAGGGGGAGATTGTTAGGAATTAGAAAATTCCAGAGTGAATAGTCGGTCACCCCAACTATTATCTAGCATAAGTTAGCTCGTAGATTTGTCGTTAGTCACGTTATTTAGGAGTTTATTAGTTAGTTTGTAGCACAATATAGTTTAGTGCAACACCGTGGAGGAAGGTCGGGTCTTTACCCACTGTATCCCTGATCCACAGGCCGTCAGGAGGTCGTTTAGTTTGTAACCTATAAATACCCTCTACCTTGCAAGGTAGAGGGTTGGATGTTCTTTTGGTAATCTAATATTCTACAAGTTTCTCTTACTAGAATATCCCACTTTCTCTCTCTCTCTAAAATCATCTATATGCTCATTGTGTTAATGTTATGATGTGTATGTGAAAACTAATATCTTACAAGATCAAACCCTGAGCACTTTGGATAATAGGGTCCAAGGCTTGGGGTTCCCTTCAGGTACCTGAGTATTCTTTTGGCTGCAGTGAGGTGGGATTCTTTGGGATTGGACTGATATCTTGCAATTAGAGAGATTGAGAATTGTATGTCTGGTCTGGAAGCAGTTAGATACATCAGTGAGCCAACAATCCCTCTGAAATGGGTTTGATTGACTGACTTGCTAGTGAGATCAGGTCCAAGGTTGTTAGGAGGGACCATTGGTGTCTTTACTGAGGCACAGTCAGATATCTCATATTTCTTCAAGAGATTTCTTGTGTATTTCTCTTGACTGATAGAGATTCCTTTATCAGTTTGCCTTATTTGTAGTCCAAGGAAGTATGTGAGTTCACCCATCATGCTCATTTCAAACTTCTTTGTCATTAGTTTTCAAACTGTTTGCAAAGAGTGTAGTTTGTTGAGCCGAAGATGATGTCATCAACATATACTTGGACTAGTATCATATCTTGTCTTGTCCTGTAGATAAACAATGTGTTGTCTCATCATAGTCAATGCCTTCTTGTTGACTGTAACCTTTGGCTACAAGTCTGGATTTGTTTTTAATGACAGTGTAGTTTTCATCAGTTTTGTTTATGAAAATGCACTTCATTCCTATGACGATGACATCCTGAGGACATTTGATCAAGGTCATGACCTTGTTTTTATCAAACTGTTGAAGTTCATCTTGCATGGCCTGAACCCAGCTTGGGTGTTTAAGAGCCTCAGTGACACTTTTGGGTTCTATATCTGATAGGTAATCAGCATATAGACATTCATTGGCTGAAGTTGCAGTTAACTTAGCAGCCATGCTTCTAGTGAGCATGCCCTCATTGGGTTCACCAATGATGTTTACAAGCTCAATGTCCTGAGATTTTGTCCATTTACTTTGTGGTCTAGGATCTGAACTTGAGGAGGTCACTGGAGATTCAGGAGTGAGTTCTGGTGCATTAGCCACAGAATCATTAAGAACATCTATTGAGATGTCTTGTTCAGGGTGGGTTTCATGAATCACAGGTTCCTGATCATTTGGATCAGTGTTGCCTATCCCAGCAGGGACTGATTGATTATCAATGAATTCACTGACAGTTGGTTGTGACAGGTTGTGAGGTAAGACATAATATGAGATGTCAGCATTAGCTTGGTATGAGGAATTTATTTCAGTGTTATACTCATCAGGAGGATATCTTGATGAGTTATCAATTCCTATTTCCTCCACTGAGGTGTTGGTAAACCTGATGCTTTCTGAACTCTCATCAAAGGTGACATGAAAGGTTTCCTCAAATTGTTGTCTCCTTGTGTTAAATATCCTGAAGGCTTTGGAGATCAGTGAGTAACCTAGAAAGTATCCATCATCAGCCTTAGCATCAAATTTGCCTAGATGATCCTTGTGGTTATGAATAAACACAGGACATCCAAAAACATGAAAGTAGCTGATGTCAGGAAGTCTACCTTTGAATATCTCACATGGGGTTTTGTTATGTCTTTTGACAATGATTGACATGTTTTGAGTGTAACAGGCTGTTTTAATTGCTTCAGCCCAGAAATGCTTTGAGAGAGCTGAGCCATTTAACATGGTTCTTGCAGCCTCAATGAGAGTTCTGTTTTTCTTTTCAGCCACCCCATTTTGTTCGGGGGTGTAGGAAGATGAAAAGTTTTGGGAGATTCCCTTTTCATCACAAAAACTCTCAAGCTCATCATTTCTGAACTCAGTATCATTGTCAGTCCTGATTTTTTTAACAGTAATGTCATTCTGGTTTTCAATGTTCCTGATGAATGACATTATTGTGTCAGCTGCCTGACTCTTTTTTGAAAGAAAGTATACCCAAGTGTATCTTGAAAACTCGTCAACAATGACAAGTGTATACTTCTCATGCTGGATTGATTTAGGACTGACTGGTCTAAAGAGATCCATATGCAAGAGGTGAAGGCAGCTTTTGATGGAGAAATTTTGTTTTGTTTTGAAAGATGCTATTTGATGTTGCCTTTTTCACAGGCTGAGCATCTTTTATCTTTTGCAAAAACCAGTGATGGTAAGCCAAGGACCTTGTTTTGTTTTGCCAGGTTGTTGATGTTTTTGAAGTTTAAGTGAGAGAGTCTCTTGTGCCAAAGCCAGTTGATAGTTTCAGTGGCTTTGGCAAAGAGACAGGTTCCATCTTGAGAAAGAGTATACATGTATAAGACATAAACATCATCTCTTCTAGGAGCAATCAAAACAACCTCTTTGTTGGCATTGAAAATGGTACCTTGTTTGTCATTGAATTGCACAATGTACTTAGCATCACATAGTTGACTGACACTGATGAGATTGCATTTGAGACCATTGACATAAGCTATTCTAGAGAAAACTATTCCATTGCAGTTTACTGAACCATAACCTTCAGTGGGACATGATGAGTTATCACCAAATACTACCTTGGGTCCTGGTTCCTTTACATACTTGTGCAGATACTCCTTCACACCAGTCATGCTTCTTGAGCATCCACTGTCTAGATGCCAAATAGGCTCCCTGGCGTGTCTCTGCACAAGTAGTAAACTGAATTAGTTTCTCTTAGTGACCCACTTACTGGTGGGCTTGGGTCTCAAGGTCTCTTTGAATTTGGCAATCGATTCATGGTCAGTGGTTGAGTGCATTGTGCTACCACATGTTTTGCATTTAGAGACTGAGGATGACTCAGTGATATTGGGTTGCTTGGAACTTCTCCTTGCATGGATGACACTGTCATGCTGGGATGTCCTATGAGCTGGATTTCCGCAAATATCACAGCATGTGTTCATAAGACAATCATCAGGGTGATGATCATTAAACCCACAGTGTGGACAAGGAGGAAAGGGTTTTGCTCTAAATTTTTGAGCAGACTTGATGGTTGAAGCATACTGATGACCAACTTTGGTATAGTTTGCTTCACTGAGTGAACTTACATATTGTAAGTGATCAGAAGTTCTATGATCCTCCTTTTTGCAGATCATACAAAAAAGGATTCTATAACAGTTGTCAGTGGTGTGACTGGTATAGTGGCATAGATCACACTTCTGTTTGGATTTGGGTTTTGACTTCGACATTGAGGAACTAGAGGAAGCTGACTTTGTCTCCTTGATTGATTCAGGGACTTTTTCAATGGATTCCATCTTTTCAGTTAGCTTCCTCACAAGTTCAGTCAGTTGCTGAATTTGGTCTGCTTCAGTGGGAGTCAAGGATGTGGAAGTCTCAGTAGGAGTAGACTCTTGTTGAGTTGGTTTTGTTGGCATTTTCAGGATGGTTCTACCAAGTCCAGACCTTTCTTTTGGTGAATGAGGATTGAATTGCATTGGAGTAAGCTCAGAGCTTGGTGCAGCACCCTGAAGAGGTTCCAGGGGTGGAAGCGTTGCATTAGACTCTGCTTCAGACTCAATGTGTTCAGTACTACTGGGCACATCAGGGAGTCCAAGCATGCTCTTAAGAGCTTGACTCTCAGGCTCTAGAATTCTTCCAGAATCGAAATTAGGAAGCTTACTATCAGGATTAACCCGATCAATCCAATCACTGGGCTTGGGACTAGTCAACATACTGGCAATCATACCACCAGACACAAATGGCTTAGGAACCTGGTCTTTGTTGAGAGAGTCAGGAAGATGATCTTCACCTAAGACTCTCTTCTTGCTACTGGGGGCTCCCACAACATCAAAGACCCTGGGATTCTTAGAAGTCCAACTATCAAGAATATCTTGAACCTTTTTGAGTTCGTCTTGAAGAGCCTGATTTCTTTTAACTAGTTCAATGTTTTGAATTTGCAAAGTGACAGCCTCAAGCTTAGCTTGTTTTAAAGAAGCAGTTCATCCCTACACTTGTTTAATTCAAAACTTAGCTTGTCGTATTTTGAAAAAAGATTCAGTCTTTGCTCTTCTACGAACTTAAGGTCAACATTAAGATAAGACTCAGTGAGCAGGTACTCAGTGTTGCCGATCTTAAAGGGTATCTTCTCAGGCTCAGGTGGTGTCTTCATTATGCCTTTTCCTTTGTCCTGGCTTGAGGAAGATGATGTTGCTACCACGGGCGGTGGTGTTGTTGTTATTGGTGTGATTACTGTCAGTGTTGTTGTTGTTGAAGATGTTGGTGGTACTGATGAGATAGGTACTGCTGGGACTGGTGGTGTTGGCTCCCCCTCAGTGTGAAGAGGAGTTTCTTCAGCAGTATTCTCCCTCTCAAATGTTGTCGGAGCGTCAGTGAGGGCAAGAGTTGGTGTGGGTGCTGAGGGGGACGGAGCTGCTTGACCCTTGAAAGCCTGATAGATTTCAGTGATCATGGCCTTGATATCTGAAGTGTCTGTTTGAATACCAGTGACTTTTGTTTCCAAGTTTGCCTGAGATGCTTCCAAAGCAGTCATTCTGGGTCCGAGATTCCAGGCTAAGGAAGAAGATGCTTGAGCCAAAGTTGCCACTTGAGTATTCACAGAGCCCAATGTAGCTTGAAGAGACTGGACCGAAGATTGAAGACCCTGAACATTTGCAGACTTGAGCATTTCAATCAGTTCAGTGAGGCTGGAGGATTGTTTCAAGTAAGCCTCAGTAGCCTTCAGCACTTTAGAGTTGAGCGCTGGGTCTTCTTTGACAAATTCCCTGATTTCATCTATCTTTGTTCCTACACCCTGAAGGTGCCTGAGAAAGTTGGCCAAGTTGTCATCCAGTCTGTGAAGAGTGTCATACATCAGATCTCTGTGCTCATGAACATTTTCATCAAAGGCTTGTATTTCAGCTTTCAAATCTGCATAACTGGCACCAGCCTCAGTGTGTTGTTCCCACAATGTTTCAGTGACCCCGGAGTATAGCTTCCTTGAAGCTTTAGTGATCCACTGAACAAGCTGCTTCTCGGTTAGTGGAAGAACATTATCAAATCTTTTGAATTCATCAGTGGAGGAAGAGGAGTCGGAGTCATTGTTGTCAGGCTGGAATGGTGATTCAGTATGATCCTATGGATCAGGCGGAGGTCCTTGTTCAGATTGAACCTCAACGTCCACTTCTTCCCCTGCTGATAATATTTCATCATCACTGTCAGCCAGTTCATCTTCAGAAAATAGTATCCCAGTAACATCAGCAACAATCAACAAAGGGTTGGTGATGGGTTCTATATCAGCGGGTGGTATTAATCCCTCTGAGTCTTTGTCCCCCGTTGACCCCTCAAACACTGGTGGGAGTTTCCCAGTGCCTTCTTTGGAGTCAGGATTAGTTTTGGGTTCCATATCGGCGGGTTGTTCCTTTCCCTCCGTGTCTTTGTCCCCCTGAGACCCCTGAGACACTGATGGGTTTTTCCAAGTGTCTTTAGCAGAGTCAGTGAAGGTGATATCCCTATCAGCGGGTTTTTTGGTTCCCTCTGAGTCTTTGGGATCATTCAGTGTGCCCTCAGACAAAGGTTTTGATTTGCTAATGTCATCACTGGGCGTTGTGGAAGGCGCTCCCCTACCAGCGGGTTGTTTGTTTCCCTCTGGATTTTGGGGAGTAGTAGTTTGGACCAAGGGCACTGATTGTGATTTATCAGTGTCCTTCGTTGTCCCTTGGGTGGATGTTGCTTGGTCTCTAGTGGGTGGCAAATCAGTCTTGGGTTTTCTTTGCCTTTTGGCCAATGCTCCTGAAGCCTCAGAGCCCTGAGACTTGGGTTTGGTCTTAGTCCTAGTCTGAGACTTCCCCTTTCTCTTTTTAGGAGCAGGGTTAGGAGACACTGATTCCCTCTGGTTGTTTACAGCAACCATATGGGCCGTCAATTCAATATTTGTGATAAAGGATGGGTCCTTTTGAAAGTTTGATTGGCTCAGGATGCCAGGTAAAGCTCCAAATTTTTCTTCCTGAGGATAATTTGTACCCAGTAACGTTTGCAAAGCACATGAGACAAACCTAGGATACGAAACGTATTTCGTCCTAGTTTTGCTATGTAGCTTAGTTACGAGATCACTGTAAATGATCTCCCCTATGTCGACAGTGACCCCATTCATCAGGCAGTATGCCATCATCAACTGAATAGAGTTAACTTGTTCAGTAGATGAGTGGTTCCCGTCGAGGACCTGAATCACAAAAGTGAATAGGATCCTCCAAGCCACGGGGAATGAACTTTTAGTGACTGGGGTCTTGTCCAAAAAAGTTGGATCTAAAACGATTTGTTTTAACCCATCCTTCACTGTGGAGGGTTCAGGATGGGCGGCATAAACTCCTTTGTTATAATCTAACCCTGTTGAAGTGCAAAACGTTTTATAATCCAGGGTGAATTGTTGCCCCCCGTTGAGACTGAACCTGATGAGATATTCCCTGAGTGGTCTAAGGTTATTCTCATCAGTGGAGGGTGTCGGGTCAAAGGCCTTAGCAGAGTATTTTTGCAACTTCATCTACAGAAGCTGAGTATAAAGCTGCTTATGATGCATCTAAAGAGGCTGTATGGATTCGAAAATTCATTTATGGGCTTGGCATTATTCCCACAATTGAAGAACCCATAAATATGTATTGTGGTAATATTGGAGCCATTACTATAGCTAATAAAAGTGGAATCACCAAGGGTGCTAGATATTACCGCGCGAAAGTTCATTATCTTCGAGAGACTATTGAAATGGGTGACGTGAAGATATCAAAAGTTCACATAGATGACAACCTAGTTGATCCATTTACGAAGGCTTAAGCGTATCTTAAGCATTCTAAATTGACTAGGGGTATTGGTTTGATACCAACTAGTAGTCTCATGTAAATCTATGTGTAATTAGCATTTGGATAATTTGGAATTGTAAGACAGTTTTACTTTCTGACAAATAAAGATACAAGGTATTTGTTATTTTATTCATATAATATGTTATTCCATATTTGCATGTTTAATCCATGAAATGATTTATCATTCTAAATATGTCCATTGTCGGTTAACAATATGGGAATATTGTTATGTAAAGCAAATGTGAGTGTTGGTTATATTCTATGAGAATGTGGATTGTTCCCGCCAAACCCATGTGTATTCACAAGGGATGCATATTGGATACCTCAACTTTTAAACATTTACTTTTGGATCCCTGTCATGAGTAAAATGTTGAAATAGTTTGTTAAGTCCTCCTTAGACTTGAGATAAAAGCAAGTTCTGTTTTGTGTGGATATCACTTTTGGAAGTATATGCCAAACGCTATCCTAAATAAGCTTTAATCAGATAAAGGATTTTGTTAGTGCAAATACTACGATATTTAATCTATACAGTCTCGTTTGTTTTGATTGATGACAAACATGTAACTTGTAATACATAACGTAAAATGTACAAGTTACTTGTAATTACATTTGTCTCAACATACATTCAACACCTCTCGATGTCTCAAGTCCTCGTATGTTACAACACAGGTTCGTACATGTTTGTTATGTGGCATTATGATCAAACCCATTAACAAATCATTTAGAATGTTTAAAATACGTTTAGAGTCACTAAGTATTTTAATAGGTTAACCATTCTATTTCGAACCTCATTTTACATTTTGCATTCACAAGTATTTCAAAAGGTAACTAGACATTTTATCAACTAGTTACATAATACATTTTACAAGTTTACTTTGATAAACCTTTAATCTAAAAATGGAAATACATGTTACATCATGTCATGCATCATCTTTGAAATCCTTGGAAGATCACTTGAATATTTTGGTTAGATTGACACTCAATATATCAAATGTGATCTTAGTAAGATTTGGTAATATCTTGGAAAGATTTGAAGAAAGATTTTTTAGATTTTATGTCAGGTACCCACGGCACCAAATTGTATAAAGGACGGAACCCTTTTAAGGGGTCCGTGGTCCGTGGACGCTCCTGTCCACTTTTGGCTATAAATAGAAGCCCATTGTTTTCCCATTTCTTCACCACTTGAAAACACATCTTCTCCACCTTCTTGCATACATTTAGATCTATCATTAACAATGTAGTAACATACATTAAACACCCTAATGATCATGATCATAATGCTTCTAACATTCATCTTTGTTGTAAGCATACTCTACATTGATCAACCAAGGAAAGCTTGGAGATCTAGCCATCCCCACTCATCATAAAGGCTTCCTATCAATGGAAGATCATTTAGAAGTAGTTATTCATATCCATTAGACATTTGTGTCATGGATCATTAGTGTAAACATCATTGCATCATAACAACACTTTCACCAAACTAGATTAGATGGTTTATGTGTTTGTGCCATAAAACACAAGGTTTATTATGTTGGGCCATAAAACATATTGGGAGTGGTTGTACCCTTGTAAAAGAACTCGACATCTAGCTTAGTGTCGGAAATATTGTATAGGCGACGTTAGGTTGGTTCTACCTCGAACTAGAACCCGGTATTTAGCTTTGTACCGGAAAAAGTGTAAGCGACGATTGTAAGGTTTTCTCCGCCGAGAAGGGAGCTTGTTGATTTAGTGAAGTAACTCTCGAGTTGGGTACTCGGGGAGTGGAGTAGGGCGGAAAGGAGATCCGTGACCGAACCACTATAAATCCTCGTGTTCGGTTTGCACTTTCCTTTCTTTATCTCTTTACTTTTATACTTGCACTATACTATTGCTTGTGATGTGGTTTGATGTTAATGCTTGTGTGACAACATGGTTTACTATGATTTACATTGGTCACAAACAATAATTGGAACTTTCATATTATAACAAGCTTCATAAGCAATTTGATACTAAAGATCTAAAGTTTTTAAACGGTAACGTATTCACCCCCCTCTACGTTTCCACAATTGGTACCAGAGCCACGTAGCTCGTATTTTCAAAACAAATGGTTTTTAAAATAAAGTACGATCCATGTATCAAATTATCATTGAAGCGAAAAATAATATGAAAAATGCTTTGCTTGTTATACTTAGAAATTTTGTTGTTAAATGTAACTTTGTATACAAGCTTGAAGGTTTTCTTGAAAAGTAAAATTAAAAAAAAAAAAAAAAAAAGAAAAAAAAAAGAAGTTTGTTGAAAGAACTAGTAAGTATTGTATTGTGTGCTCATAGAAAATTTACGAAGAAATATGATTTTAAAAAAGTGTTTGGGATAACTATAAATCTAGTTGAAAAATCACCTCCGTAAATGTTTAAGATAAGTTACATAAGTAGATATATTGTTAAATATGTGTATTATATGTTTACTATGAAATCTAGTAAGTCGCACACGTTTTCTCTATGTCAAATACTAGTTTTGGTGAATCTGTCTCAGAGGACCACGGCACCAAATCTTATAAAGGGCGGATCCCTTTATTTGGTTCCGTGGAATCCGTATGTACAGTATGCAGTTTTTTTTTTGGGCAACTTCAAAAAATCATAACTAATTAACCGTAAGTCCGTACGAGTCGAGCCACCTATCATTTTAAAGGGAATTGAGTCTACTTTCATTTAAAAATACTCTCATGGCCTGAGTCTAATTTTAAATAAGTGAAATAGACCAAATACTACAGTATGTCTAAAATATTGAGTTTCGCTTTAACATAAAAACTCAAAATTTTGAATCAAGCAATTTAAGTTGGTATTCTTAGAACTTTGATACAACTTCCTTTGAAACTAAATAATTTGGTAATATGTTTAAAGGAAACTAATCAAGCTTGGTATACATCGTCATATTTAAACGCAAAATGACGAAAAGTGTCTTTCTTGTTATGATATGCTAAATGACCACTTGTTTATGTTGTTTGCATATATGTTGCTTGCTTATTTTTCAAATTGTTGTTTACACTTGTTTATTTGCATAATATAAGTGTCAATCTTGCCATGTTGTTTATTCACTTGTTTGACGATTTCTTGTTTATGCACAATAGGTTATTTGCTAGATTTTGTGCACTAAGTTGGGAAATTATTTTACCATCGCTTGTAGAATTAGATCACTTCGTTTGCATAGGCTACTAACATCTCGCATAACTTATGAAATGTCATAACTCACTTAGCAATGAGTACTAAGTAAATTAGTCAAGTACTTTGAAAAATGAAGGTGTTAAGAGAGTGTTTGGTACAAGGACAAAAACAATGTTGTATGATGTAATTTATTTGTTTTTACTTTGTAGGATGATAATATGACTTAAAACAATGTTGTATGCTAACCGGTTTATGCAGGTGGATAGCACAAGTGTGTTATCAAATTTTACCCATTTTCACTTTTATGTGAAAATCGTTAGCCCTTGGTCAAAGTCTATGCTCCACTATATTTGTATATGTGGTATCGACTTTTCCTAACTAGAAGTAATTAATGTCACATGTTTTAAGCAAAATTTCAGGTTTCGGAAAACTCCCCGACACCTAAAAAATGGGTCTGTGAACTTTTCTGATGTCCACGGATCAGACGGCACCAAAATGTTGGTACCGTCTGTTATTTATTTTGGTACCGCCATACCTGTACAGGCGGACCAGGCGGCACCAATTTAAGGGTTCCGGCTGTGTAAAGAAATGGTGCCGTGAATCCTACAGGTAAGTTATTGAATTTTACTAAATCCGGTAATCTAATTTACCAAACTTCGTTTCTAGGATAGTTGTTAATGCATATCTTTCATACCTCACTCAACACATCCTCAATGGATTAACTTAGGATGTTTGACATGATTTTAGACACTTCCATCTCATTAGAAACTACCATCTTTGTATGGATTAACATCAAATCCATGAATACTTAGTTCCATAAATCAACACATTCAAGATGATCATTTTCACACCTTCACTGTTACTTTTCCTCAAGCTTAGCATTTCTTAAAGTAAAATCAAAATGACTAAATCCTTAACCTCAAATAAGCCACTTAAGAAAACCACTAGGATTAGCATTCGATCTTGTTGCTTCATAAACTTGAGCTCTTCATCCTCAGACTTATTACCCCTCAACATCTCATCACCCATTCAAGATGTGAACTTTCTAAACTTGAGTACTCCAACTCCACCACCAAAAATCACCCACCATCATCCAAAACAACTTCACTACCAAAGTCTCCAAAGCTTGTTCCTATCAAACTTTGTGCAACACCACCAACATCTCCTCACCCGTTTGCGAATGACTTAGATGACTTACCGAGACTAATAAACCTGGACTCATTATTTGCAAAGATATCATACACAAGTCTAACATATGACTATAGATATTGTTTTGTATCTACATGTATTGCCTCACCTGGTTAACATGAAAATAATGTGTCATCCTTCAAGACAATAAGTATTTACATCGAGTCATAACTCACACATATGTTAAATACATATTATCAAGTCTTGTTATCCTTGAGTTCAATCTAAGCTTTATAACCTCAACAAATTAGGATTGACAACTTAAGTATTTCATCCGAAATATTCAAGTATATGCGACTTACGATTGTAGTCATTAAAAGTCATATCCGAAAAATCAACACCCAAGTATTTTAACAACACATGTTGAAACACTTATCCAAAACAAACAACCCACGGTGCCACTTATCCCTCTTTGACACCTACTATCCCTCTTCCATCTTTTGGCACTATTAACCGTATTGCTCATGAACTTCCAAGAGTATACTTTAAATCAAACGTGCCCTTTCAAGGTGAACCTATACCTCAGCCCCTAAGCTTCATAGACATAACTAAAACTTCAAGCACTTCACCCGCTAGTTGTAGTAACCAATGAACCATAAGAATTAGTATCCGTACTTTTTGTGTTCAACATCTGTGGACAAATAATCAACCTAAGTACTCCCATAGCACAACAAACCCCTACATCACCACATCCTTATTTAGACACACTAGAAGACCTACCACCTAGATCAACCAATCCACCATCCTTGCCATCATTTGAATTCGTTGAGTGTATTGCTCAAAAAGCCCTTGTGTCCAACACTTGTACTGAATCAAATGCATGTTTGAACAAACTCAACCATCCTTTCCCACATATAAGGACTTAGATAATTCATTATGGCTAGAACCTCAACTATCAAATAAGCATGGTGCTCTTGGTAATTGTTGTCAATTTCCACTAGGTATAAGTAGTACTACCTTCACAAATAATCAAAGTATTAGTAATACTTTGTCGTTAAACTTCTGCATAAATTTCGTTAAACTTCAAATCAACATTTTAACAACATATGTTAAAATGCAATCTCAAAGCCAACATCATACACCCCAAGCAACAATGACTCTTGAGGAGTATACATAAGAAACTCGAGTGAATTCCTCTTGTCATCATCTAGTGAATATAATCTTGAGACCAAGTTTATTTAGATGGGACTATCCGATTCAAACACTTTGGCTTCATATCTTCATTTAGGAAAACATGATGTTTTGAAGAACATTATGACTAAGATTCATGCGTTAAGCTTTCATTTTGTTAAAAGGATATTGTATATCCTATGCATCACTCTTGCGACATAAATAGTTGTGTTACAAGAGATTTCATTACACCTCATTAGCTAAATGATCTTGAAACAAACATCTACAAGTTCTGTGAACTAGCATATTCAATTCATCTTGTCATACTTGTTTTCATAAGCATGATAACTTTATCCCATGGGATAATCTCATTTGTTGAAAGATACTATTTGTATCTATTTCCTTTCAAGCGTACATCATAACCTAACCTTGCTCAAACCGAGTGCACATCCAAGGTTAAAACTACACATCTTTAGAGCATACACAAGATCTATTGAAGTTGGTAACCTCACTTAGATTATTGTTAAATAAAATACCAAAGAGCTTTCTTGAGAACGTTCTTAGTTTAACATATTCTCTAGTCTTAGATGATCAATTCACATTTAAATTACACACTTCAACTCAACATAAAAGATGTCATTCATTAGATCATACAATTAGCTGTGTAATTTGAACAACTTTAGATTCTAAACACAAGATTAAAACACATTGTTTATCAAACACACCATTGTTAAAATTCATGTGTATAACATGACATCTTCATCTCCTTAGTTATATTGCATATTAGTTGTGTCACATTAAGCCAAGTATTGGTAAACTATCATCTTTTATACACTTTAATAGGCAAAAGTAGGAGTTCCCATCTTTCTAACATGAGAATGATTACTGGAGAATCTATTGCACTAGAAACTCAATTTGACCTAACGGTTGAATTGCTTCCTGGAGAGAAGTTGGGTATGTGGAATCACCCGTAAAAATGGTCGTGTTTAGCCTTAATTGAGCACCACTAGTAATAGTCTCATATTCATTCTCCAACTTGAAAAATCTGTTTTCCTATACTTGCCTAAAGTAAGTGTTAAAACATTGATAGTTTTCCTCGCCTTAGGAATACTAATCAAACAAGTAGTATATATGATTTTTCTTTTAAAACCAATTGCATTGCACTTACATGCGTTGATTACATGTTCTTGTTTGATACGATAAGTTGATTTGACATTATCTTAGTGTTTGATAACTAGTCAAATGTGTAAACCTTAGTAAAACCACTTGCATTGCACTTACATGTGTTGATTACATGTTCTTGTTTAAAACGATAAGTTGATTTGACATTATCTTAGTGTTTGATAACAAGTCAAATGTGTAAACCTTAGTACGGTTTTATCTTTATAATGCTTGTATTGTTGTTTCATGCTACTAAACGTTTAAACCTAAACTTTATTTGCATGATACTTACTTTTGAATTATTTTTAGCATGATTAACATGTTACTTATGAACTCATAATATGCTATTTTGATACGTGATAATTTTGATATGATATATTTGTGTTTGAAAGCTATTAGTTGGCATTCATTACATCTATGTGTAGTACGATCCAAATGATACATGCTCCAAATTGTTATGTCTTGAACATGTCTTGCATGAATCTTTCATCTTGTTTCTTTTGCTTCTTGTCACACTATTTGTTTGCTACGTATGCACATATAATCTGTCAAAGTGCTTTTGGTATGACTAACTTTTAGAAGCCTTTTTATCTTACAAATTAATCATATAGATTATTGTATATCCAAGTATGCTTAAGTGTCTAAGTCTAATAACAAAACAATCTCATAATGAAATGTCTTGAATAAAGTCGTATTCTTGCATATTATGATTGTTTTGATGCTATCTTGTGTGGTGATTTCTTGTCTACTAAGTGCAATGTGTTGTTTTTGCTTATATCATATGTTATCATTTGATTTATATCATGTTAACATATTTTGTCACTAACAAATTTGTTTTGTAGGTTGATAACAAATTATTTGTTATCTCACTTGGTTCTAACTTTATATGCTCATTTTGCATAATCCCTTTATTGCTACGTAGATTAGTAATATGCTTTATGGGACCCCTACACTTGCATATAGTTTAAAAGCATATAGAATTAAGTTCTAGAGGGTTGGCTTTGCATTTTTGTCTTTCAACCGACCTCTTTCCAAATCTCATTTTTGCTTCCGCTTTCCAAAAAATCATCTCCATCATTATTTAGTTATAACAATACTCTAATCATCTTCACTTCCTATTAGAAATCCACATGCCTCATTATACGATCATCTCGTATTAATCGAGAAGAGGTACGTGACTTTAAGGATGAAGTTCATTGTATGCTAACCATCATCCAGTAAAACATCACTAAGCTCACCTCTTTCGTTAATACCAAATAACCTCCTAAACACTTTGTTGTCATTCCTTATTTGATACATTACACATTATGTTGGATGTCCACCAATTAAGGGGGAGAGAAATTCATTCACATAATTGTCTTCTGTCAAATTTTATGTCTCTTAGACTCTACAATACCAACACATAGGTAAACACCACTTAGCTAAAGCCGGTTCATGAAACCACAACTAGTTCAACCTTTTTCGCACCAATATCTCATCAAGTGAAAAACGCATCATGTGTTTTTACAAAACGTCTTCATCTCCACATATAGGATTTTCCTTAAACTAGCACCTTACAAATTCACTATCTAGAACACCATCATAGGATCTTATCCTTTTCTCGCTTATCATGCATGTCCTTGTCAGTGCAAACGATATATTAATCAAAACAGCCATTTCCAACACGTTGGTCCATCCAACTCTCACTTATATGATGTCATTCTCATCCTCATATAGGTACTCATTATTATTATTAGTATTTTCCATATTGTCTTCACTTCTTTTCAAAGTGATAATCATTCATGTCGGTCAAAACCATGCTAATACTACCTTTCCCATTGTCACCTAGAATAGGTCATTTTTATAATTCGTGTCAATCGATGAACGAATTTATCTTCATGTTATCACTTTTAGATAGAACACATTATTGATTATTCTTGGGTTAAAGCATATGAGAACTTGCTCAAAACAATAGGTTGTTGGCATCAATAAATCATTCAAATCATAACCCTTATGCATCATTGAAATGCAATGTCCATTCATATTTTTTTAGCTTTGGTCACTTGACATGACGAAAGGATTGCATGAGTCCATATTTTTTATTTGCTATACATATGAGTTTCTAACTCCTTAATAGCTTCCTACCTAATCACCACCACCTTCCATCACCGCTTTCCAAAAATCATCACCATCATGGATTAGTGAAAAACTTACTTTTGTAAATCTCGAGTCATCTACCATCACCACATGATTCCTACAAGTAAACCGACACTAACACTAGCACCACTAGTGGCACACCCGGTGGGAAACTTCATATCTTCTTTCTAGGAACTATTTTGTAGTTTTTTATCACATTATATTCTCACTTTTCTTATGATTGTAATTAGGAGACTACACTTCATGAGATCTTTGATTATATCATTTATCACATATATACATCTTATTTTTCTTTGTGAAAAAGATGAAATATATTGCACTAATGTTTTTCATTGTAGGTTCATCATCATATACACTTGATTGTATATAATTTACTCATCTAAAGATGAAGTTTGGATCAATTATTTTTCTTATTTTAGGTGCTTCTTGACACCATAGAACAAGGAGAAATGTCCTTTAAGCACTCATATTGCATCGTCTATACACTTGGTTGTATATGACATATTTGTCTAAAGACAAAGCTTCTATTATACTAATATTTATTTTGAAGATTCATCTTGACGCCCTAGAGCAAGGGGAGCTTCCGTCAAGAATTTACTGAGTGCATCTTATATACACTTTGTTGTATATCACTTACTCGTCCAATGACGAATATAGTTTTGCACTAATATTTGTTTTGTAGGTTTTTAATTATACCCTGACGCCTCAAACAAGGGGGAGCGACCGTCAAGGGGGAGCATGCACGCATTCAGCATCATTCTCACTTTTCAACAAGCATTTGTGCTTCGATAAAAGTGGAGAAAATAGGCTAATATTGCTATGCATTTTTCTTTTTCATATATTTCTCATAATTTTTGTTGCATAAAACTAACCTTGATGTAGGTTAAGCCTCTTAATTTGATCCATGGATCCGCTACCTAACAAGGAACGGATTGAAGTAGACGATTTAACTTCACTAGGGATGATGCAAGCTCGCCTTTTTGGGGAGAAATGAAGTTAAACTCCAAGGACACGCCCTTTTTGTTTCGACAAAAGGGGGAGAAGAGTGTAAACGGAGAAGGTAATGTAAAGGTAGTAAGGATACAAGTAACCTTTTACATTTTACTTTCTATTACGTTTACATATATTTGTCATCATCAAAAAGGGGGAGATTGTTAGTGCAAATATTACGATATTTAATCTATACAGTCTCGTTTGTTTTGATTGATGACAAACATGTAACTTGTAATACATAACGTAAAATGTACAAGTTACTTGTAATTACATTTGTCTCAACATACATTCAACACCTCTCGATGTCTCAAATCCTCGTATGTTACAACACAGGTTCGTACATGTTTGTTATGTGGCATTATGATCAAACCCATTAACAAATCATTTAGAATGTTTAAAATACGTTTAGAGTCACTAAGTATTTTAATAGGTTAACCATTCTATTTCGAACCTCATTTTACATTTTGCATTCACAAGTATTTCAAAAGGTAACTAGACATTTTATCAACTAGTTACATAATACATTTTACAAGTTTACTTTGATAAACCTTTAATCTAAAAATGGAAATACATGTTACATCATGTCATGCATCATCTTTGAAATCCTTGGAAGATCACTTGAATATTTTGGTTAGATTGACACTCAATATATCAAATGTGATCTTAGTAAGATTTGGTAATATCTTGGAAAGATTTGAAGAAAGATTTTTTAGATTTTATGTCAGGTACCCACGGCACCAAATTGTATAAAGGACGGAACCCTTTTAAGGGGTCCGTGGTCCGTGGACGCTCCTGTCCACTTTTGGCTATAAATAGAAGCCCATTGTTTTCCCATTTCTTCACCACTTCAAAGCACATCTTCTCCACCTTCTTGCATACATTTAGATCAATCATTAACAATGTAGTAACACACATTAAACACCCTAATGATCATGATCATAATGCTTCTAACATTCATCTTTGTTGTAAGCATACTCTTTGATCAACCAAGGAAATCTTGGAGATCTAGCCATCCCCACTCACCACAAGTTGAAGATCTATCACAAGAAGTTTAGGGAACTTGTGATCTTCATCATGAAGGCTTCCTATCAATGGAAGTTCATTTAGAAGTAGTTATTCATATCCATTAGACATTTGTGTCATGGATCATTAGTGTAAACATCATTGCATCATAACAACACTTTCACCAAACTAGATTAGATGGTTTATGTGTTTGTGCCATAAAACACAAGGTTTATTATGTTGGGCCATAAAACATATTGGGAGTGGTTGTACCCTTGTAAAATAACTCGACATCTAGCTTAGTGTCGGAAATATTGTATAGGCGACGTTAGGTTGGTTCTACCTCGAACTAGAACCCGGTATTTAGCTTTGTACCGGAAAAAGTGTAAGCGACGATTGTAAGGTTTTCTCCGCCGAGAAGGGAGCTTGTTGATTTAGTGAAGTAACTCTCGAGTTGGGTACTCGGGGAGTGGAGTAGGGCGGAAAGGAGATCCGTGACCGAACCACTATAAATCCTCGTGTTCGGTTTGCACTTTCCTTTCTTTATCTCTTTACTTTTATACTTGCACTATACTATTGTTTGTGATGTGGTTTGATGTTCATGATTGTGTGACAACTTTGTTTACCATGCTTTATATTAGTCACAAACAATAATTGGTACTTTCATATTATAACAAGCTTCATAAGCGATTTGATACTAAAGATCTAAAGTTTTTAAACGGTAACGTATTCACCCCCCCTCGAACACATTATTGATTACTCTTGGGTTAA